>OX375881.1:33363081-33963081 GCA_947359465.1 Metellina segmentata
TAATCACCGAACAGTGAACAAAATTGCGTAATTTTGAACCGCGGTCAGAGGACGAGGCAACACCTGAGCTGGCATCCAATCCTCCAAACTTCCAAATCATTGATTCGTCGTGTTCAACTTAGCCATTTTTCTTTTTTCGAAACATTTCGCCCGAAAGAACTTTTTATTACCAAAATTATTTCAACGAGATATCTCGTCGAAATAATCTCACAACAAAAAATTATTTTTTTTAATCATTTCTGACCTACATTTTATGAACTTTATTTAGACATTATATCATGGATATTTATAAATGGAAATGTCAAATTTCTTACTCTTATAGCTGTGTTCTAAACATTGCATAGCTTGACCAAAGGCGGCCCTTTACGCCATAAACCCCATCCAACTTATCACAGATCTAAAGCTCTTCCAACAAGCCACAGCCAAATGTAAACTAAGTTGAAACAATAACGAACACAAGAACGGAGGTATCGAAATCGAATCACATTCTTCCAATTTCTTCTTCTCGGAAATTGTCGCCATCTTGTCGCCGCCGGCAGTCAACCAATGCGGTTAATTCCAAGCCTTGTCGTCGGTGATCGCCGGTGGCAGTTCTTCTATTACCATATCCGTATAATTATTCACATCATCTGATTAGGTTTTGTGCTTGGTGGTAACATTTATAATTAAATTTCGCTTCCCCCTATCCGACGCTTACGCTCTCGTGGGCCGCAGTTGTCGACGGAAGAAACTTGATGTCTTGTTTATTCCTCTCCGCTGTTGGCTCTCGTAAAAAAGTGCCCGAAAAGCTGTGGACGAGATCGAATTTTGCTTCCTTTTTTCTGGCTGTGGGATTCAATAGGAACGCTCAATTAGCTATTCCGTAAGCGAGTAACGACATAAGCTTTCAACCCGGCTGAAAAGGAGTCGGAGTATGCTTGTGATGGATGATCGAGTTTAAAAAATGACTCCGCTTTAATTAAAGGAAGATGTGGGGTTTAATAATATCTTTGGCCCTGGTAGAGTTGGAATTCAAGCGACGCGGGGATTTTTTTCGGTTTATTAATCTTTGGAATTGGTGTGGGTTGTGAAATAATTTCGGTGGCATTTACGTCTGGTGGTGAGTTGGTGAGTGGGAATGTTCAAAGGAATGCCTGTCATTGTGTTGATTGGAAAGATCTCGTGGGTTCAAATTGAGGATGAAGAAATAATTTTATTCAAAGGCGATACGAATTTGAATGTTTATCACTCAATTTTCGTGCCAGTCAAAAGGGCAGTACTTCCATGTTTGCTCTCCTCAAGAGAACAATTATTACATTCGGTATTTGTAAAAGTGCTTAACACCAGAATAAACTATCACTCAAAACAGTATATCGATTCTGTTGGGGTTTTTTTTCGGTTTATTAATCTCTTGAATTTGTGTGAGTCGTGAAATAAGTATCGATTTTGGAGGTACTGGCCACTATGGAGAATAGGAATGTTAAACTGAATGCATGTCCTTGTTGATTGAAAAGATCTCTTGAGTTCAAACTGAGGATAAAGAAACATAATTTTATTCACTGACGATTCGAGTTTGTATTATATTTTATCATTAATTTTCAGTGCAAGTCGAAATGGAAGTATTTCCATGTTTGCTATGTGCAATATGAAGATTTTTAGTCTGTTGCACAGCACTCGGACTTATTGTTCAAAATGTTGATTCGGTGCTGTCGTTTTTCAGTTTTTTAATTTTGAAAGTTGATATGGGTTGAGAAATAATTTAGAGGTGCTTTTTTTTTTTTTTTTGGGGGGGGCGTATTTTGAGGAGTAGTAATGATCAAAGGAATATGTGTGTTTTCAAACGTTCACGATTCACGATCTCATAAATTCAAACTGAGGATGAAGAAGTAAATTTATTCATTGGTGATTCGAGTTTGTATTCTATTCATCACTAACTTCCTTGTGTAAGTCAAAGGGTTATTTCCATGTCTGATATCTTCAAGATAAAATGAAAAGTAATGCGCAAAGGAATGCATATCACTCATTATAGATCATGTTGATTTGATAATCATTTGCTATGTGAAAGTATAGAATACACAACACCAGTATTTAATACTCAACAGAATGTTGCTTGAATGCTGTTTATAATGCTGTTAACTCATTTATACCATCGGGTACAGATCGAAAGGTATATAATATTTGAACAAATAAAAATATTGCACAAGTTCTTTTCAAACAAAGGTTGAACATTCAAATACAAAAATGTAAAATAAACATAGGAGTGATCCTGTAGTCAATCCATCTTTTTATTCCTTTATTGAAAACATTTTTTTATTCTTTGTAACGAAGTTCACAACTCTTCATTTGTCAAGTTTTGAGAAGATACCTAGCCTACCCAGAAGTGAATTTTACAAAAAAAGACCCACTCATTTCAACTAATTAGCAGTTCACCCCATAGTATCTGAGCTGAACTTTCTTAATTACTTCTATCCATGGATGACTAAATGTCGATAAGCACATTCCATCTCATTTCAATCCGTGTAATGAATATAGTATCCATATTCACACACACATACACGGATGTCTCCTCCAAAAAGTTATTCAAAAACATAGACCACTAAGTGGCTAGCCCGACGTTACCCGTGCCCGTGGTGTTGGTTTGCTCCGCACGGGCAACGCCGTGATGTAAGGTATTAATCTGGTGTAAAATGTTCCACATATTTCAATTCCGTTGAAGATATATTCAATTAAAAAAATATTTATTTAAAGAAAATCATATTATAAGGTAACAATCTAAACTGAAATTTTCCGCAGATTTCAAATCCGTTGAAATTTTTACTCTATCTTTAACGGTCTAGGAGATGAGAAAAAAAAAGAACTGACTTCAGTTAAAAGATTTATCGTCTGACTGGAAATTTATTCGTCCGCGCAAAATCAAAGCGGAAATGAAACACTGAAAAAATAAAAAGAAATTAAACAAATGAAAAAAAAACATTTTTCACCGCGTTTTGCGGATGAAAAATACTTGGCCGGGTTAAAAAACCCTGACTGTAAGGTCACACGGGCAGAAAAAGTTCTCCGCGTTTGAAAAAGCGATGGAGAATAAAACTATTAAATTCATTTAAAAATCTTCTATACTGAATTTTAAAATTCGCCTTGACCCAAAAGTTTCAAATAATTCGGACTACATGTGTGCCAAATCTCATTGCTTTAAGTGCCATGCAATCGTCAGGATTTTGCGCCCCAAAACAAACAAACAAACACTTCCTTTTATAATATCAGAGATTTCTTTTAGCTTTACTGATGTTAATTCTTCTTTCCTATGAAATCCAGGACAAAAATCACAACTTCGACACGTCGTCACAGTCAGATACACAACGTCTACTTTAATTTCATCCAATTCTCTAGTTCAAAGGTGATTAAACTTTCAAGCTAAACCTATTTTAGTTCATATTTCTATTCCTGCACTGATTTATATCTGCTAGACTTCTATAATTACACAACTGAAGAATTTCATCAGAGTTTCTAACTCCTCTGTGAAGTTTTAGCATTATTATGTAGCTTAAATTAAGCATATTTAAACTAGAGTGGCTTAAAATTTGGTGAATGTAATTTCACTAACGCACGTCGCAATCAAATAGACGTTATTTGTTTAATGCCGAATGGCAACAAAGGATGCAAGCATTATTAAATCGACCGTAAAGGAGTTGATTGGTCAATTTTGTCACTGTAAATTAATATGCTTATTATATATTATTTCTCTTTTCATACTATGGAGGAGTACCATGATAATTGGAAGAATTCTATCTATACTAGAATGCTTTTTCATTCCGTATGCATCCTTATTTGCTCCATGCTGATTATTCTTTCCCTTCTTCGGATTAGAACCTTTTCATACACCAAGCGTATCATTTTACCCCACATAAGATGGCTTCTCGTAAGTCTATGTGCCAGGAATCAGCTATTCATCTAAATATTTAAAATATCAGCTTCGCGAAGGCCTTTTATGTGGTTGCAAACAAACCGTCGCCAACAAATGATCTGCAGAAAAATGTGTAGGAATGAATGCAATATATATATACATTGAATTCGTCTCAGTTAATACGAATCCTAACCATAAATAAAAGTGTCCTGGTAATCCTTTTTATTTATAGTAGGAAAAGTAGTTTTAGGATCGACATCGTATCGAACCATCTCGACACTTATAAGCAAATTCAACAGTTTTATTGTTTAGATTAGAACAGTCTAACGCATTTCATCTTCGAAGAGAGCCTTTGCTAAACTCAATGTTAAATTTGTTTTCGTGATTGGCCCTAGGCTGCAATAAATCAATTTTAAATGTGACGAAATATATTAAAGCCAGTATAAATCTTCGACATGAAGTGATTTTATGATTAAAAAGGTTTATTTTACAATCCTTGCTTAAATGGTGACTGGCGGACGTGATTGCAAAAATAGGTTTTAGGGTGCTTTTTGTAGATACATGATGGCACTAGCAACAATCGACACGCTCTTCGATGAATGGTCTATGGTTGAGCAATTCAACTGCAAATATTTTCTAATAACTCTCTAAGGCTCTGTGATAAGACACTGCTTCCGTTCCTATCACGGCTTCACTCTTCGTTACTACTCTGCCGTCCCTACACATAGTGCCCCATGCACGCCTGTTTCAAAATAACATTGGACTTCCACGAGCACATGACCAAATATTCAAAAGACAGACATATTCTTAATCTGTATGATTTCAGGTTCTACGTATAGGACATTTATCTCTTCTCATTCATCCCTCCTGATGGTTACTTCGACGAGGTATCTCGTCATTAGAAAAACTAACCAGAACGATGGACGAGTTATCTCGTCATTAGAATAAAAGTAACCAAGTCTTGATCTCGTCACACCACAAAAACCACACAATCTTGATGATGAGATATCTGGCCATCAGCAAAATTGGTCAGATCTTGATGATCGAAGTATCTGGTCATCAGGAAAATTGGTCAGAACGATGGACGAGATATATCGTCATTAGAAGAAAAGTAACCAAGTCTTGATCTCGTGTCACCACAAAAATCCACACAATCTTTATGACGAGATATCTGGTCATCAGCAAAATTGGTCAGATCTTGATGATCGAAGTACCTCGTCGAAACCACTTGAAGAGTTCAAATGCAAAGGATACGCATGAGACACTTTTTTCAAATAACAAAAATCTCTCATCAAGCTTTTCAGTTCTCACTTTTGTACTAATTCTCCGAAAGTCATTCACGCTTTATCCCACAATGCAACCAGTAGTTCTCTCCTTGGCTTCATGCCAGTTTTAGAATTCTTGACCTAAAAATGTTTATAAGATTCTTTCGCCCAATAGTCGATTACTGTCTCAAATTTTGTTCTAGGGCTCAAAGAAATCGTACATATCTCGGAAAACGTGCGATGCTCAGATGATAGAATTATGCTTTTCTTTATTTTCCTGTTTCTTGCATGACTCAGAATACAATTCGCACCCCGGCAAGAAAAGTGACGCAACTCAAAATTGCAGAATTTGAGAAACATCAACTTAAAGGATACTTTAAAACTTATATTGCAATAGTGTAGGATTCTTTTATATTTTAGGTAAGTATTTGTGGTGGTAACTTCTATTATATTCTATAGAATAGTAATATAACACGCTGGAGTACCTTATATATATCTTACAATGACATAACATCAAAAATTTTATTTTTTATGTCACTTTTCTTGCCGAGTGCGAATTATTTTTTTAGTTTGATATATTCCCTCCTTTTATACTAAACTAGCGGACGCATGCATAGGATCTGTAGTAAAGTTTCTTAGCTGCTAACAGCAATATAAGTGTGGGTTCTAGGTATCCCGGGTGGAAGAGTAACAGATTAGCAATTGGAGGGTTACGAGTTCAAATCCAATGAAAGACCGATGGGTTCAAAGGAGGAGGGTGCACTGTCGTGGCCTCAAATGTTTGCATATCGGCGAGGTGTGGAAGTATGAAGAGTGAAGTGTCAGCTTAGGTGTTGCCTCGTCATCTGACCGTGGTTAAAAATTAGGTGTTGTTTTCGTCGAAACTTTCCCTGTGGAATTGATCCCGGACTGTCGCCAATAGCCCGTCGTGTGCTCTAATGCGAAGTTTATCAAAATACATGCCTGCCATGTCAGTGTGTCGTTTCTCACACTTCATACTGTAAGATGTTCCTAATATTAGGGTTAGGTCTGCGATGGCGTACCGGAATACAACTCTCGTATTCAGGTGGAACGCCGCTAGGTGGCCGACACTCTTCAAAGTTTCAAAGTAACTTTTCAGAACTGAAACCAACAGATTAACCAAGCTGTTGAACGACTGTAAATATCTGTATACAAAAAGACTTACAACTTTCTCATTTATGAAATATTATTTGTCTTTATACACTGATTACATTGTTTGTTGAAATTACTTTGTTTTTAAACTTGTTCTTCTAAAACCCGTCTAACTTTCTGGATTGCTAAACTCACTTGTCGGTTGATCACACAATTGTCCGCCTGGAAGGTGTGTGGCTGAGTAATAAAACCCTATCCCCCAGCGCGGCAGGTCCATAACCATTGATCGCTTTTGACAGCGATTGGGACCGAGGGGTCATCACGTTAAAGAGACATAATTAAAATAAGTTAGTTTATTGATAAAATATTCACAAATACACCAAGCCTCTATAGTCAAGACGTCTCGTTTATCCCATATATCCTCAAAAGCCTTTACAATTGTTTATATATACAGGGTGTTTCAGTGAACCGTTTCAGAACTTCTAAGAGGGGTAGGGTACATCCTGACGAACCAAAATCATATACCAATGGACAGTCAGAAATGCTTTCCTGACGCGGTAGATGGCGTTGTGCGAAAATCCCGAGCTTTCGTGTAGGGAATCTTCATTTCGCACAAGAACGCCAAGTTAGTAGGAAGGATGATTACACGATCGCCGAGTTAGCCGATATGCATTTGGTGTACGGGGCTGCAAATTGTAGTGGGCCAGCCGCACAGCTTTTGTACGCGGAACGATATCCGACGAGGCGTATCCCCAGTCATAATTTCTTTGCAAGACTGCACCAGAGGTTAGCTGAGACAGGTTCATTAGAAAGAGCTGACAGGGACAGGGTAAGAACAGCACGGACTGCAGACGTCGAACAGAATGTGCTGCAGCATGTACAGGGGAATCCAAGAACGAGTACACGAAGTGTAGCAAACGCAGTCGGGGTTTCCCATTGCAGCGTCTGGAGGATTCTCCGAGAAGAAGACATGCATCCGTTTCACGTGCAGCGTGTCCAGACACAGCAACCGGAGGATTATGCACCTCGTATTGCTTTCGCACAGTGGTACCTAGGAAAATGTGCTACAAATCCCCTTTTTTCTGCTGAAGTGTTGTTTTCCGATGAGGCATCCTTCACAAGAGAAGGAATTTTCAACACGCATAACGACCATATCTGGGCGGTCGAGAACTCGCATGCAATACGACGTCGTACAGCACAGATTCTATTTTCGGTCAATGTATGGGCCGGTATTATGGGAGATCACCTCATCGGACCTCACCTGTTACCGTCTCGTCTAACCGGACCTAACTATTTGCTCTTTCTGCAGCAAGTATTGCCACAACTTTTGAGAGATGAACAGATTTCTGCATCGACGCAACAGACAATGTGGTTCCAACACGATGGAGCCCCTGCCCATTATAGCGGAGATGTTCGTAACTACCTGGATGTCACATTTGGTCAGCAGTGGATCGGACGTGGTGGTCCCGTGCGTTGGCCTGCTCGGTCACCCGACCTATCATGTCTTGATTTTTATTTCTGGGGTCATCTGAAATAGCTAGTTTATGACACCCCTGTTGACAATGTTGAGGAGCTGGTTGCAAGAATTGCAGTAGCTGCCGGAGAAATTCGAGATATGCCTGGAGTATTCCAGAATGTTCGGATGTCCATGTGTCGGAGATATGAGGCGTGCATTGTAGCCCGTGGAAGAAACTTCGAACACTTAATTTAATCCATGTACCTTTTGCTTCTTTTCATGTATTATTAAAACGATTTCTCACTTACGGTCTCTTTTCTTTACGGTGCTTCTGTGTACAAAACCGCTTCAGGAAAGCATTTCCGACCCCACATTGCTATATGATTTCGAGTTGTCAGGATGTACCCTACCCCTCTTAGAAGTTCTGAAACGGTTCACTGAAACACCCTGTATAGTAGGAAGATCACATAATAATACAAGCTTCATGTGCACCATGCGGCAGTTTAAAATCAAGTTCTCTGGAGGTTTAAACCGATTCTTAATCAGTGGCATTACTTCATGTCATTCTTATATGAGCATGAACGGGTTTCAAACGTCCAGTTTAAATCAAATTAGTCAAGAAATATAAACTGGCATTTTATTTAATTTTGTAAACTTACTCTCCCTGGTGTTAACCCTCTTAGTGTTTGTCTCGACGAGGGTCCATATCGTAGAAGAAAACTAACCGAATCTTAATGGACGGCATATCTCGTTATTAGAATAAAACTGGCAAGTTCCTGTCACTAACAAGTCCTTGTTATCTTAATTGCAAGATATGTCGTCAGTAGCAAAATTCTCCAGACCTTGATGGACAGATATCTTGAAGAAACCATTTGGATAGTTAACACTTATCTGCTCGTACATATATAATAAATATTTTCAACCCATTTCATGTTTTCTATTCGTTTTGGGTCCTCCTGATGCAAAATCAGTTTCTTGAACTTTTGGTGTGTGTATGTCCAGCTGTCTGTATGTGTATGGCCATTGCAGGTCCAAACGGTTTAATATATTTTCATGAAACTTCGCATACTGTGAGTACTTACATTCATTTAGTGACTGAACTTGGTTTCGTAAGTCTGTCTGGTTTTTTTTTCTGTTCTATGTTTGGTTTTGTGTTTGGGTGTTTGTGCAGATATCACATGCGATTTATTTCATATATTTGATTACAATTTATTTTATTTTATACATCATATGTTCGTTTAGTGAATTCAGTACAAAATGTTTCTACGTTTTCATATTTAGATAGATTTCATGCTAAAATATCTGAGTAAGTTTACTTAAATCAACCATAATTTGGTAGTTTTGGAAAATCTGGAATGTTTGAGTATTGCGATTGCATGGATTGTTTTACCAGTACTGCTGAAAAATAAATTATTTCTTATGGAGTTTCAGCTCAGTTATTTCATTTATTTCGAGTTTTATTCTGTGCGATGTGTGTGTGTGTGTATAAACGATTTCCGAAAATATTTGGGACAGACGTTATTTTCCAATGAACGGGAGAGAAACGGAAAATCGTGTTGGTTGATCACGTGCAGTGATATTTTCTGTTTCTTTCGCTCTGAATTAATTTCGCGCTTCTAAATTTTGTGCACTTTTTAATTATAAGTTGTGGCAGCTGTACAAAGTAAAGAGGTAAAATAGGAAGCACGAATTTATATCATTAGAACAACTTTTTTCTCCGACAGCTTTTATTTTGCTTTATTTCGCTTTTTTCTTTTGTTTTCTGCTTTAAATATTTATTATTTAATAGACTGCATTTCCCTTTCATCACACGCAACACTGCCACAAAGTAAGTATTCGACTTGAAGTGGCAGGTTGGTCAGAATAAAGCTAATTTTAAGTGTAATTTTGACAATATTCAAAGAATACTAATGTTAAAAAATCCGAACTAGAACTTTTAAGTGTTAAAACATTGTTTGTCATAAGGACAGGAGGTCAAGGTGCCCTATTTTACGAGTTGAAGCCATATTCAAACAACTTATTATCTGTGTTAAAAGTTTATTGAAAACAATGATATTTTTTAAAATTTTCTATTTTATTTGTCATCTTTTAAATGTTAATAGGTTAACTTTGTAGTTCTGTACTAAAGACATCCAATTTTGAAACAAGTTCTTTTATTATTAGACCACAAAATGTAATTTTACAGAAAAAATGTATTCGACCTAAATAAAACTTAGAAGGCGAAATTCGACAATGGCACATACCTGATGCAAGATATATATATATATATATATATATATATATATATATATATATATATATATATATAATTGAGTTGAGCATGAAAATAACTTAAGATAGGGAATACCAAATCTTCCTTTTGTAGTAGAAGCCTTAGTGTCACCTGTCGTCATTTTATAGTTATATCATACAGCAAGGGTGCGATGTATATGAAGTGTATAACATTGATGGATATACATGTGTTAGAATTTGTGTCCGTAGCAAGTTGTACAAATTATGAAGATGTCGAAAAGGTGTTAAAATCTATATATATAATTCTCTTACGTGGCACTCAAAAAAGACGTTATTTGTAATCGCGTTTTGGCAACATTGTATGATTGTTTGTTTATCACGAAGCCTCGCGCTTCCATTGAATTTATAGCGTTATCGGATGAAATTTTATTGAAAAAAAAATTTAATTTTAGTCGAGCTGTTGCAGTTAATAATAGAAATCAAAGAAAGCGTAGGATCTTTTCAGGGCCATTTAAAAAAAAGGTCCTTTTCAGTGCCAACAATTATAGTTCAACAAGACGCTTGCACTACAACTTTCGACAACAAACTCAATAAAAAAGCGTGGGTGGCTCGAGTGCAGGGGTAAATGTACGCACAAACAACATGCTGGGTATTCAATTTCCAAATTAGCGCTCACACATTTCGAGCCAAATTTTCTCAAAGTATTCATTTGAATTCTGATTCCATAGGTACTGAAAATATGTTTTCTGAAAAACAGCAAAAAAGTTTAGATTTGAAAAATATTTTTTCGAATATCATATTTTGTAAACATTCTCTTATGCTAGGACACATGTCTTCATTGATGCGAGCGAAGCGAGCACATGTTCGCGCAGCGAACCAATGAGGATTGCGAAGTAATCCTCCGGGGGTTGGTGAGCATTAGCGAGCAGGGGTCGGGCCCCCTAGTATTATTTTATTCCACGAAAGACAGAAGTGATGGTATAATTTTTCTTTGATCTAGACAATTCAACCCCAGTTTATACACTACCCTGCAATAATGTACCGGACAGCAAGATGTGATAGTATAAGGGAAAGAATATATGCTTTAATAGGGGGATGTTCCCCACGTGCTGCAATTACGCTAGCAACTCTTCTCGGGATACTTTGAACAAGGTTTTGAGAAACAGCTATGGGTATTTGTGTCCATTCCTGCTGCAAGAATGTCGCCAGCTCAGCTGTAGATTTCGGACGTGGATCCCTGGTCCGTAAGCGTCGCTCTAACTCGTCCCACAAATGTTCTATGGGGTTTCAGTCGTCAAAAAACGTTCCGTGATAATTCCCTGATTTCCATGATAGTGTCACAAAAGTTTACCTGATTTTACAATTCCCTTAAGAAATGTTGTGATCCGTAATTGTTATCAATATACAGTATCCACACGACAATATTTTCAAATATTTAGTGTCCAAAGGGGTAAAATTATCATTCTCCAAAAAATATTTTGCATTTTTTCTCTTCATATATTTTAATTCTTATTGTAAGGGTTGGAACCCTTAAAGGATTTCTTACAATAGTAATTGAAAAAAACTGGACAAAAATTACAAAATATTTTGATTGTGAACTTTTTAAACCTGACCCGACATTATTCTTCAATGAATCAAAATGAAATGTAAATGTACATAAAAAATTGGTATAGCTTCAGTCTACGTTTATAGCGGTGGCAATGGTCTTGGTAGTAGAATTATAGCTTTAGTAGCGAGTTATGGCAGGTTAAGGGAACCCATCTGTATTATTGTTAATGTGGTTTTTATGACAATCTCTGCAAGTGGAAAGTTGAATTTTTTAATTTGAACATCCTAGAAAGTTCTTCCAGAATCCGTTAAACTGTCGTTTGATTTCATTGGTTCAAAAAATAATTCCTGCCTTAGCAACTTTAGAAGTGCGCCAAAAAAAAACACCAAGGTAGTTTCCACGGTTATAAACATAGAATGAAGCTTTCCAAAAAATTTTACAAAAATGTAATTGCAAAAAATATATATATTAATTTAATGCACAAAAAAATAGCATCATTAGTTACACAAATTTCGATTTTTTTTTTGTATCACGGCCTCTTGGTGACGAGACGCTCAGGCCGCGAAAACTACGGCGCCGGTTTTCGAGGTGTTCGAAAATTACCACGCCAGTGTTGTTTACTCGAATTTCAATTTAGGCGAATAAGATTTATTCGATTCTCAAAAGTAATCGTAATCGCGCTGCTCTAAATCTTTCTTTCTATTTAAAAAAAAAATTCAATCTTTTTGAGGTTTATTCGCTTTGTGATTGGTAATAGCGAGTCTTGTGGTTCAACGGGCTAATTAATGTGGAGCACGCTCAAACTATAAACACAGTTATATTTTTCAATGAATTCCATTCACACACATAAAATTTGAGAGCACGCTCTAGAGAGTTTGCGATGTTTTCAGAAGAACCGGCAAATTAGGTCGCTGTTTCCATAGCAACAGTAGAAAGTGAAAATATTAAAAAGTACTATTACAACAAACAACACGGATTAGCTAAAACATTTGAAATTATGATGAGATTTCCTCTGAATTTTAACAATATTTTATGCTAAAATATTTCGTTTGTATGTGGAAATGAGAAGTTTTATTCTTGACATTTTTTTAAGCATTTTGTTTTTATTTACATTATGTTTCTGTATATGAGCCGAGAATTTTTGGAACGTTTTTTGAAGCTGAAAGTACTGGGGTCGGCTCATATACGAATCCGCTAATCTCGCAAAAAAAGTAGGCAATTTTCCGTTACTCGGGCGCATGGGATAAATATCGCAATGGGAAGGGAACCTTCAGTTAACGTCGTACTAGAGATCCGGTATCAATCCAGCAGCGATCCATATGGGGATGGGTTGTGAAGCAATTGTTGAAAAGAATAGTTCGCTAAGCGAACTAAATAGGATTGTGTAGTAATCATCAGGGGTTGATGATCGATAGCCATCAGAGGGCGAGGCTCCCTATAGGACAAACGATAATAGTAGCCGTTTTTATCAAAATTTTAAAAATTCCCTGATTTTTTGTGAAATTTGGAAATTTTTCCTGGGATTTCCAGAATTAAATAGTTTCCTGTTTTCTGGGTTCTGTTACCGCCCTGCATTCACCAATATACATATAACAGCTACTTATATGCCACGCATGTCAGTGAAATACATACAGTAGAGTCTCATTATAACAGTCTAATAAGGGTTGAAAGTTGTCCGTTTTAGTGAAGGTCCGGTTTATAACAAGTAATTCTTATAAGATTGTAATGCAACAGGTTGTGCATCAATGAAAGTACAGTACTTATCTATAAAAAGTGTTTATTACATTATCAAATAAAAATAGCTTTCAACGTAATTTAAATTGAAAAAGATGTGAACGCATTCAATGGATTAATCTTTAGAACAAGAAGGTTGATGGTTGCTTACATTCATCGGTTTGAAAAAATAATTTATTTTCTGATGGGTTTGTTTGATGCTTATTTCTTCAGTTCACAACTGACGCGGGTGCCGTAAAGTGTTCATAATATGCAAACACATATTCATTTGCTGATTGTTCAACATATTGAATAACGAAGTTTAAACGTTCTTTCAACTTGTCCATTGTCTATTACAGACCTCGAAATAGATTTTTTAATATTGGTGCACACTCTGCACCTAAGATTTTAAATTAAGTGCACAGGTTATATGTTAGATGCACATTTAAAAAAACCCAGTAATATAAGAGTATTAATGTAATGTATACTACTGTATTAGTTGGGTATGTTTATATAGGTTCGTTATATATAATAAATGATAAATGTTTTAACATATCGAAATTCTCCGGCGCACGGCTGTCGTGAGAGTCGACACATTTTAATCGGGATTTAAGGAAAAACTGCTACTTTAATAGGGTAATAGACAGTTGGAACGCGTTGCCAGAAAATATAGTTAATTCAAAGAGAGTGTACGAATTTAAGATACAATGGGATAGTCAGTGGGAATTGGGGAATTCATAAACAAAGGACTAGCCTTGTTGGGCTTGAGCCTGTAGCTGGTCGTCAATATTTGTATTCGTATTTGTATTAACAGAGCCATCTGGAAAATGTTTCGATCATCGGAAAGTTCTGGTTGCAGTGTCACAAGTAAAACCTTCCTCCTGTATAAACCCGTTACTGCACAGCGATTTTGTTTTCGCTTAAGCTTCGGTTTCCTAAGAAAGCGTAGCCGTGATCTAGCGGCTGTGATGTAGCGGTGGGTGGAGTCACTAAAACGTTGTTATACTAACACGTGGTGTTGGTTTCCTAGAGAGCGTTGTTTGTGAGCGTAACGAAAATTATCGGAGCCGCCATTTCCATGACTGTCGTCATAAAGGTCTCAAACAGTTGGGGAACGTTTTTTCTCTGGTAGCGGCAAGATTTCATTTGCTGCGCCTAACAATTCGAGCGATGAGGAGCAAAATTTATGAACATTTTTGACTGCCATTGATTAATTCGTTTTTGTAAAATCGGGGTCGTTAAGCACAGAATGAAAATCTCAACGGTTTTGAAATATGCGAAAAATTTGACACAAGATCGATACCTTAAATGTGATTTTCTTTAAATAAATAATTAATTATTTAATAAAGAATCAAATAATCAATAATTGAACAATAAAGCTGTTTTTGATATCGATCTGGCGTAGAAATTTACTCTGATTTGAAATCTGTTGAAATTTTCACTCCATCTTCAACGATCCCGAAGTTAGAAACTTTGAACTAGAGAATAATAAACCACTTTGTTTTGTTTCTCGAATAAAACAAACCACGACAGCCGTCTGTGTTGCCCATTTTCCAACGTATTCTGTCCGCCTAAGTTGACACCTCTGGACTCTTACTTAGACGGTCGTCTAGTTATGCCCGCGGAATCATGACGTATCACGGCTGTAAGATAACGGTTCCACTTTCTTAGGAAACCGAAGCTTTAGTGTGTATTTAGAAATTTTAATTACGTTCCTTTAGAGCGAGAGATGTCGATACTAATATTTTGTTCAAACATCAAAATAACATAAAACACGTTCCCTTCCCCCTTTTTTTTTAAGTCGGGTGCACTATGTGCCCCTAGCTGGAAAAAAACTAGGTGCACAATTTTATTTACATGTGCACAGTGCACCTGTGTATTTCGAGCCCTGGTCTATTATAAGCGACGTAAGTATAATAGTGTCTGTTGTTATGAGATTCTACTGTATACACATTTTCCGTCAGTTAAACCGCATCCCGGATGGAAGAGTAACGGATTATCTACAGGAGGATTGTGGGTTCAAGCAGGGCCGGATTTAAGAGTATGCCGCCTATAGGCTAAAGTCCATTTGCCGGCCCCTCTATAGTTCATATTTGCTTAATACATTTGTTTTATACAACAAAATGATAGAGTTCATTGGTGGTTTCATCTTTTTTAAACATAAAGTTTTTTTTTTGTTTTTGTTTCAGAACACGTTCTTGTTCTTGAAGTTTCAGTTTTGTTCGTTTTTGGTATTCAGCGCCACTGAGTCTCTTCCTATCGTCACTCATAGTAGCTAGTAGGGAGTAGCCGACTTGTTAGAAACTGTACGTTATGTATTGGAATACTCTAAACTATAAGGCAAAATCGTAGCGAACAACAACGCCTGGCTCAACACAATCATCAACGATCCCGTTGTGCACACCGATAGACATGAATGACAGCGTCAAACTAGACTGATACTACACTAGTGACAGCGGAGCCACTAGGCCTTCCACCAACAGATTACCAGATCGGCTACAGTGTTGTCAGATCGAATCGCTGCGCTTGTGCCAGTGTTGTCAAACCAAATTAGATTGCACTACAAGAAAGTTATAATACAATAATACGTGCTGTGAATTTGTATTATGTTATAGTTTTAGAAAGTAGGCTATGTAGAAGGACTAAAACATATTTTTAAGTTACATGTATTCTTAAAATAATATAATAATTAAATAAAATAATAAATATTGTTAACGTCTGAAATACTTCATTTCAACTTTTGTTTAGTACTTGCTGCTAACGCGCCATGCTTGGCGCGCCCTCACTGACTGAGGGGTTGCCTTCTTTTGTAACCGGCTTTGCCCGCCAAAACCTCAGAACGAATTTTGCGCTTGATATGTGATGTTCTCCCATAGCGGAGCAATGCTATGCTCCTTCTTCGTTTTGAAATAAACAGCAATTTTCTCTAAAAGGCATCACTGCATCATTTGTGTTCTCACCGCAATCAACTCTTCAATATACAGTCCACTCTCACTTGCTACACCGCAAATCTGAACTTAGTTTACCCGCTTTGAAAATCCAGCTATCGGGGAATCCTAACCCTACTCGAGGAATCCTAACCCTACATAGAGTGGTCCGATAGAGCCGGAGCCAACCAGTGAAGTCATCTTGGACATTCATATAATACGCCATGTCTACAGATTTAACTACTTTAAATCGAAAGAAAGGTAGCATCAAAGGGCAGCTAACAAAGCTTCATGCCTTTATTGAAAAAAAGGAAACTCGCACGGAAACGGCAGTAACCACGCAATTGGACATTCTATCAAGAACGCTCATCAAATTCGAAAACCTCAGAGAAGAATTCTATCAAGTTGCATCCGATGATGAATTCGAAGAGGTGGAAAAGAACCTCTCCGAAATAGAAGATGAAATCAATAATGTAGAGGTAAGCCTAAAATCTCTACTAAATGAACTAAAAGAAACTAAAGCCATTTCTAGTTTGCTTAAGAATGGTTCTAGTGATAAAGAACTTTATAAGAATTATGTGTCTATCAAACTACCTGATATACCTCTGCCATTGTTTTATGGTAAAATTGAAGAATGGGCTTCTTTTAAGCAACAATTTTTGAATTTGATTAATGACAATTCTAGTTTAACTGAAAATCAAAAATGTTACTATTTACGGTCATGTTTAAGAAATGAAGCTAAACTAGTCGAAACCTATGAAGATACATATCAGTCTCTCCTTAAAGCTTTGGAAGAAAGATATGAAAATAAACGCATCATTGTTGATACGCATATAAAAAATATAATTAATCTAGAAAAAATTGTACATGAATCTGCAATAGACTTACGTAAATTGTTAGACTGCATTCTTAAAAATTTGAGAGCTCTAAAAGTTTTAAAATATGATCGGAACAATCTTTCTGATGTTCTGCTAATCAACATAATGCTTCAAAAGCTAGACCGGGAAACTCGGAAACAATTTGAACTGTCCTTGGTAAATAATGAAGTTCCTAACTTTGACGAATTTTTGGAATTCTTGGAAAGAAGATGTCAAATTTTAAATTCGATTGGGCGAAGTCTCTCGTTTAAACCTAAATTTGAAGCCCATGAACAGACGAATAAGACGCGAAGCTTATTTGTGAAATCGCCTAACAATAAGTTTTGTACGCTGTGTAAAAATTATACCCATTCATTGCATAAATGGGACCAGTTCTTACAGTTCTCTCCACAAAGGAGATACGAAATTGTACGAGAGTATAATCTTTGTTTAAATTGTCTTGGATCGCACAAAGTGGCCTTATGTAAATCGAAACACCTTTGTTTTAATTGCAAAGCCAAACATCATACATTATTACACCGGAACCATGATGAATCAGCAGTTGCAACTCCCTTTCAAGCACCAAGCTCCTATTGCTCGAACTCTAGGCCGATGGTAGAAACTGATATTCACCCTTCGTTTAACCCCTCGCTCCCCCTTTCGTTAAACCCTTCGCCTCTAACAACCTGTTTTGTAACACAGAAGAAACGCGTTATTTTGGCGACGTCAACTGTTTACATTTTGGATAGCTCGGGAAATGTACGTTCCGGTAGAGCGATATTGGATTCGGGAAGTATGTGTAATTTAATGACTACCGATTTTGCCAATTCTCTTGGTTTAAGAAAAGAAAAAATAAATATTCCTGTCACAGGGATCTCCAATACTTCGCTTAATATAAAAAGAAAAAGTATTTCTACTATTTTGAATTCTGATGGTTCCTTTAAAGCAACATTGGACTTTTTGATTATTCCCAAGATAACGGATCTAATGCCGTCTACATTCATTGATTTAGATACTATAAAAATTCCTTCGCATGTTAAACTTGCAGATCCTAATTTCTTTTCTCCTGCTAAAGTGGACTTATTGATAGGAGCAGAATTATTCTTAAGTATCTTAAAGGGAAATAGACTCTTTATAAATAAGTCATTAACACTGCAAGAAACTGTATTTGGCCATATTCTAAGCGGAGCTGTAGAGAGTAAAGAAAAATCACAACATTGTGGTTTAATTTCGGAAAACAATAATTTGGATAGTTTAATTAAAAAATTTTGGGAAATCGAAAATATCTTGGACGTACCATCACCTAAAATTAAGGAAGAATTAGAATGCGAAAGTCATTTTGAGCAAACTCATCACAGGGATGAAGAAGGTAAATACATTGTCAGCCTTCCTCTAAAGGAAAATATGCAATTAGGAAACTCAATTCATATGGCAAAACAGAGGTTAGATAGCTTGTGGAAACGCTTAAATCATGATTCAAACATGTCAAATCTATATTGTAATTTTATGAGAGAATATGATGAACTGGGTCATATGCAAAAATTAGATAAATGTGATAATGTCAAATATGTCATGCCTCATCATGGTGTGTACAGAGCTGATAGTAGTACAACAAAGTTACGTGTTGTCTTCGATGCCTCTGCAGCATCTACTTCTGGTGTTTCATTGAATAACTGTTTAATGAAAGGAGGTGTCGTTCAAGATGATTTGTTTTCAATCTTATTAAGGTTTCGTAAACATAAAGTTGCATTCACTGCTGATGTGAAGAAAATGTACAGGCAGATTTGGGTGAATCCTGATCAGTGTAACTTACAGTGCATTCTTTGGAAAAATAGAAACTGTGAGGAACCTTCACAGTTATCTAAAGCTTCACTTTATAAGCTCCTTACAGTAACATATGGAACAAAATCTGCTCCCTACTTAGCTACTAGAGTATTGAACCAATTAGCGATAGATGATAAACAGAAATTTCCTCTAGCATCCGCTGTAGTCTTAAATGATTTTTATGTTGATGATGTCCTTTCTGGAGCTAAAGATGTTCCTACTGCTATAAAACTGCAACAGGAGCTGCTTTCAATACTAAAGGCCGGTGGTATGGACTTGCACAAATGGTGTGCAAACAATGAAAGGCTTTTAGAAGCAGTCCCTACTGAAAATCAAGGATATCAATTTGGTGACTCTGATAAAGATACCGTTAAAACACTTGGCTTGAGATGGAATCCAAAGGAAGATAGCTTCAGTTTCACTGTCACTCCATCAGCAAGTGTTTGTACAAAACGAACTGTATTAGCTGATATCGCTAAATTATTCGATCCACTGGGTTTATTAGGGCCAGTGATTGTAAAGGCAAAGGTTTTTCTCCAAATTGTGACTACACAAAATTGAATGGGACCAAGAGTTGCCGCATCACGAAAAGGTCAAATGGGAAGTGCTCAGAGAAAGTTTAAGGGATCTAGGAAAGGTCCAAATTCAACGCTGCATATTAACTGATTCCATAAGGGAAATTGAACTGCATGGCTTCTCCGATGCGTCAAAGGATGCCTGCGGTGCTGTCATCTATCTACGTTGTCTTACAACGCTGAATTGTGTGAAGGTGTCATTGCTGTGTAGCAAATCCAAAGTTGCTCCAATTAAAGCAATGACAATACCTCGACTAGAGTTAAGTGCTGCTGAGCTTCTCGCCAAGTTGATGTCTAAAACTGTGTCATCTCTCAACTTGAAAATTGATAGAACTTTCCTCTATTCAGATTCAACTATAGTTCTAGCATGGATCTATACTTCATCCCATTTGCTTAAAGTATTTGTTTCGAACAGAATTTCCCGGATACAAGAATTGACAAAAGACTTTTCGTGGCATCATGTGAAAACCTCTGAAAACCCCGCCGATGTCATTTCCCGTGGTACAACTCCTCATCAACTGATGAATAATTCTTTGTGGTGGAAGGGTCCACAATTTCTTCAAGAAGTGCCTATTGAAATTAATAACAAAGATGACTTGCCTCCTGATGATGAATATTTTCATGAACTGAAAAAAGACTATGACAAGACTCTCACTTTAACTGTGGACTCTACCTTTTTAGACTCACTTTTAAGCATTAGTAATAGATATTCTAAGTTAATCCGTGTTGTAAGTTTTCTTTACAGGTTCTCCCACAATTTTTTTTAAAGAAATTCTGAGGGTAAGTTACTCGAACCTCTGTCTACTTGGGAAATAAATCGAAGCAAGGTGTTTATATTAAAATCTGTGCAAGAAATTACCTTTCAGGACGATATTAAATCACTCATCCATGGAAAACAGCCAACAGGTAAGGTTAGAAATCTAAACCCTTTTTTGGATGAACAAGGAATTCTTAGAGTTGGCGGTCGTCTTCAAAATAGTAATGTAAAATTTGATCAGAAACATCCAGTTATTCTGCCTGATAAAATTAAAAACTCATTCTGGAATCTATAAGAGATCCATTTCTAAAATTGCATTCTTGTCACTGGAAAACTGATATTAGATTTTATAGTTAATCTATAAAGATTAGTTTGAAAATTTTGCTTATTTGATCTGGATACTTTGGTTTCTTAGCGTTTTGTGTGTATTGTGTTTATATGTGTTAAATTTTACTTGTATTTTTTGAAATTTATTTTACATTATGATTGCAGCTATTTGTTTTTGCTGTATATGTGTAAATTCATTTTCATTCTTTGTTCTCATTGCATTTGTGTTTACATTGAAAAGGGGACACTTTGTAATTGTACATAATTGAAATAGATATTTCAACGGGGGCGGCATGTTTAGTACTTGCTGCTAACGCGCCATGCTTGGCGCGCCCTCACTGACTGAGGGGTTGCCTTCTTTTGTAACCGGCTTTGCCCGCCAAAACCTCAGAACGAATTTTGCGCTTGATATGTGATGTTCTCCCATAGCGGAGCAATGCTATGCTCCTTCTTCGTTTTGAAATAAACAGCAATTTTCTCTAAAAGGCATCACTGCATCATTTGTGTTCTCACCGCAATCAACTCTTCAATATACAGTCCACTCTCACTTGCTACACCGCAAATCTGAACTTAGTTTACCCGCTTTGAAAATCCAGCTATCGAGGAATCCTAACCCTACTCGAGGAATCCTAACCCTACAACTTTTGAAAAAAATGCCAAACTGCCGCCCCTGAAAAATTTGCCGCTCTAGGCTGCAGCCTACTGAGCCTATTTAGAAATATGGCCCTGGGTTCAAGACTCGATCCAACCAGACCGACGTGTCGTACGTGGCAGATGCATTTAAATCTGTGGTGGCATCAAATGTCCTCCCGTTGTCGGTTGTGGAAATTTAAAAAGTGGATTGCCAGCTAATCTGGTGACCCCGGGAGCAGAAAGTGCTTAAAACTGGGACGTACGTAGCAGAACAAAGTCTTTACCGAACAATTTTTCCTTACTTTTATCAAAATTTGGCCGATTTTGTTTCAATCATAAATTAATATGTTCTGCAGTACAAAGCGTGCTGCTTGCCATACCTTTTATATCTTCTCTTGCTACGGAACAACCTCGCTTCACCCCCCCCCCCACACACACACTTTGTAAATAACGCATCTTCTATGTCAATAACAAAATATTTAACTTCAAAAGTTATCGATAGAATTGAAAATTCTGAAAGTATGCCTTGGTTTTGAATGAAGTAATTTAATTCATTTTGATGGTGTTTTATTATAATTATGTTTCTATATTTAGCCGCTAAATATGTTTTACGTCTGTTTTTGATTTCACTGCAGTTTTCGAAAATTTGGACTGGTGTCAGGACCTGCAGAAGAATTATAATTGCTTGGAGTTGTGTTGCAGAACACTGAATATAATTATGTACCAGGGGTGATGACTTCGCATCTGATCGTGGTACAAAATTACGAGGTATTGTCATCGAATCGTTCCCTTCGGGATTGATCCCAAACTATGGCCAATAGTTCATTGTGTTGTTCCAGTATGAAGTTAATTAACAACCTATCGTCAAATAAAACTCAAAACTATTGCATTCACAATTACTAACTATGAATGTTAAAAGGTAGTTAAGGAGATTCGAAAATTCTGAAATGAATCTGAAATTTACATTAGATTCATTATAATCAGATAATCAGTTCTGAATTTTTAACAACAATATAACTAGTATAATACAGTATAAATAATGTATAACACCAGGATAATATTCAGGTCCGTCTTCTTAAGAAACTTAAAACTAACGTATTATTCATAGTTGAAATAAGATAGCAATCAAGTCCTATTAAACTCAAATCTCGGGTGTTTTAACTACTATCCACAAAGACGCCTTTCATACAGTTGACTGCTAATCAATGCGTTATTTTGCTCATTTAAATTTAAACTATCATGGGAGAGAAACATCGAATGGCAGAGCAACGAATAATCAAAAGCATTATTATCGAGAAGCTAATTAGAGTGGAGTGTAACCATCTGATTAAATTTGCAAGTGGACAAGCATTCTAGATAACCAAAAATACTTTCCTAAAGTATTACAAATACATGGTTATTATTACCAAATTTTAATCTTGCAAAATTATGCATTCTGGAAAGGTTTTTTGGATGTTATATATGTTTCATCGAAATGCAAATCAGTGCAATGAGTTTAAAATTATACGGCAGTAATCATAATTTAAATTATTCTATAAACAAGTTGTTCGATTTTATTGGTATGTTGCTGAGATTTTTGTATTGGTACAGAATCAACCATTTAATGATTAAAAACGAAAACGTTAAATACACTGCTGGCCACCCAAATTGCAACACCAAGAAAGACAAGAGATAACACAACAAAATTTATTTTGTAGATAACATGTTGACCAAGTATCAAATGATTAAATTTATAGACTTCTGTGAAGTGTGGTTCTTGCCAAAATCAGTAGCCAGAGTAGCCGCCATTGTTGGAGATCACCGCTGCCACACGCCTCGGCATTGCTTCAAAGAGACTTTGGATGTGTTCTTGGGGTACAGCAGACCAAGCAGCTTCCACACGTTGCCAAAGTTGATCTGGTGTGGCAGCTGGGGATGTAATCTGGGTCAATCGTTGAGCAACCATGGACCACATGTTTTCTATCGGCGAAAGATCCGGAGAGAGAGCTGGCCAGGGAAGCAATTAAATCTGGCGATTGACGAAGGACCCTTAGACAATGCGTGCCACGTGTGGTCGCGCATTATCCTGTTGAAATATGGCTGTGGGCAAGCCCTGAAGGTAAGAAAGGACAACTGGCTCCAACACCTCGGAGATGTAGCTCTGGCTGTTTAAAGTACCGGTAATGCGTACTAGAGTAGTGCGAGAGTGATATCCAATACCGCCCCATACCATAATACCCGTTGCAGGACCAGTGTGGCGGTGCATAACGCAGCTGTTCAACATCCTCTCTCCACGGTGTCTCTAGACTCGAATCCGACCATCGTGATGTTGCAGACAGAAGCGTGACTCGTCAGTAAAGACAATTTCATTCCATTCTGCCGTCCACATCCTTCTTTCATTGCACCATTGGCGGCGGAGACATCTGTAGTTCTGCGTCAAGGGTAGACGAAGCAATGGACGTCTTGCGGACAGACCACTCTGCTGTAAACGGCGTCGAATGGTACGCGCAGACACTGGATGATGCGTTACAGACTGAATGTGCTGTGCTATGGTTCGTGATGTAGCTGAGCGATCCGTCGCTGCCATACGCACAATATGCCTGTCATCACGTGAAGTGATGCACTGAGGTGGATGCGAGCGAACACGTCGGTCCGTCGTACCCTCCTGCATCCAACGATCGCATATTCGCATTATAGTTGTTTGGTTTCGTCCAACACGACTACCGATTTCCCTGAAAGATAATCCACAACCTCGGTAGGCCACTATCCTTCCTCTATCAAACTCGAATACGTGATCAAAAGATGATCGCTTTTTTCTACAAGGCATAATTGATCGTTTTTTTTTTTTAAACCACAAGAAAAACACAATTGGCGTACTTGAAATCGTCGAAATCGCCAAGCCTTAAATAGCGCTTTGAAGTGGCTCCACAGGCGCGCGTGATGTGCGTCTGCGCTGAAATTCTGATCATTTGCATATCTCACCTCCGCTAATGCATGTTGTAAATTTCATATTATTTGCATGCTTCCTTCAGGGTGTTGCATTTACGGTGGCCAACAGTGTAGTTGTAAGATTTGGCTTGTTGGTTCGTAAAAACGATGGAAGACTATTTCTATGGCACTGCACATTTATTGAACATCCCAATAACGTCAAACGCGAAAAATACAATACAACACATATAAGAAGCGGAAACGCGCGACTTTATATACATGCTCGAAGACAGTACAACTCGGACTCAAAAATACACAGGCGCCTCAATCCCATGATAGTACTTTACGCAAGTCGAACTTGATTGGCTAATCGGATCACATGACCTAGATACGTATGTCAATAAGGTTTATAGTTGTTGGCGATTTATCTCTTCCTTTCTGCTTTCTTCTTTTCTTTTCAGATCCATGGCTATGGGTGGGTAGAGATGGGAGCCGAAAATTGTATCCTTTTATTATATAAGTTAATAATTATATAAGTTAGTGTTTTATGTATGCTTTTTGTTACATCAGAATGGTCCTAAGCCAGCGGTGGATACGACACCAACATCCTAAAGCAAAGGGAATGGCAGAGGGGCGGAAAAATATCAGATGGTAGTGAGTTCAGGAGTGGTTCTTAGATTATTTATGTAAATTCAACGGAAGCTTGGAAAAATATGAAAAGGGTATTAAAAATTAGGAAAAGTAAATTAGAATAAAAAGGAATTAAATTGGAATTTTTTTTTAAATAATTTGGAGGATCTAAAAATTTTTCCGACAGCTGGGTTCGAACGCGGGAAGTCATCCTCCGCTGCCGACACTAATCTGAAGGTGGGTGACTTTAGCCATAAGGCCATCGTTGCTTCACGAAAAGAAGCTCTTTAAAGTATAAGTACCCTTAATATAAGTTGGCAAGAAATACTACTAACAACCACCATACAACATATATATGAGGAGCAAATCAGAGTCAACTTGTCGGACACTTACGCTGAGGCGCTAGTGTATGTATTGTATTTCTACGAAACAACGCGCATATTCAAAATCAAATGGTTACTGCAACAATCAGATTGGCGAGATATCCAAGTGAAGCAAAGCCCGTGAAACTAGCCAATCAAGTTGGACTTGCGTAAAGTACTATCATGGGATTGAGCCGCTTCCAAAAATACGTGGATGATTCGCAATCTTTCGAGCGATTTCTCATACCGGAAATATCGGCGCCAGTCACTTTCGCCTATACAAAAGAATCATAAATTAATCATACAGAGAGAAATATCAGCGAACTTCATAGCTGTGGTGAACGGATCTACCTTTTCAAAAACGTACTTACAATGTGAATTATGTGCATGTAATCCACTCTGCAGTACTTTTTTGACATAAAGTTGCACCGTCTTGTTAAATTGGTGACTAGTGGACGTGATGCGAACACGCGCGATTTCAAACAAAAATGGCGCACTCCCAAACCGGTGCACACTTTGACAGATAGTTAACGATGAGTAATTGATTGGTTGGATTGGGGTTTTATAGAGCAAGGGCCATATTTGGCAAAGCTTCGCCAAACACACTACAGACAATGTCCAGTAATTGTTGGAAAAAGGATGAAGAGAAAGTAATGGTAATTAATTAACATCGCAATGGATTGACGCAGTTGGCGGTTCGGGAAACATCCCGATAGGAAAGATCCCAGGATAACACCCGGAAATTTTGAGCCAAGATCAAAGCCTGAGTTGGCATCACTCTCTCCAAAATTCAACACCACGCTAACGAGAGGACAGTTTAGCACACGACCAAATGTACTTGATGGCTTTTGGCTGGACCTAGTTTCGATCTTAGGCTATTATGATTGGTATTCGAATACAAATTAAAATGAATAATTGGGTATTCGAATATTTCAGTAATCTAAAATTTGGGAGTAAATAATTCGAATAATCCGGATGAATATTACTGTATTTGAATTCAACGATAAAGAATCGAAATTACAATGAGAGAGAATCGAAATTACAATGAGAGAGAATCGAAATTACAATGACACAGAATCGGAATTACAATGAGAAAGAATCGAAATTACAATGAAAAAGAATCGGAATTACAATGAGAAAGAATCGAAATTACAATGAGAAAGAATCGGAATTACAATGAGAAAGAATCGGAATTACAATGAGAAAGAATCGAAATTACAATGAGAAAGAATCGAAATTACAATGAAAAAGAATCGAAATTACAATGAGAAAGAATCGAAATTTCAATGAAAAAGAATCGGAATTACAATGGAAAGAATCGGTATTAGAATGAAAAAGAATCGGAATTACAATGAGATAGAATCGGAGTTATAATGAGAAAGAATCGAAATTATAATTAGAAGGAATCGGAATTATAATGAGAAATTATCGAGAAAAAAATCAATACTATTAAGTATTGAGTCGCGAACGCTTTTGTATTCGAATACTCCCATCTCTAATACAATGTGCAACTGAAAAATATCAGTTACCCATGTAAAACAAAATTTCAAGATTAAGTTCATCAGGGGTAATTATCATCTGTATATTTAAAGAGAATAGACACATAACACATCAAGAAGTTAATTTCACCTGTGGATTCGAAAAAAAATTCTAAACTTAGAGAGTAGGGCTAAAAAAATTCCAGCTTTGATGTTTCCTTTACTGAAAATGTAGACTCAGAAAAAATGCCACCTGACTTTGATAATTACGAGACATTGGAAATTCCACGACCTTTTTATCTCACCTGTACTAATTAACTATGGAACGAATCGAAAGAAACAAAAGGAATGTTCCATAAAAGACATTCTTTGAAAGACAAATTAAGCAGAGTTTTTGTTTAGTCTCTGAAGTCGTTATAAAAAAATCTGACAAACAACTTGATAAATTGCAAACAAAATGAGAATATACTTCAATGGACGAGCGTAAAAACCAGCCCTTGCTTATTTGAAGAAAAAAAATTCTTAAGCTATCTTGAGTGCATTTCAAATAACATGTCACCAGATTATGCAATTCCTCCATCAAATCCGATCTTACGTAAAACCCCAAAATTGTTCTTACGGTTTTTTTTTACCACTGTCATGCTGCGTTATTATTTTTATAAGCAGGCTTGGCTAAAAGATCAAAACCCCTCTTCGGAGAGTAAACTTTTTTTTAATTTGGAATAAAATCGAATAATTAAGTATTTGCTCATTTGCGCTTCTTCAGAGCACATTCTGGTAAATTCGAATCAGAATAAATATTTATTTAGAACAAAGCACCTTATATATTAAAGCCACTGCGTGGCCAGCTCGGCGTTGCCCGTGACAGTTCTTTTCGTGGGGTTAGATGTGACCAGTGCTCGCTAACGCTCGTCAACCCCCGGTGATTGCTACGTATTCTCGTAGGGTTTTCTTCGCCAACCAATATAACATGCAACGCCGTGATGGCCTCAAGTGGCTAGTAATAAATAAATGCCGATAAATTAATTTTAAAATTTTTCGGATATTAAAATTTAAAAATCGGGCACATTAAATACGCAAAAAATTATGACATAGGCATAAATAAATTCATTAAAAAATGTTCTAGATTAAATTTGAAAATTTGGGCTGGACACAAAATTTGCAAAACAATTCAAACTACCTGTGTGTCAAATTTCATTACAAATAAAAAAAAACAAGAACGCTCGCCAACAGTAACATATTTCTGATTTTAATATTTCAAAATCGGTCCTATTGACTCCGCAAAAAATTATGACCTAGGCATAAATAAATTCATTAAAAAATGTTCGAGATTAAATTTTAAAATTTGGGCTGGACACAAAATTTGCAAAACAATTCAAACTACCTGTGTGTCAAATTTCATTACAAATAAAAAAAAACAAGAACGCTCGCCAACAGTAACATATTTCTGATTTTAATATTTCAAAATCGGTCCTATTGACTCCGCAAAAAATTATGACCTAGGCATAAATAAATTCATTAAAAAATGTTCGAGATTAAATTTTAAAATTTGGGCTGGACACAAAATTTGCAAAACAATTCAAACTACCTGTGTGTCAAATTTCATTACAAATAAAAAAAAACAAGAACGCTCGCCAACAGTAACATATTTCTGATTTTAATATTTCAAAATCGGTCCTATTGACTCCGCAAAAAATTATGACCTAGGCATAAATAAATTCATTAAAAAATGTTCGAGATTAAATTTTAAAATTTGGGCTGGACACAAAATTTGCAAAACAATTCAAACTACCTGTGTGTCAAATTTCATTACAAATAAAAAAAAACAAGAACGCTCGCCAACAGTAACATATTTCTGATTTTAATATTTCAAAATCGGTCCTATTGACTCCGCAAAAAATTATGACATAGGCATAAATAAATTCATTAAAAAATGTTCGAGATTAAATTTTAAAATTTGGGCTGGACACAAAATTTGCAAAACAATTCAAACTACCTGTGTGTCAAATTTCATTACAAATAAAAAAAACAAGAACGCTCGCCAACAGTAACATATTTCTGATTTTAATATTTCAAAATCGGTCCTATTGACTCCGCAAAAAATTATGACATAGGCATAAATAAATTCATTAAAAAATGTTCGAGATTAAATTTTAAAATTTGGGCTGGACACAAAATTTGCAAAACAATTCAAACTACCTGTGTGTCAAATTTCATTACAAATAAAAAAAAACAAGAACGCTCGCCAACAGTAACATATTTCTGATTTTAATATTTCAAAATCGGTCCTATTGACTCCGCAAAAAATTATGACATAGGCATAAATAAATTCATTAAAAAATGTTCGAGATTAAATTTTAAAATTTGGGCTGGACACAAAATTTGCAAAACAATTCAAACTACCTGTGTGTCAAATTTCATTACAAATAAAAAAAACAAGAACGCTCGCCAACAGTAACATATTTCTGATTTTAATATTTCAAAATCGGTCCTATTGACTCCGCAAAAAATTATGACATAGGCATAAATAAATTCATTAAAAAATGTTCGAGATTAAATTTTAAAATTTGGGCTGGACACAAAATTTGCAAAACAATTCAAACTACCTGTGTGTCAAATTTCATTACAAATAAAAAAAAACAAGAACGCTCGCCAACAGTAACATATTTCTGATTTTAATATTTCAAAATCGGTCCTATTGACTCCGCAAAAAATTATGACCTAGGCATAAATAAATTCATTAAAAAATGTTCGAGATTAAATTTTAAAATTTGGGCTGGACACAAAATTTGCAAAACAATTCAAACTACCTGTGTGTCAAATTTCATTACAAATAAAAAAAAACAAGAACGCTCGCCAACAGTAACATATTTCTGATTTTAATATTTCAAAATCGGTCCTATTGACTCCGCAAAAAATTATGACATAGGCATAAATAAATTCATTAAAAAATGTTCGAGATTAAATTTTAAAATTTGGGCTGGACACAAAATTTGCAAAACAATTCAAACTACCTGTGTGTCAAATTTCATTACAAATAAAAAAAACAAGAACGCTCGCCAACAGTAACATATTTCTGATTTTAATATTTCAAAATCGGTCCTATTGACTCCGCAAAAAATTATGACATAGGCATAAATAAATTCATTAAAAAATGTTCGAGATTAAATTTTAAAATTTGGGCTGGACACAAAATTTGCAAAACAATTCAAACTACCTGTGTGTCAAATTTCATTACAAATAAAAA
The DNA here is from genome assembly GCA_947359465.1 of Metellina segmentata. Classification (NCBI taxonomy): domain Eukaryota; kingdom Metazoa; phylum Arthropoda; class Arachnida; order Araneae; family Tetragnathidae; genus Metellina; species Metellina segmentata. The sequence goes on from OX375881.1 coordinate 33,392,814, forward strand.
AAAACAAGAACGCTCGCCAACAGTAACATATTTCTGATTTTAATATTTCAAAATCGGTCCTATTGACTCCGCAAAAAATTATGACCTAGGCATAAATAAATTCATTAAAAAATGTTCGAGATTAAATTTTAAAATTTGGGCTGGACACAAAATTTGCAAAACAATTCAAACTACCTGTGTGTCAAATTTCATTACAAATAAAAAAAAACAAGAACGCTCGCCAACAGTAACATATTTCTGATTTTAATATTTCAAAATCGGTCCTATTGACTCCGCAAAAAATTATGACATAGGCATAAATAAATTCATTAAAAAATGTTCGAGATTAAATTTTAAAATTTGGGCTGGACACAAAATTTGCAAAACAATTCAAACTACCTGTGTGTCAAATTTCATTACAAATAAAAAAAACAAGAACGCTCGCCAACAGTAACATATTTCTGATTTTAATATTTCAAAATCGGTCCTATTGACTCCGCAAAAAATTATGACATAGGCATAAATAAATTCATTAAAAAATGTTCGAGATTAAATTTTAAAATTTGGGCTGGACACAAAATTTGCAAAACAATTCAAACTACCTGTGTGTCAAATTTCATTACAAATAAAAAAAAACAAGAACGCTCGCCAACAGTAACATATTTCTGATTTTAATATTTCAAAATCGGTCCTATTGACTCCGCAAAAAATTATGACATAGGCATAAATAAATTCATTAAAAAATGTTCGAGATTAAATTTTAAAATTTGGGCTGGACACAAAATTTGCAAAACAATTCAAACTACCTGTGTGTCAAATTTCATTACAAATAAAAAAAACAAGAACGCTCGCCAACAGTAACATATTTCTGATTTTAATATTTCAAAATCGGTCCTATTGACTCCGCAAAAAATTATGACCTAGGCATAAATAAATTTAAAATGTTCTAGATTAAATTTGAAAATTTGGGCTGGAAACAAAATTTGCAAAACAATTAGGACTACCTGTGTGCCAAATTTCATAATAAAAAAGAAGAAAAAGAACGATCGCCTTCCCCCGGTGAATACTACGCAATTCCAAAAACGATCTCAATAGCCCATTCTGCTGGTCCAGTGCGACGTTAATTAAATACCTACCTACCAAAAACAATCGCGATGAGGATTCCAAAGGACGAAAACCATCGACCTTAAAATGAAATCATTTATCATTTTAAAGTCGATGACGACAACGTCGTGACGTCATTGTCTAATGCAGCGTTTCTCACACTGCGCTTCGTAAAACAATTCCCAGTGCTCCGCGAAAAGTTAGATGTTTAAAATTAAAACTATTTTTATTAAATATATTTTAAAGTTTAAAATTAAAAATATCATTTACGAAAACAATGGGACAAAAATCTTTGAACATTATGACCTTTTGCAATATCTCGGTGTGTAAGAAGAAAATCAAGAAAACTCATGTATCACCGCGATCAGGTAAAACATTGAAACAAATTTACGTCAAAAGGCAACACTACACAACACAGAACCAGACAACAACGGAGCCAGAAAGAGACTGGACTCATTGTCTCCATGTTTGCAGAAACGATTAGAATCTTCGACACCCTTCCAAAATTATCGAAAAAAAATTTTATTGTATATAAAACTGGTTGTTTAATCACTTCTCAAATCAGTTGTATTTAAGTCAACATTCAGTCCCGCGAGAGCCGACAAATTATAAAATTCATTACATGTAATTTATTATTTTTTAAATCAATTTTCTGTAGCTTCTCAGATTTTTCGTTTTTATGACAAAATATATGTCATGTGGAGGTTTCTTCAAATACTAAATTAGTAATATGGGGAACAACGTCACTTTTTTTTTCAATGCATCGCTGACTGGAGACAGGGTTTTTAAAAAAACATCAAAACTTTCGCCAAGCCAATTGGAGTAGACATGGAAGCATCAAAATCTGAGAGGTATATGCTCGTTTTGGTTTTATTCGATGTTTGAGTGGGCACAGCACCCGAAATACATTAAGATATTTAATTCGTTTATTTTCTTAAAAAATGAACCGTATTAAATTTAAGAAATATAAAGTCATGGCTGCAGACTAAAGCAAACATTCCATAAACAAGAAAGTTAAAGAAAAAAAAAATTTTATTCATTTGCATTTTAGTTTTATTAGTTTTTTATTATTTTAATAAAGAAAAAAATTAAATCTTTAAATTATGTAATCTTAAAAACGTAAAAATGTATTTTGCACTTTAAATTTTTATTGCGAAACAGTAATTTTTGTTTGTACATGAAACTTCAAGTATATAATTTAAAATACCATAAATTATAAAATAAATTATAAAAAGATTCTTTGTTGTTCATAATTTGTTGTTGCTTCTTCTCAAGCACATGAAAACTATATGTCCTGTCCATTTTCGTACACCTAGTCCTGCAATCTGTTGTCTCTGTCATTCCTCTATCATAATGGTTAAACTCACTACGTTATTTTAAAATCTTGAAAAATTAGAATCCCTAAAAATAAAATTTTACTATTCAATATACAAGATTTTGCAATATAGGATTTTTTAAAGTTTTATATTACTTTCTATTAACAAACTCCTCAATTAATCTTTTTCGATGCAATATCGTATTTAAACTTTTTACTGAATTTATGCTGTTGTTATATACACACACACAACTAATGTTCATGTTACTTTCTAATTTCAGCGCGGAAGAAGATAGAGGTGTTACTGCTGCTTTACAAACTGGTGTTTTTTTTTTTTTTTTTTTTTGTAATGAAACATTGACTACGGATGCAACAGAACTTCTTGAAGTATCAAACAATCTATTTTAGGTTGTCACATAAAACCGACCACGCAGTTTCTAATGCAAGTAATTTCATTTAAACAAAATGCTATTCACAATATAGCAATAGCTTCTGCCATCAAAGGTTTTAGATTTTATGTTCCACAAACGGTTATGTTAATAGGAAATTATATCGCATGAAACATTCGAGTTTTTTGGATACACGAATAAATAAATTTCAATAAGCATACAGTAAAACACTACAGTGGTCTACCAATGAGCCCTGGAGTTTTGATGTACAAGGCAATATACGGCTTAATTATTCTAATCCTTCTAGCAAGCTTACGTTTTTAATTAACACAATAATGGTTCTTCAGTAGATACCAGTAGACTGGAGTCTGTGGTAATGAACAAGCGTATTTCTTAGAAATGAGGGGTACTGCAGTTGTTCAGATTTTAAGCAAACTCACGTCGTATAATTTCATAAAAAAAATACACCCGGAAAAAAATCAAAGAAACGTTGAATTTCCAATTTCAAAGGTGCAGGCTGAAAAAGTTTGAGAACCTCTGGTCGAATGCGCACATATTCGTATTGCAAAAATAAAAAAGTTACAATTAAAAAAATTAAAGAAAATCGAATGGTAAGGTATTGATCTGGTGTAAAATGTTCAGCAGATTTCAAATCCGTTGAAATTTTTAATCTACCTTTAACGATCCCGATTTTACAAAAAAGAACTAAACAAGGCCAGTCAAAAAATTTTATTTGTTTTCTTCCCTTTGCTCGAATTGTTTGTGCTTAGGAAATGAATCTTTGATCTCTTTAACGGTTTTGGCCAAATTCTTATTGGAAAAAAATAAAAAAGTTATTAAGTCAGTTTATTTAAAAGAAAGCATATTTTTAGGTATCGATCTAGTTTCCCTAAAATTTCCGCAGATTTCAAATCCGTATAAATTTCTACTCTATCATTAACGATCCTGAAGATCAAAAGAGAATTACAGAACTCCAGTTAAGACTGTTTATTTGTTTTGTTCGTCCGCTGAAATCGTTGATCGGAAAATGAAAGGGAAAAAATAAATTTAGAATCTGTGATCTCTTTATACTGTTGTCATTCTGAGGAAAATAATAATTAAATACCCATATTTTAATTTTTAATTGTTCTAGATTAAGTTTTAAAATTCGGGCTGGACACAAAATTTGCAAAACGTGAGGACTGAATGTTTACCAAATTTCATTATTGTAAGTACCATAGATTGGTCAGGTCACTGCATACATACAGCCAAACACTTCCTTTTATAATAGTACTAGCCACTGCGTGGCTAGCCAGGCGTTGTTATGCCCGTGGTGTAAGGTATTAAGCTGGAGTAAAATTTTCCGCAGATTTCAAATCCGTTGAAGATATATTAACTTAAAAAATTATTTATTTAAAGAAAATCATATTTTATATAGGTATCAATCTCAACTGAAATTTTTCCGCAAATTTCAAATCCGTTGAAAATTTTACTCCATCTTTAACAATCTGGGAGATAGAAAAAAGAACTTTGACTTCAGTTATAAAATGTATCGTTTGGTAGGGAAATCAATTGCGTAAAATCAAAGAGAATACGAAAAAAATAATTTTCATCGCGTTCAACGTATGAAAAAACTTGGCATGATTCCAAACCATGACTGCAAGGTCACATGAGTAGAAAAAGTTCTCCTCGTTTGAAAAACCGATGGAGAATAAAACTATAAAATTCATTTAAAAATCTTCTAGATTGAATTTTAAAATTCGCCGCGACCCAAATACTGCAAATAATTTGGATTACCTGTGTGCCAAATCTCATTGTTGTAAGTGCCATAGAATCGTCAAGATTTTGAGGCCCCAAACAGACAAACAAACAAGCAAACACTTTCTTTTATAATATTAGAGATAGAGATAGATGCATTTTAAATTAACCTTGATTACAAAAAGTAGATTAATCAAGTTCGGATAAAACAGTTAACAAATTATGCTATACGTGAAGAATCTAAGTCTGATGTTTGAGTTTTGATAATTATGACAGGCATTTTCAGAGTAAACCAAACAAATCAGACAGAAAACGAAGATTTTACTTTGTGTCATCCAAATGGCTCTCGCTTGGTGAGGTGTGGAAATCTGTATGCCAGCTCAGATGTAACCTCGTCATCATTCAAAATTAAGTGGCCAATCTGCGCCAAATACAGTAAAATGTCAAGCAATGAACATAAAGTGCTATTGTCACGGAAGAGAAAAATTCACCAGGAATCGAGCCAGCAAAACATATACCACCGCTTATATTTAGCTTGACAGAAAATGCCACAGTTGGTTACTTATTTTCTAGTTTTAAGAGGACCAATGCACAAAAATGTCTCAAAATTTTGTTAGTTTTTTTATTACATTAAATAAATGTTTGCACAATTATGTTTAAAATTATATATTATTTATGGAGAAACGTTGAGTAGATGTATTTTAAATAATTTATATATATATATATATATATATATATATATATATATATATATATATATATATACAGAAATATGGTGAAATTAATGCTTTAAACTTCAATACTTCAAAATGTGTATTTTTTCCACATGAAAAACATTTTTCGCGAAGTCCATTGAAGCAAATTTAAAAAAATTGGTTTACAAGTGTAACATACCCTATAACATATTTTAACGCATGCATTTTTTTCTATCTGCTTAGAAAAGTTCATTTGGATTGTTGAAAAGGATGAAAATTGGTCCTTTTTCAAAAAAAAAAAATAATAATGATTATATAGTTGAAAAAAACGTATTAAATCTTTAAATATTAAGTTTTTTAAAAATCCCCGTGTGGAAGTGTCTTCAGAACCTGTACAAAAAAATTCAAATCAATACACATAAAAGATTATGAGAAAATGTTCCTTAAAATATGACCATTGTAACATTACGGAGGTAGGATTGCACTGGTGCTTTTAAGACACATGAGTCATACTTGCCCAAGTTGATCAAAACACAATACAGAGGAGAAAGGAAGAAAAAGCAAAAGTGAAGGCGAGCGAAATTCCTTTTAGATCATTTCAATAAATTTTCCTATTATTGAATGGTACTTGGGGTCGGCAGAAGGAACGTTCTGATTTCTCGAACACGAAGGTCATATGGGAAAAAATATAAAAGCTACAATTTAAAAATTATTTATTTAAGGGGGTCTAAAACTCAAAATATGAAAAAAAGTCCAGTTTTTTGTATTATCTAAAAAATAATATTGGTATTTCTAAATAAAAGGACACCTAAATTTTGTTTGTACCATCAGTAGAACTGGAAATATTTAACTTTTTAAAAACATTAACCACTGTGTGGCTAGCCCAGCGTTGTTTTGCGAAGCATATCCGTTATATAAGTTATTGATCTGGTGTAAAATTTTCTGCAGATTTCAAATCCGTTGAAATTTTTAATCTATCTTTAGCGATTCCAATTTTACGAAAAAGTATTAACAATCCCAGTCAAAATGGTTTTTTTTTCCTCTCATTCCCTGAAATGGAATAGGACAGGAAATTTAATCTGTTTCTTTTTTTTTAACGCGAAGGGCAGAAGAATGCAATCTGTTTCACGTGACGTCACAATCTCTTGCGAAAATATAAAAGATATATTCAATTTAAAAATTATTTATTTAAAGAAACTCATACTTTTAAGTATCAATCTAAAGTAAAATTTCCTGCAGATTTCAAATCCGTTGAAAGTTTTACTCTATCTTTAACGGTCTAGGAGATAGAAAAAAATAACTGTGACTCCAGTTAAAAGATTTATCGTCTGGCTTTAAAATAATTCATCCGTGCAAAATCAAAGCGGAAATAAAAAAAAATTTAATTTTCTAAGCGTTCTCCACGATGAAAAAAATTTGGCATGGTTCCAAGCTTGACGGCAAGTTTACGTGGGTAGAAAAAGTTAAGATTTGGGTGAATCGAAAGAAAGGCGTTGAAAACCCAGATGGAGAATAAAACTATTAAATTCATTTAAAAATCTTGATTGAATTTTAAAATTCGCCGCGACCCAATAATTGCAAAAATTTTTGACTACCTATGTGCCAAATCTCATTGCTGTAAGTGCCATAGAATCGTCAAGATTTTGTGGCCCCAAACAGACAAACAAACACTTCCTTTTATAATAGTAGAGATGACAGCTGCAAATGAAACGAGAATTTATAATTTTAAACGCTCTTTTTCTCCTTTTGTTTTAAATGGGATTTCAATAGTGAAAATGGATATACCTTAAACACTACTTGACATAGATGAAGGGAATTTTCGACATTTACTTTTCAAATACATTTAATTAATTTGTCTTCATCAAAAAAAAATATACATGTTTTTTTCTATTTGTTAAATGTAGATTTTAAACAAAATATTTTTTAAATTTTTTTAACCAAAAATTACGAATACAGTTTATAGTATGAACTTTTAGAAGTTGATTAATGCAAAAATGAAGTAATTTGCTATAAATTATTTTGAGGTATATCAATTCTGCCCAACGTCAAAATTTTGACATTTTCCAATTTTAATAAAAAAAAATTAAGTTTTGAAAATATAAAATAGTTTTTTTACATTTAGAATATACAATGCATACCTATAAAAAATATTTCAGAGTAAAAACTTTAAAATTGAAATTTTTAGAATGTTGAGTCCCCTTAAAGAAAATCATATTTTTAGGTACTGATCGAATGTGAAATTTTCCGCAGATTTCAAATCCGTTGAAATGTTTACTCCATCTTTAACGGCCTAGGAGAACGTTCTTTCTGCCGCACCCTGTATAAATACTCGAACAGAGCTCACAATTGCATTAACGAAATAACGCATCCCAAAACAAATTTTAAAACGAATTTTCTCTTTCAAAGCGAAACCCGTCGATGTCCTTCGAACGTTAGTCGCTCAACTCCAATTACCCAGCAAGTACAGCTAATTACAATGAAGCGTCTGTTTTGTCCCAGTATCACCTTTCGCGCTGCCATGTACCACGGCCACAGAAACGCGAACCAAAGCGCGCGAGTAGGACCCGCACCAAAACATCTCGATAAATGACCCCCTCCAAAACGCTACCTTTTATCCGCTCAAAATCGCTGCCGATATTAATTTTAATTTTCTAATCACATCCTCCTTCCTAATAATTAAAGGGATGTTGAATATAATCCGCGCGGCCGCATGGAACTACTCCAGCAGGCAGTAAGCGGGACGGGTAATAACGGGCCCAAAGCGTTGAGCTCTGGAGGACCCCCGCTTCAGTACTTTTTAATGACGAAATTAATTACATTCTTTCAACGAAGAGGGGATTTGCGCGTTTTCGTGCTCTGGGGAATGCGTCAATATGTCCGAATTTTAATTCGCGCGTAATTAACTGCAATACAAGATCAAAATGCGGGAGCGCGTGAGTACGGATTCGGGATTTACCATGACGAGTAGTTGGAAATAAGTTCCCCTTGTTCTGGAAGATGAATTATCGTAAGCAAATTGGGGGGTACTTGTTCGGTTACTTCTGAGAAATCGGAGCTCTGTAGCATTGTGGATATACCGTCGAGGTTTCGCGTCGTTAGAAAAATTGACCATATCTTGATGGACGAGAAATCTCTTGATTAGAAGAAAACTGACCAGATCTTGATCTCATCATTGACGATAGATTATGTTATTAGCAAAATTGACCAGATCTTGATGGGCGAGAAATCTCTTGATTAGAAGAAAACTGACCAGATCTTGATCTCATCATTGACGATAGATTATGTTATTAGCAAAATTGACCAGATCTTGATGGGCGAGAAATCTCTTGATTAGAAGAAAACTGACCAGATCTTGATCTCATCATTGACGATAGATTATGTTATTAGCAAAATTGACCAGATCTTGATGGACGAGAAATCTCTTGATTAGAAGAAAACTGATCACATCTTCATTTCGTCATTGATGGCATATTTTATTGGTAGCAGATCCACAGGTTTACCAGAGACACTGATCCCCCAGGTGCAGAATTATATTCAGTGTTCTGCAACACAACTCCAAGCAATTGCAATTGTTCTGCAGGCATTTTATCCGAATTTTGAAAACTGCAATGAAATCAAAAACAGACGTAAAACGTAATCATCGGCTAAATATGGATTACAAATTTATAATTAAACACACATCGAAATTAACTAGTAACTTACTTTATTTGAAACCAAGGCCTACCTTCAGAATTTGCAATTCTGTCAATAACTTTTTAAGTTATATTTTGTTTTAAGTATTATATATATATATATTTAATTTAAGTTTTAAAGTAATATTTTGTCATTGACATAGATGTGTTATTTATAAAGTGTTTGTGGTAATTTAGACGGTGTAGGGAGGTTGTTCTGTAGCTAGAAAAGAAAAATGTGTGGCAAGGAGCGCGCTTTGCAATGCAGAACATCGTAACTTATAATTGAAAAAAAATCGGCCAAAATTTCGAAAAAAATAAGGAAACATTGCTCTGCAAAGATTTTGTTTGTACTGCAACTTAAGTTGCAGATTTAAGCACTTTCTGCTCCCGGGGTGATCCCCATAGGGAAAGAATAGATCAGTAGGATGCATCCGGCTCGTGAAGCCTGTACACACCTAAAGACGTGTCCCCGAGTGGGACTTGTCCTGAAAGAAATATTATGTATTATGTATGTACATACAAAACTGTATTTTGTTTGGTTATTTACGAGAAATATATATATTGACTATATCGTATGTTCAGTAAAGGTATTCCTTATTAGAAAAACTAATTAGATCTGGATGGACGAGAATACTCATTAGCAAAACTAATTAGATCTGGTTAGACGAGATATCTCATTAGCAAAACTAATTAGATCTGGATAGACGAGCTATCTCATTAGCAAAACTAATTAGATCTGGATAGACGATATATCTCATTAGCAAATCTAATTAGATCGGGGATGGACAATATATCGCATTAGCAAAACTAATTAGATCTGGATGGACAAGATATCTCATTAGCAAAACTAACTAGATCTGCATGGACGAGATATTCCATTAGCAAAACTAACTACATCTGGATGGACGATATATATCATTTGCAAATCTAATTAGATCTGGATGGACGAGATATCTCATTAGCAAAACTAACTAGATCTGCATGTACGAGATATTCCATTAGCAAAACTAACTACATCTGGATGGACGAGATATCTCATTATCAGAACTAATTAGATCTGTATGGACGAGAAATCTCATTAGCAAAAGTAACTAGATCTGGATGGACGAGATATCCCATTAGCAAAACTAACTAGATCTGTATGGACGAGATATCTCATTAGCAAAACTAACTAGATTTGAATGGACGAGATATCTCGTAATTAGCAAAAATAACTAGATCTGGATGGACGAGATATCTCATTAGCAAATCTAATTAAATCTGGATGGACGAGATATCTCATTAGCAAAACTAACTAGATCTGGATGGACGAGAAATCTCATTAGCAAAGCTAACTAGATCTGGATGGACGAGATATCTCATTAGCAAAACTACCTAGATCTGCATGGACGAGATATTCCATTAGCAAAACTAACTAGATCTGGATGGACGAGATATCTCATTATCAAAACTAATTAGATCTGTATGGACGAGAAATCTCATTAGCAAAACTAACTAGATCTGGATGGACGAGATATCTCATTATCAAAACTAATTAGATCTGTATGGACGAGATATCTCATTAGCAAATCTAATTAAATCTGCATGGACGAGATATTCCATTAGCAAAACTAACTAGATCTGGATGGACGAGATATCTCATTATCAAAACTAATTAGATCTGTATGGACGAGAAATCTCATTAGCAAAGCTAACTAAATCTGGATGGACGAGATATTCCATTATCAAAACTAACTAGATCTGGATGGACGAGATATATCGTCATTTGTAAATTAGCTTGATCTGGATGAACGAGATATCTCGTCATTAGCAAAATTGAGCCCGATGCATTACTACAGTGGGACGTTATTTAAAATATCTACCTACCTACCTTCATACAGATGGTTTTAAATTTTATTTTATAAGGCTGTATGTTTCTTTCGCAGTGATTCTCAGAATAAATGTTTACTGATCCAACTGGGGCCGCGGTAGCCCCGTTGAAAGAGTTACGGACTAGTAACCGAAAGATTGCGAGCTCGAATCCAACCAAAGACCGTCGTGTACAAAGGGGGCTGATGCATGTTAAATCTTTAGTGGCCTCGAATGTTCTCACGTAAGCGTGGGGTGTAACTTTGGAGAATGGTGTGCATCTCAGGTGTAACCTCGTCATCTGACCATGGCTCGCAATTACGCGGTGTCCTCGGTTCATTCCCTTCGGTGGTTGTTCCTATACTGCCACCAATAGCCCGTTGTGTTGCTCCAGTGCTCTCCTACCCACGTGGGAGAGGCTGCATCCCGGTTAGATGGATCTGAAGGGTTACGGTTTCGAAACTGTCCAATCAAAGACCGTCATGTACACGGAGGATGGTGCAAGTTAAATCTGTCGTGGCATCAAACGTCCTCAGATGGTGCAGAGGTTTGGAGTGGAGTACCTGCTCAGGTGTTTTAATCGTTATATGACCGTGTTTCAAAATCACGCGTTGTCCTTGAATCTTTCTCTACGGATTTGATCCCGGACCGTCTCCAAAACACCGTTGTGTTGCTCCAGTGCGATGTCAATTAACTACCTACCCCCAATTGTTTTATGATTAAAGTAATTTGATCCGTCAGTGTTGCAATCTAATTAACTACTTACCGAGTTACCAGGTGTGCAAGTGGTTAAATTTCTGTTTCACAATGACGCAAGAATAATGCTAAGAAACCTCATTTTGTAATAAAAAGTATTCAGCAATTAAATTAAAAAATTGTACAATACATCTTGAGATGCAATGCTACTCTCATTCCTTTTTATCTGATTAAAAAAGGCTAATTAAGCACGGAGCAACAGCCGGAAACGACCCAAAACCGCAACCTAAAATAGCCAATTAAATTATTTATTAAGTATCGTGTTCCCTTGTTTAATTATTCTTCTCAAAAGTCGGTCTTAATTATTTTATAACACCGATTAAATCTAAGATCGCGGAACGGGTAAAAATAAAACAATCTCCCCAGCTTCTCCCGATATGCCTGGGATTTTGCTTTGAAAAGTGGCCCCAAGTGCATATTTATTCATTTAAAACAATTTTTGCTTTCTTACATATTAAACAACCGTTTGCCCGGACAAATTAAAAGATAACAATATTCGGGTAAAAACGTCGGCGTACTTTGCCACATTGGCGAACTTCGGAATGGCTAATTTGCACTGCTTTCTTATTTAATTAAGCGAAGTGTGTTCTAGTGGGAAATTTTTAAGCGATCACAATGCTGCGAGGACACAAAAAGTGGGACTAAATAAGAAAAAGTCTGTCGGGCATTTGCATTTTGAAGGCAATTAATTATCCGAGAGTTGATAAAAGTAATGAATTCTCTTTTCATTGAGATCTTTGCATTTTTGCACCCCTGGAGAATCGCCTGTTTTATCGCACCGTCGGTTCTGAATGGTGTTTGTCCACGGCCAACACCCCTCCCCCCTTTTTTTTTTCTTCTTCGAGGGTTATTCCATAGTCTGTAAGAGGAGGGGTGGTAACATGTAGATGAAGTAAAAAAGGAGAGGTCGCGTTAATTTTTGTAATTGGAGATTATATCCGAGTTGTTGTGGAAATAGACGTCAGCAGTGTATTAAGTGAAAAAGACACCAGATTTAATTAAGTTGAGAGAGAGGGAGACAAAAAGGAGCGCGGGTTAGTGCGATGACTAGGTGTCCCGGGTGTCTCGGCGAGTACCACCCTTTAAGCGCCCGAGTCCGTTAATTAATGCTTTTGAGACTTCTGTGACCCCAAACCTCAGAACCAGACAATGAGCCGAGTTAAATCTTTCCTGGAGATACTGAAGTTTTACTTTTTGGTTTTCGTCTGATATCAGCACTTTGCAATCTAAAATTTCAAAGAATTAATTCCGAATTCATGTTGGGACATCGTGAGAAACTTCGTTGTGCTTGACCTTTAGGAAAGGTCACTTACAGGGCAGGTGCCTACTCCATTGTGCCATCGGAATGCCGAATCTATTCTGATTGGTTAGTGTTTGGTGCCAGCTGATGTTCTTTCTCGCTTGCCTTACAACGACTTGAGAAGAACAGGTGAAATAAAATCGTCCTCTACAGGTGGTGTTCATTCAGATGATCTGTGATTGGTTTTCGACTTTTACCGTTGGCTTCCTTTTTGGACTGCGGGCAGAGCACGTTGGATGCGAGGATAGAGAGCCAAAGGAGAAGGGTGACGCTTGGTCACCGTGCTGGTTTGTGATGACATATACTTTTATGTATTGGTGTAATGATGTTAATGTGATAACATAAATACTGCATATCTTTCTCAATGTGCTTGGAATAATATAAAGCTAAATATCTTAGCTGTTGGATGTCTTCTCCTTGTGTACGATTCGTACCGTTTGCAATCGCAAATGTGGGTCAGATGGACTCTACCGAATCGACATATGACAGTAGATTGAGAAATGTTAATTAGACTGAACGTCAAACGTCGCCAAGAAGGCGATAAGTTACATTTTAAGGTAATCTCGGTACATTATGTGAGGAACAGCAGAAATGAAATCTTCGCAAACCGTCTGGTTTGCTTACATTCAAAATCTCTCTCATTCATAAAAACCTTACAAATACCCGGCTGCAAGATATAGGCGGTGCAAGTTCGATTCATCCCCGAGTGTATTTCTTCTGACTGTGTCAGTAAAGTGTCATAAAAGTCGACTGTGTCAGTAAAGTTTTCCTTAAGTACGAGAGTTGTTCAATAAAGAATGATCATAAATTAATAAAAAATAATTTCCCGTATTAATCCTCCAAATTTTTATGGTCTTTCTCAAAATACTCTCCATTACATGCAATTCACTTATCCCACCTCTTTTCCAGTCTTCAGACACATGCTGGAAGCCATTTTTTGACAGGTCCTTCAAAATCGCCTACGCAACGCTTACTGACTGTGATGATGAAAACCGCTTTTCCCGGAGGTTTTTCTTCAAATTCGGGAAGAGAAAAAAAATCGTATGGCTACATCAGGACTATATGGAAATGGAACACACATGACATTGGTTTTTGAAAGATCTGGCGATTTTTTAAGGCGAAAACAAAATTTCAATGCATTGTATTGCATTTCGCGCGTCAAATCCATTTTTGCCGTAGACGAAAGTAAAACTAGGCGTTCTTGGCCGGCTGCCAAGGCCTCAGCAATGACGTCATGACCGCGAAACTTGAGCTTTATATTCTCCACTTATCCCGCTACACATTCAATATAAATTTAGTTTTTCTTGATTTTTTAATCACTCACCACACACACACACACACATTAAAAAAAATATGATTATTCTTTATTAAACAGCCCTTGTATATTTGTTTAATCGACGTTGTCTGGCCTAGCTTGGTCAAAAATGAACCTTGCGCTATAAACTCCAACCTAGTCAACCAAACTCAATTCAACCTCCCTGGTTCGATTCCTCCCTTGGTCTATTTCTTTTCTGTTCCCATTGAGAGTACCCCCATGGGCACATTTACCTTTGGTGTGTATTGACTTCACGGTTCCGAGGTACTCTAGTGATCTTTTCTTTTCGCACGGGGCTTACTATCTTACTTAAGGGAAACGCAATACTAAGATTATGTTATACAGTGCGTATATGACCTCTTGAAATTTCTAAAACAAAATCGGCTGACACTGGAGCGTTAAAAGGTGATCTTTCTCCAAGATAATGTGTCGTTCAATAAATCGACATTTGAAATCGAAAAATTGCAAAGTAGGCTTCGAATTGATTCCAGATCCACACTAATTTGCAGACTTGACCCTGTGTGATATCTTATTCCAAAAGTTGAAAATTTGGTTCTGTGGGATAAAATCTTAGTAGAAAAAGGATTTCATCACCATCGTCAATAGATATTTTCCATCCAACGAAAACAAAAATATATTTATTACTTTTTGGCACTAGGGGGCTCCACACCCTACTCGCTTTCGTTCATCAACCTCCGATGATTGCTACGCAATCATATTTAGTTCGCTTTGTGAACTGTACTTTTCATCAATGAAGGGGAGGGGATTGCTTCACAATCCATCCCCATTTGGATCGCTGCTGGATTGAACCCGGAATTCTAGTTCGACGTTAGTTGATGGTTCCCTTCCCATAGCGATATTTAACGCATGCGCCCAAGTAACTGAAAAATGCCTACTTTTTTAGCGAGATTAGCGGATCCGTATCTAAGCCGACCCAAATACTTTAGCTTTAGAAATGCTCCAAAAATTCACGGCTCATACACGGAAATATAGTGCAAATAAAAACAAAATGTTTTGAAAAATGTCAAGAACAAAACATCTCATTTCCACATAAAGAGGAAATATTTAGCATAACATATTGTTAAAATTCAGACGAAATCTCATCATAGTTTCAAATGTTTTAGCTAATCCGTGTTGTTTGTTGCAATAGTGCTTAATATTTTCATATTTAACTGTTGCTATGGAAACGGCGACCGAATGTGCCGGTTCTTTCTGAAAACATTGCAAACTCTCTAGCGCGTGCTCTCAAATTTTATGAATGAATTAATTAAAAATGGAACTGTGATTATCGTTTGCGCGTGCTCCAAATTCATTAGCCCGTTGAACCACAAGACTCGCTATCTACCAATCACAAAGCGAATAAACCTGAAAAAGATTGAGAATTTTTTTTTATATATATATATATAATGGAAAGTAAAACTACTTTTCCGACGTTATGAAAACACTGGAAACCAAGAGTATATTCCTCAAAAGTGGCTACATTGAGAAAAATTAAATAGTTTTACAAAAAAACAATGATTAACTTGTTTTTATACGAGTCTCTCTCTCTTATCCAACGACACTGGTATGTGCGCAACGGGATAGTACGAAATTCAGAACGTGTAAACATTTATTCAGCACGCTCAAACAGATGTCTTGAAAGGTAAAATTTATTTTAGGTTGTCACGTAAAACCGACTACTCAGTTTCTTATACAAGTAATTTGATTGAAATAAAATGGTATTCACAAAACATTAATAGGTTTTGCCACTAAGGGTTTTAGATTTCATGTTCGCCAATCGGAATAGGAAATTATATCACATGAAGCATTCGAGTTTTTTGGATACACGAAAAATAAATTTAATCAACATACAGTAAAACTCCAGTACACTTCCCCTGAGTACTGGAATTTTGATGTTCAAGGCAATATACAGCTTGGTAATTTGGTAATTTTAGTTAACGTCGTACTAGAGCAACACAACGGGCTATTGACGACGGTCCGGGAACAGTCCCTTAAAGGAAAGATCCGAGGACAATAGCTCGTAATTTTGAACCACGGTCAGATGACGAAGCAACACCTGAGCTGGCACCACACTCTCCAAACTTCCACACCAACCCAACGTGAGGATTTTCGGCCACGACAGATTTAAGGTGCACCAGCCGCCTCTACACTATGCGCTTACAAATATCCATGCCCGGACACAGATTCTAACCAGGAACCTTCCGATCTATAGAGGCTAACACCTTAACCACTTTACCGGTTGGTCGGCAATATACAGCTTAATTATTCTAATCCTTCTAACAAGGCTACGTTTTTTAATTAACACAACAATAGTTCTACAGTAGATACCAGTAGACTCTAGAGTCTGTAGTAATGACAATCTGTATAGTAGTTAAGGGGATAGCCTCTAGATCGGAAAGCTGCTAGTTCGAATCCGGGATAATGCATAGATATTTGTAAGCGTACGGTGTGTATGGCCGAATGCGTATGTGGCCGAAAGTCCTCACGTTGGGTTAGTGTGGAAGTTTGGAGAGTGGGGTGCCAGCTCCGGTGTTTGCTCGTCATCTGACCGTAGCTCAAAATTACGAGGTGTTGTCCGTGGATCTTTCCCTTAAGGGGTTGATCCCGGACCGTTGTCAATAGCCCGTTGAGTTGCTGTAGTACGACGTTAACTAAAATTTACCTTACCTTACCTATACTAAAGAACAATCGTATTTCTTAGAAATGAGGGGTACTGCAGCTGTTCAGATTTTAAGCATACCCTCGTCCTATAATTTCATAAAGAAAAGTTCACCGAGCAGAAAATCAAGTAACTCTTTTTCTGCCAAGAACTAATAACTAGAAACTCGAGTAAACATTGCCGTATTAGCTGTAAATATATCCCAGATGCCCCGAGGGCAGTAGCAATAACCCGACTTCTGACTGGTCACGATAGTTTGGTTAAACATCTCTACCGGCTAAAAATTCTGCAAAGCCTCCTTTGTTCTTAATCCCAAGAAATGTACATTCCCCCATCTGAGCATTAGTACTGCGCTATATAGTCGAGACAAATGTGGCCGATACAGAGCTGGTTGGTTGGCCGACCAACCGGTATAGTGGTTAAGGTGTTTGCCTCTAGATAGGAAGGTTCCTGGTTCGAATCCGGGCCTGGGCATGGATGTTTGTAAACGTATGGTGTAGAGGCGGCTGGTGCACCTTAAATCTGTCGTGGCCGAAAGTCCTCACGTTGGGTTGGCGTGGAAGTTTGGAGAGTGGGGTGCCAGCTCAGGTGTTGCTTCGTCATCTGACCGTGGTTCAAAATTACGAAGTGTTGTCATCGGATCTTTCCCTCAAGGGACTGATCCCGGACCGTCGTCAATAGCCCGTTGTGTTTCTCTAGTACGACGTTAACTAAAATTACCATTACCATTACCAGAGCTGGTTGGTTGTGTGGTGGGTATACGGCGCAAGGTTCCATAACGGACGGTTCCAAGCGAATGATGAAATGAAAATTGGTAATTGGTAATGTTTTAGTTAACGTCGTACTAGAGCAACACAACGGGCTATTGACGACGGATCATAATGGTAATTTCGGCTTCTACTGGGAGGTTAGTTAGGAAGTTAATTAATGTCGCTATGGAACGCGTCGGCAATCGGTGACGGTCTGGGTGGTTTATGGCGCAAGAGCCATATTTGCCCATGCTGCGCCTTACACAAGACATAATACACAATCCAGTCACGTTAATGTGACCACCACCTGCTTTCGACGTCAACGTGAAATAACCAATCATAAAAGGCAGGTGACAGCACATTGCAGTGGAGTGTATATAAAGGATGTCCTAGGACATCAGTAAGCATTTCAATCGTTGGCGTAATGCAGAAACGTAGCGGTTTATCCGACGTCCAAAAGGGCATGATTATTGACTTTCGGGCCAAGGGTGGAAGCATTTCGGAAATGGCAAATTTTGTGAACTGTTCGCATGCCGCCGTGGTAAAAGTATACTGTGCATGGCAAAATGGCACTATCCAAAATCAGCGGCGTGGCACATGTGGTTTACCACGGGCTATATATGGCAGAGGCGAACGAAGGCTACGGAGATGCGTTCGGGAGAATGGACGTGCAAGTGTTGAGCAACTGACCGCCCAGATGAACCAAGGGACAACCAAGAGTGTATCCTCAACAACGGTTCACCGACGTTGCTGCGCATGGGCCTCCGCAGCAGACGCCTGGTTAATGCACCTATGCTTTACTGCTGTTCATCGGCGATGAAGGCTGGAATTTGCACGCCAGTACCGCAACTGGACGTCCACAGAGTGGCGACAGGTGGCTTTTTCCGATGAATCACGTTTTATGCTCCATCGGACAGATGGACGTTGACGTATACGGCGTGAAACGTCTGAAAGCAAACACCCTGCAACAATTGCCGGAAGGATCAAGGCTGGAGGAGGGAGGTAATCTATCGCAGCTGGCCACGGCACTGGAGTAGGCATGGCTGTGGGTATACTCTCTGAGCCAATAGGTCACCCAGTTTCGGTCCGGGGTCAATCCCAAGGGAAAGATCTAAGAACGTAAATTTGAACCATGGTCAGATGACGAGGTTTTCACCTGATCTGGTGCCCCACTCTCTCAAACTTCCACACCACGCCAACATGAAGACATTTGAAGGCATGACAAATTTAACTAGCATCAGCCCCCTTAATCTCCACGGTCTATGGTTGTACCTAGTTTCAAACACCAATCCTCCTGTTGCTGATCAGTTACTTTCTTCCAAGTTGCCAATAGTCCGTTGTGTTGCTCTAGTACGACGTTAACTAATAATTAATAATTATTCTCTTCCAAATGCATACCTCGGCCCTGATAGGTGGTCTAAAGAAGGAGAGGGCAGCTAATTTTTCTATTTTCTTTCTTTTTTACTTTTTTTGTTACAAATTTCATGTATTGTCTCGTGCAAATCGTCGCAAATCGTACACAAAAATCGTCAAATTTTTGAATTTATTTTTTTATTTTTTCAAGAAGTTCTCTGTGTTTTTCTGCTTAAAATGACGTCTAAATCATGTTTCTATCTTAATTAGATTTAGAGATATAGTAATTTTTGTGATGCGTTGTTTTGAAAATGTAACACTCTTCACGGTTGTTGTCATGCCAACAACGTCTGTCTTTAAAACTTTAAATGCGTTTTTCTCCAGCTATAAGTCGAAAACCGATAAAGTTTAAGGGTTGAAATTTGGAATATATCTTTTTCAAACATACTTGAATTTCGATTCAGCTAATGTAAAACAAATATTTACTTTAAAAAAAAAAGTACCTTAAAATTTTCAAAAATTTTCATTCAAATATATTTTATTTTTTATTAAATTAATATTTTTTTAATTCCTGAATCAAATTAAAGTTTATAAATTTGTGAATAATTTACTGCAAGAATTTTGAAAATTGATAATGAATATTTTGCGTTTTAGCAATTTAAAATGACCCCTCCTTTTTTCAAAAAATTTTAATTTAAAATTTTTAAAAAACTTTTGGAAAATTTTCGTGTTGTGATTTTAGCTTATTAGTTAAATGTGTAATCAGTACAAAAAAATTTCAAAATTCTAAATTAATTAATAAAACAAATTTTTCAATGTGTCCCGGACCCCTTTAATTGTTTTCTTTTCTGCCTGAAATTAGAAATTTAAAAAACGTTTTCCAATTGCATAAAAAATATTGCATAGCTGATAAATTTACAGATTATTTTATCACAGCAGTTATGATGGGAAAGAATGGCTACAGAGAAAAACTGCACATTCTGCAATCCGAGTAAAACTGGAGACGGGATTTTACTGCCCTCGGTTGCTATTAAGTAAAAGCACTTAACCAGACACTGCTCCGGAATTTGGAAGTTCAGTCTGATTTAAATGACGTGTGACAACGAAATGAGGCGAGCGCTTCTGCGATTTCCGACTAACCCATTAAGAAATTACTACCGTCCCATTTAGAGAGCGTTCGTTTTCGTTCGAATCGCATAAAAAAAATGAATTCCAGATTTCAAACAATGGACGGGCAGGGGCTGAGTATGGACTCAGGGAGTCGAAGAGGGAGTAATATCTTAATGCACTTTTAAAAGGAACGCGTTGCTGATCGCAAGTGCTTTCAATGGACTATACACACTTGAGGAAATTATGCAGGGATATTAAAATCTAGGGAACATGTCCTGGACAATGGAACTGGTTTTTTGTGTTTTTCTAAGAGCAATATTATGAAATTATTTTAAGACGACTGACCCTAAATAAATCTAATCTATTAACAGGAATACGAGTTTTTGTGTGATGCAGTCTTTTTTTTTCCAATGGCAGACTTGACAAGGGGGGAAATACTGAACAGTAAAATGCAAAAGTAAATGGCAACAGTCATTGTTTGATTGGACCTCTTTCCTTCCAATAACACTTCGCCAGTGATAGTTGTTTCATTAAGAATGCGGTAGATGTTCATAATGGTTTTTTGTTTGGCCGCGATGGTCGTATTTGGCCAAGCTGGACCAAACCTAAGACGAGGTCATGTAAATTGGCATACACCACATTGGAAAAGTCTTAGTGATTAGGAATTGGAAAGTCTAACTGATACAGAAACGAAGAATACACACAGAGTGGCTTGGTTGGGTGGAGTATTTATGGCACAAAGGTCATATTTAGCCAAGCAGTGGTGCCATGGACGTACACAGAAAATGTTTAATGACAGATGGTTGATTTTGAATTTTTTGCCACAAGGACCATATTTGTCTAAGCTTCGCCAAACGCAAGTAATGTGAAAAGAAAGGATTGGAAAAGTAAATAAAGGTCGCTTGGCGCATCCTGGGGTCGTCACCCCTATGTTTCCCACAAACACCAAACCTCGTGGGAAAAGAATAGATCCCTAAACTAAAATACGGTGTATCACATTCAGAACATTTCATCAACATATCGCACCCCGGCAAGAAAAGTGACACATCACAAAAAATAAAAATTTTGATTCTATGTCATTGAAAAATATGTATGAGGTGCGCCCCAGCGTTTTATGTTTTTTTCTATGGAATATCATAGAAGTTACCACCATGAATATTTACCAAAAATCTACACACAATTAATTAACAAACAAAATTAACACAATTTTATTTGTACAAACACACAAATACAAATTGGAACATAGAACGAGAAAACGGACAGACAGACTTACGTAACCAAGTTTAGTCAGTAAGTGAATGCGAATGCTCACAGTATGCAAGTTTCATGAACATATATTCAACCATTTGAACGTAGTAATGACACACTCCAACAGACAGACACCAAAAGCGGAAGAGACGGATTTGGCATCAGAAGGGTCCAAAACGGATAGAAAACTTGAAAGGGGTCTAAAATATTCAGTGTACAAACACTCCATTCTTATTTACATAGATTTAATTATGCCTTTCAGTACATTCTAAAGAATGAGGTTTTCCATGTAAGTAAAAAATAGTTTCATTAGATATTTCTGGCTTTCATTGTATCGTTTCATTTATAAAAAATTGGAATGCACCACTTCACTTCATATTTTTGACAGAATATTTACAACGTTTAATTTTCTTGTTATTGTAACTTAGTTACTAAATTTCTTCTGCGAGTGAGCAAAACACATACAAATTTTCAGTCTTCAGTCGTGAGTTTTTTTAACCCTTCTTTGCATAATGGTGGAAATTTCCATCATAACATTGAATGCCTAAAAATTATATAAAAGAACAAGTTCACTTTAAGTTGATCGTGTCTGGATACCTTTTTAATGTCCATTGCATAAAAAAAAACATAGCTGTCAAAAATAAGCAAGTGTCACTATCAGTAAAACGAGCTTGAAGTTGTCATTCCGCTGTTTGTTGTAGTTGGAATAAACGTATGATTTCGTTTTTAATTTTGTTTTATTACATTTGAGTTTCTATTGCTAAAAAAGTGAAAATGAGTGGAAGAAAGGTTTGTAACATGTGTTTCTGTTATTTTTAGAGCAATTTCTGAAAAAGTTAGCGTTAATTCAAAAAATACCACATGATACCGTCCTATTGTTTTTTGCTAAATATATACTATAAATATATACTAAGATTTTTTTTAACCATTTTTCCTTTAATTTTGAACATGAATTACATCACCTTGATTTACTTCACCAATAAAGAAAAAATCATGCAAAGAAGGGTTAAAGAGTACCTGTCAACGTAAATTTTTGCAGCTCGTCGAGTTTTTTTAGAAATTTCAATTTGGCGAGCGTAAGCGAGCAGGGGGCAAAGCCCCTTAGTTATTTTTTGTGTGTGTAGATATAAAACGAATGTGTGTACATATTATATTTTGTGGAATGCTAAAGTTTTTTCATCGAATACCGGGTATGAAACCTACTGAATTTTTAAGTACTCTAACCTTTTAGATTAACCTTTAATTTATTTAATTTGCATATTACAGTCCTTTTTACAGCTTTCTTATCATTCCAAACTCTAGGGTACTTAAAATTCTATAAAACTCACTAACTCACTTTTTGTAATTAACATAGATTTGAAACATTTTTGGTGGTTTTTATAATGCTTTAGATCAATTTGTAGATGTAATAAGGATATAAAAGTTAATTTTTTTTTTAATTGACGGAATCAATTATGATTTGTTTTACTGATTTTCAGTGTTTCTTTTACACGTGTCTATGCAAATGTATGAATTAAATTGTGATGTACACTTCAGGGTAAAATTTGAGAGAGAGAAAAGCTAAAATTTTACTGGAATTGGAATTTTAGAATAGTGGAATATTTTTTTTTGGGGGGGGGAGGGGGAACAATCGATTTTTTCAATTATAATTATGTAAAATAATATTTTGTAATGAATATTTCACGTGTATTGATGGATATAAGGTACACTAGAACATTTTGTTGCAAATTCAAAATCAAATATAATTATTCAAAGAGTGCTGTGTTCCTTTAAATAGCAGGAATAACAATAGCAGGAATTAATGCCAAGATCCCCAGTTCTATTCTAGTACTCTGGCAAATATTAAATGGGTATCAGCGGATTGATGAGTATGCAAATCGAACAGGCCATTAGGAAATGCGTTCGCTCTCTCCTGTATCAAACCAGGTACGTTTAATCGAAATTCGAGAAAAGCCAATTTCGTCGACTTGTCTCAAAGGAAACCTTTGGAGCATTCAATACATTTGCGTCTATTCAGATGTTAAGACCTTTTGCAGTAATGAACGCTAAACTGATCATTTATTTTAGACCCCAATATAGGATCTAAGCTCTGAGTTTAAAACGAAACATTCAACCTTCAGAAGGTTATTTCATAGGCCAGTGCTGGACATCCTAGTCAATATCCAATTCTGGTAATTTAAAGATGATGCTTGTTTAAGAGACGGGTTTTCTATCCAGTTAAATGTAGGTGGCTTTAGCGTTTCTGAGGCGATCGTGTTTTTGCAAGCATTCTGAATTCTGGCTTGTTTTTTAATACGTTTTCAGCATATCGCCAATAGAAATTCTAGAGTGAATTTCGAATCGATATACAATAGTCCATTCATCAAAGTTAGATTTAAACGCAAAGCATCCCTAAAACAGTAAGGAAATACATTTTAAGTCACTCCAACTTGTTTCATACGAGAACATTTGGACAACAGTTAACTAGAACATTTGGCTTTAGTGTTTCTGCGGCGATCATGTTTCTTGCAAGTATTCTGAATTCTCTGGCTTGTTTTTTAATACGTTTTCAGCATATCGTAAATAGAAATTCCAGAGTGAATTTCGAATCGATATACGATAGTCCATTCATCAAAGTTAGATTTAAACGCAAAGCATCCCTAAAACGCTAATGAAATATATTTTAAGTCACTACAATTTGTTTCATACGAGAACATTTGGACAACAGTTAATATTCGCAGTAAAGTCTTCGCAGACGGTTTGATTTGTTTTTCCTGAAACTTCCTTTCAGACGCTGTTTATGAGAAGAATTTTCAGTGTATGCACAAATCATACGAAAAACAGAAATTCTACTTCCTGTTGCTCAAATACTTTCACATATTTTACCGGGATTACCTTTAAATGTAGTTTATCGCCGTTTTGATGACGTTTGGCGTATAATCAAAATTACAAAAAGAAGTGTTTGTCTGTCTGTTTGTTTGTTTGTTATGTGCACGTTCCTGAATACAAGTAATGGGATTTGGCACACTGGTAGTCTGAATTTTTTGCAATTTTTGTACGAAGCCCTAATTTAAAAATTCATTCTAGAACTTTTTTAAATTAATTTAATGACGTATTTAATTATTATTTTTTTCCTTGGAATTGCACCAACATAAAAGATCACGCATTCTAATTTATTTTTTCCGCTTCCGTTTCATTTTGCAAAGGAACAATTTGTCAGCAGACTAAAAAAAAAAAAAGTTTTTAACTTGATTTATGTAGGTTTTTTTTCGATCTCGTAGAACGTTAAAGATAGAGTAAAAATTTTCAACGGTTTTGAAATCTGCGGAAATTTTCACAGTAGATCGATACCTAAAAATATGATTTTCTTTAAATAAATAATTTTTAACTTGAAACTTTTATATTTTTTCCGCCGCGATGAATGACCTTCGTTTGATTCGAGATGAATTCATTTTGATTTCCTGAGAAACGGATTCCAGTGAAGCAAAAGAAACAATTAAAGTTATGACTGGCGTTTTTTAGTACTTTTTCTATCTGAGCAATAATTAAAGATTGAATAAAAATTTCAACGGATTTGAAATATGCGGAAAATTTTACACCAGATAGATACCTTATACGTTTGATTTTGTTTTAATAAATAATTTTTCAATTAAACATTTATATTTTCACAAGAGATTGTGACGTCACGCGGATTGGATCTCTTCGCAATTCGAATTTGGCAGTATTTGAAAATGACGAGGCCATCACGGTAACGTAGTGATGGCCTCGCAACGCAGTGGCCAGTGATCTAAATAGGTGATCTATCACTCGCCACGCAGTGGCTAGTGATCTAAATAGGCGTCAATTATCATATCGTTGCTTCTGAAAAACATGGCGCTAGTGTAAAAAGGCATTTTTAGTTAAATTATTGTTAAATATTGAGAAGCAAGAGAACATTTAAGAAGCAGACTTCTGTCTTTTTTCCATTGTTTCGCTGTTTGTGACTGTTATTGTACGTCGCTTATTTTCGTGTGCTGTACTTAATCTGTATCTCATATCATGATTATGTCCTAACATCCGGAAATAAAAAAGAATAACGATACATTCTCAAGTTGTCATTTTTCATTCACGATTTTTCTTTATACTACAAAACACAATACAAGACTCCTGGGGTTTTGAGGATAAAAATATCCATAAACCTCCAATCCCCATGATAAATCTCCCAAATAGACAAAGCTGATTACTGTTCCACGTTAGATATTCCAATTCAATATAAAATAAAATACATTTGAATACATAAAATACAGTTTACGAAATAACACAAATATTTAAATAACTATGTATTCGATTGGAAGTAATGTTTCTGAGAATTAATCGTGTTTTATCCTGAAGCCGAGTATTGTCATTATACTTGAAATAACCTTGATTTCTTGTTCCATATGGTAAAGAACATAAAAATCAATGCATCACTTTCTGTGTTGCTCTTGATATCAAACGTTATCGATTACAGATATGCATACCGAAACCAATATGTCGTTTTTTACACTATTATTATAAGCATAGGTTTTATTGCAGCCATTTTGTAACTGCTTATATTGCCGTTTTGCGGTCTTTTTCAAACAAAATAAATCCACAAAAATATTATTTCTGCATGCAAAATGACTTCAAAGAAAAAAATATTTTAAAATCTTCAGATTTTCAATAACTCCAATATTACGATTCTACTCTATAGAGAACCGATCTCTCTGTAGCGGTCTATAAACACATTCAAATATCTTTTTCTGCTTCATAAGGTTTTGGGACACATTCCCCACGAATATCGATCAATATATCTGAAAAGCGTTGCTGAATATCCAAAAACGAGCGACTGGATAAAATTCAGTGGAGTTCTGAAACAAAATAAGGCCTTAAGAACTTAGGGCTTCTAACTAGTACTTGGCTGCTTTGAAATTATTTTAAATTAACTTTTTGCTTGACCCTTTGACACGCATAATTGAATCTTGCTACCTCCATCCTACCCTGCATGACTTCTAACCACTGTGGACCTTCTTGAGCAATATAATCTCTCCAAGTGATTCTATTTTAAGGTAAGGAGCAATATAATAATTCCAAATAATTATATTCTAAGGAAAAGAGCAATACAATCTTTCCAAATGATTTTATTCCTGGGTAGAGACAAATAGACTTACCAGAGGATTTCATTGCATAGGGAAAGACCAATAAACTCTTTCCAGAGGATTCTATTCCAGGGGAAAGACAAACAGACTCTTTCCAGATATTCTATTCAAGAGAAAAAATAAATACTCTTTCCAGAGGTTTATATTCCAAAAGAGAGAACAATAAACTTTCCAGCGGATTCTATTCCAGAGAGAAAAACAACACTTTTTCAATGAATTTTATATCAGGTGATGGAACAATAGAATCTTTCCAAAGGGTTTTATGTTATGGAAAGTACCAATAATATATTTACAGATTATATTTCTAATTAAAGGACTAATAGAATATGTTTAAATGTTTCCATTCTGACAAAAGATAGGTAGCCAGTTTGATTAACGTCGCACTGGAGCAATATAACGGGCTATTGTCGATGGTCTGAAACCTTACCCTGCAAACTTCCACTCCACGCCAAGTGGAGGACATTTGAGGCCACGATAGATTTAACTTGCACCAGCCACCACGTACACGACTGTCTTTTGTTAGATTCAAATTCGCAAACCTCCTATTGCTAATCCGTTACCCTTCCAACCGGGCTATCATGGTCCTCTAAAGAAATTAGCAACATAAGAATTCTAAAAGTTGAAAGAATCCGTAGAATCGTTCAACCAATAGATGTGTGTGCAACCAACAGACCATTAGGGTATGTTGTGGGTTAAAAATAACGCAACATTTCTCGGAAATCACGCAACACTCAGATGGTTAATTGATGAAACAGTAATAACTTCAATTTTTATTTGGCGTAACTTGTTTTGCTTAAGACCATGCGCCATAAAATTTAAAATCCAAACCCATCTTTTATTTCCATTAGTAATTTTAATATTAGTGATTTTAATATATACTAAGGGGCCCACCCCCTGCTCGCTAGCGCTCCCCTACCACCGGAGGATTGCTCTGCAATTCTCATTGGTATTGGTTCGCTTGCATGAATGAAGACGTGTGTCCTATCAGAAGGGATTGTTTACAAATATGATATACCAAAAAAAATACTTTTCAAGTATAAATTTGTTGTACTACATAAAGTTATACAGTACCTCTGGAATCAGAACTCGAACAATTTGGAATTTAAATGAAAATTTGGAGAAAATTTTGTCTCGATATGTGAGCGTAGCTTTGGAAATCGAATATCGAATGATCTAAATAATACACAGCATGTTGTTTGTAAGTTGCAATAGCTCGACTAGTACACATATTTTTCAATAAAATTGCATCTGATAACGTTATGAATACAATTCAAGTTCGAGGTAAACAAACAATCGTACAGTGTTGCCAAAACGCAAAAAGAAATAACGTCTTTTTTGTGTACCAGGTAAGAGAATTATATATAGAGATTCATTGTTTCAATTAAATATTCATAATAAAAGGAATTTAGTATAGCAATTTTTTATTCACCAGTTAAAGATTGACAGTGGCTTGGAGACCGCTTTGGTCCGCCGCGCCCTAGCTTGCAAAGTAAGGTCAACAAGGTCTAATAAATTTTTCTATTTATTTAAAAGTGATATAAGAAGCATGCTACAATGATCTGCTACAAATTATCTCCCATGGACTGTAAGATAATTAGTCTGGCACACTCGTTCTTGGAGGCCTAGGAAAGTCGTCAAATCGTGGCGTCGATTCATAACCAAAATGAGCTAAAGTGTCAATTATAAACATTTCTTGAGTACACTTAAAACGAAAAAATATTCGCTATGCTTGATTTAATTTTTTATATAAGAAATTTCAATCCGGTTGGTTGGGTCCAGGAGACCATATTTCGCAAAGATGCGCCAAAAACAGGACATACGACGCCAAGTAATGCACTTTACCAACAAGGAAAGATATGGGACCACTGAATCACAAGCGGCCCCGACATTTCTATCTCGACCTTTTTCTTTTCATGAAAGGGATTTTCAGCATAAACCAAACGGAAGACGGGGATTTTACTTTCTGTTGCACAGACACTCGAATGATTGAATACAGGTGTATTTAACAATGTAGTTTATCATGATTGGCGTTGATAGATCAACCTTTTGACTATAGCTATAGATACAACAAACGTGATTATTTCTTGGCGCGATTCAAGGTGCAACTGTTGTACCGGCCGTAGTCTAAATTTTTTCTTGGTGCTATTCTTATAACATTCAAGGTACAACTGCTGTACCGGCCTAAGTCTAAAGTTTAACTATCATATATAAACCGGGGGCCGTGGTAGCCAGGTCCAAACGGGAGCCAAGCATCAGTTTGCCTGTGAACTATATCTTATCCAGTTTGATGTAGTACCTGCATTTCTGAGTCAGTCTATCTAATAGCGCGGTAGCCAAATCCGAAATGTAATTATTCTAACACCCATGCCTATTCATTGTGCTCACCCATACTCAATGATTCATTAGTCGAGAGACAGGGAGGATCAGCCTCCAGGATATTCCTTGAGCATGCGCATAACCCTTCAATACCCTTTAGAGGAGATTGAGTTTCGGATGTCAAGCTTCTGTGAACATTGTAATAACAACACTGGTATACATGGCTTTTCGTCACATTTACAAATTTAGCTGTTTTAACCAATTTTTGGGTGCTGATTTTAGATCTGGCCTTAAAATTTGGCACCACGTCAAGTTGTTCGTGTTTTATTGAGCATTTAATATTAATCTTCCAAAGGGAGCATTTAATATTAATTTTCCAAATTAAGTTCTTTCAGTCATGTAAAACTACACTAGATATTTTTATTTTCATATATGCGCCTCGTGATATTTTATGGGTGACAACGCTGGGTTTTTTTTACTGGTAGAAAATATGTAACCTCGACCAAACCGCTAATGCATTTTTTATTAAGAGTTTGAGTGAAATTTATACGAAAATGGGAACAAAGCATCATGCAGGATGTGTTAGTGTTCAAGATACATTTTGCTGTATCGCACCCCGGAAAAAAAGTGATACAAATCAAAAAATAAAAATTTTGAGATTATGTCATTGAAAAATATGTATGAGGTGCCCCAGCGTGCTATATTACTATCTATATACACAGTCCAGTCACATTAATGTGACCACCACCTACTTTCGACGTCAACGTGAAATAACCAATCACAAAAGGTAGGTGGCAGCACATTGCAGTGGATTGTATGTAAAGGACGGCCTAGGGCATCGGAAAGCATTTCAATAGTTGGCGCAATGCAGAAACGTAGCGATTTATCCGACGTCCAAAAGGGCACGATTATTGGCTTTCGGGCAAAGGGTGGAAGCATTTCGGAAACAGTTAATTTTGTGAACTGTTCGCGTGCCGCCGTGGTAAAAGTATACCGTGCATGGCAAAATGGCACTATCCAAAATCAGCGGCGTGGCATATGTGGTGCACCACGGGCTATAGATGACAGAGGTGAACCAAGGCAACGGAGATGTGTTCGGGCGAATAGATGTGCAACTGTTGAGCAACTGACCGCCCAGATGAACCAAGGGGCTACCAAGAGTGTATCCTCAACAACGGTTCAGCGAACGTTGCTGCGCATGGGCCTCCGCAGCAGACGCCTGGTTAATAAACCTATGCTGACTGCTGTTCATCGGCGACGAAGGCTGGAATTTTCACGCCAGTGCCTCAACTTTACGTCCACAGAGTGGTGACAGGTGACTTTTTCCGATGAATCACATTTTATGCTCCATAGGACAGATGGACGTTGGCGTATACGGCGTGAAACATCTGAAAGCAAACACCCTGCAACAATTGCCGGAAGGATCCAGGCTGGAGGAGGGAGCATTATGGTTTGGGGAATGTTTTACTGGCATTCACTGGGTGCAGAAACCTAATTGACTCTCATCCTGCACGTCTCGCAGCGGTCCGCTCTGCCAAAGGTGATTTTTCTGGCTTTTGACAGGTAGTCACATTGATGTGACTGGACTGTGTATATAATTCTCTTACGTGGCACGTAAAAAAAAAAACGTTATTTGTAATTGCGTTTTGGCAACATTGTACGATTGTTTGTTTATCACGAAGCCTCGCGCTTCGATTGAATTTATAGCGTTAACGGATGAAATTTTATTGAAAAAATAATAATTTTAGTCGAGTTGTTACAGTTAATAATAGAAATCAAAGCAAGCGTGGGATCTTTTCAGGGCCATTTAAAAAAAAGGTCCTTTTCAGTGCCAACAATTATAGTTCAACAAGAAACTTGCACTATAACTTTTGACAACAAACTCAATAAAAAAGCGTGGGTTGCTCGAGTGCAGGGATAAATGTACACACAAACAACATACTGGGAATTCAATTTCCAAATCAGCGTTCACATTTCGAGCCGAATTTGCTCAAAGTATTCATTTTAATTCTGATTCCATAGGTACTGTATATATATTTTCTGAAAAACAGCAAAAAAAATTAGATTTGAAAAACATTTTTTTGGAATATCATATTTTGTAGACATTTTCTTATGCTAGGACACATGTCTTCATTGATACGAGCGAATCGAGCATAAGTTCACGCAGCGAACCAATGAGGATTGCGAAGCAATCCTCCGGTGGTTGGCGAGCGTTAGCAATCAGGGGGCGGCCCCCCCCTAGTTCTATAGAATATAATAGCAGTTACCACCATACATACTTTCCTAAAATTTATGCTATTTAAATATAAGTTTTATAGTATTCTTTAAGTTGAAGTTCCTCAAATTGTGCATTTTTTAGTTGTTTCACTTTTCTTGCCGGGGTGCGATATGTATAAATACTAGGAAAATTTCAGTCGCTCATTGACATAGACAATTAACCGTATTTCGTAACCGACAAGACCATATTCCGGAAAAACCTAAAATTAACTTAATTATTTTATTCGTGACTTACGTCAGTTGGAACAACTTCACTTTTAGGTTCCAGACTTCTAGAGTGGAACCTACTAAGTGCACACGCTTCTGTGTTGAGATAGAAATTTGTCTATATTCTTTTTATGAATTGCACAATGGTTTGGATCTCAAAATTCACCTGACTCTACCATCTACCAAATTCTTACGAATAAAAATAGAATCAAAACACAAAAATAGTATTATTCAAGGTAGGTAGATAATTAACGTCACACTCAAGCAACACAACGGGCTATTGGCGATTATCCGGTATCAATCCCGAAGGAAAAAATTCAGGCTAAACACTCGTCATTTCCAACCATGGTCAGATGACGAGATGAACACCAAAGCCGCCAACCCATTCTCCAAACTTCCCCTCGGCAGCGTGAGAACATTTGAGTACCCGACAAATTCAACATGCACTAGCTCCCACGTACACGATTGTCTTTGATTGAATCTAGTTTCGAACACAACCTTCCTGTTGCCAATCCTCTAATCTTCCAATTGGGTTTCCACGTACCAATAATTCAAGAAAGCACTCTCATTTTTTTTTAATTCTAACTTACTCTCATCAGACCGTTTGGATACAGGATACAAATTCCTCCCAGCTATTTTCTTCCACATGAGGTGCGGTTATATGTTCCAGTAGGGTTTGTATTCCCCAGTTCAAACTGAATCCATTTTTTAAAACATCTCTGTATACAGCTTCTAAACAAACAGGATTTTCTCCCAGACATATTTACCAAAGATTCCCTGAATATTTTCACTGAAAGAGGCACAAGTAAAACTATTTACTGGCGAGACATTCGAAAAGCTCATCAGGATGTTTTTCACCTCTTCAGAAGAAAACTTTTTTTGAAGGACGAGGCAAAAAAAAAGTTCGTAAACAGTTAGGAGCTTATATTCGTTCCTTGAGCCTTTTTTTAACCTCGCTGAGCTACTTTGTAGAGTGGCATGAAAGTTTTATTCTTGAGGGTTGCATCCCCTTCCTCTGCAACGGCTGATGAAATTTACTTTCGCCGACAAGGAAGAAAAATGCAATTTTAGTAATAGAGAAAGACGAGACCTGGTTGTTGTTCAAAGAAGTAAATGGTAACTTGGAGTTACACAATTTTTTCATCAATGAGTTTGTTTGACGACTCTCCGGGTCTTGTGTTATGGGTATTAGTTTTTTCGACTTTGTTTTTTGCTATGCTAGGCTGGAGAAACAAACATTGTTATATTAGGTTCCACTCCGTGATACCACTCCGTATTTAAAAATGTCTGTTACATGAAAATGGCGATGGAGCAAGATGGTGAGCAATCAAACTGTCGATATAAATTTATATGATGTATTACTTTAATGAGTTCCTTTCAGATTTCTAAGCTTAGAAATAAAAATATTCGGTTATAGACTTATACAAAGGTCTATTGGTGACGGTCCGGTAACGATACCGAAGGGAAAGATTTGATGACAACGCCTCAATTTTAAACACTAGTCAGAGGAAAGTTCCACGCCCAAATTCTTAACTTTCCCGATGGTTGTCTCAAAGATATGTTTCGTCATCAGCAAAACTGACCAAACCTGGATGAACGAGATATCTCGTCAAAAGAAAACTGACCATTGCGTTATCGCGGGAGGACCTATTGCGTAGCCCTGGTGTGGTTCTATTGAGATTGAGGGCAGAGGAACTCATGGACCTGATCTAATCCAGATCAGTGGGATTAGAAAGAAGAAGAAAACTGACCAAATATGGATGAACGAGATATCTCGTCATCAGCAAAACTGACCAAATATGGATGAACGAGTTATCTCGTCATTAGCAAAACTGACCAAATATGGATGAACGAGATATCTCGTCAAAAGAAAACTGGCCAAATATGGATGAACGAGATATCTCGTCATTAGCAAAACTGACCAGATCTGGGTGAACGAGAAACCTTGTCATTAGTAAAACTGACCAAATTTGAATGAACGAGAAACCTTGTCATTAGTAAAACTGACCAAATCTGGATGAACGTGATATCTCGTCAAAAGCAAAACTGACCAAATCTGGATGAACGAGATGCACTATCTGGCCAAAAGTCACCGGACACCCGGTACTGTTGGTTCGAAAGGCATCAGACGTTTAACTAATAGGATGTCGGGCCTCCTTTTGTATTAATTACAGCGTTTACCCGTAGGTGTAGGCTATCCACTAAGTTCTGGTAAACTGTTGGCAGAATTGTGGTCCATTCCTCCTGTAGCATTTTGAACAGTTCACGTTTGGTTTTTGGTCGAGTGGGTCTGGCCACTACCTCATAGATTAAAAAGCCGTCTGACTGATACGCAAACCTTATATGACGTCACCATCAAAAGGTATACGATTCTTGTCTAGTTTGAATTGAATGCTGAAGCCATCCGAGCGAGTGTTTCATCAGTGGATTTGTTAAAAGTAGTTCGAATTATATCGTTTGCACATTAGTTATTGTTATATTTCCGTAATATCGTTTGCACATTAATTACTGTTACATTTTCGTATTATCGTATGAACACTAGTTACTATAACATTTTCGTGAAATTCCAAAAAAGAATGCCTGATAAGGCAGCCGTGTAAATATTTCTATGTATGGAGTCAGATAGAATAAAGTGTATTTTGTAGAGAACGATTGAAGAATTTTATTCAAGGAGAATCTCGTAGCAAGATTATCGTGATTAAATTTTACACTTGCAGTTGCTAAGAGAGGGAGAGAAAGGTATGTTGATTTCATTTTTAATATACTTTAAGTAATTTAAACCAATAAAATATTTGTTAGGTTACTAAATCCTTTTCGAATCACCAAAGGCCCAGCATCTGTGATCATCAAATTTTATTATCCTTTGATTATGTCAATTGTTCAGCAAGTTTAATAATACATCGCATTATAATGATATCCAACAACTCACAAACACAACTTTATTGAACTAAACCAAACGTGCTATTTTGGTTAAATCAAAATCTGCACACTACAAATATCTATAGAACAGCACTTTTAAGATTTTTTGGTTAATATTATTACTCGGTTATTGTTATCAAACTCTGGGAGTCCAAGTAATTACAGTACGCGGATTCTACTGTAAAATATACCGATGTATAAAAGTGTTTATATGCGTTTATTAAGCCATATTGATTCCACATATTGAGGTCACAGATAATAACATTGATGCAATTTCTGGTAACATTCCTTTAAACACATATTTAGCTGGTCATTGTTGCCATTCAGTTGTAAAAAGGATTAAATTTGAAAGTTGTAGTGACAATTTAGTTATTGAAAAACCACTATTTCAACATATTCATAATTGTGACAGAGGTGGATTAAAGTATCCAGCTGTGGATGCAGTAAATGTCATAATGAGTAATTTTATTGTTCTGCAAAAATTAATTGGGAGAGAATTCGAGAGTGAATTTTTTTAAATATCAAACCAACGCCTGTTAGTTTTGCGTGCTACTCAGGAAGTACTGATATCCAACGAAATAAGTATTAACTATGCGAGCGGCATTCATCAACTAAAATTATGAAGTTGCTTTTGCGATCAGCTACAAATACACCTTTGAAAAACTATTGTAGGTCCAAAAATGACAAGATGATCAAATTACCAAATAAAAGAAAACTCGAAACATTAACACAGGTTAAAAGGTAAGATTGTGTTCAATCCATGGTTGTATATTTTCAATTTTTTCTTCGGCTTTCACTTTAAGGATGTCTAATGTAATTCACCCGCGTCTCTTCTGGTTTTTTAATTACCTTGTCAACTTCTTCATTAAGACCTTCGGGCACATTCATTCCTATTATGTATGCATCTTCGGTTAGTTCGTCATTTCCCTTATATAATGTACCATAAAAATGTAAAAAACAAGTTAGAATTTTGTTAGATTCCTTGTCTACACAATATCATTCATATTTAAACTTAGGCACCAGTAAAAAAAAATGAAAGCATCTTAATTTTTCTTTCTATTGTGTATATATTTATATACGTTTTTGTATTTTATTAACCAATAATTTGTTATTATATATCTATTCAACAACTGTAAAAGGCTTCAAGAGTCTAATTATAGAATTGCCTCGAATGAAAGCATAAAAAATTTTTGTATGCTTTGTATGTACATTTTGTGTACGTAAATTTTTGTTTTTTCTATGTACCCAAATACTAAGTTTGTACATTAATAAAAGTAATTTTCTTTGGATGGATATTTCTTGGAGTATTTTTCATAGTTTTAATAACCTTTAACAAGTGCTGTTTTTGTTTAGAACCCTTCAATTGTATACCCCGATACACACTGCTTTTTTAGCAGACAATCTCGTTTTCAAAGGTTTTCTGAATTTGCGATCGGAAGACTTTTGCCCTTCTGCTGGTGACGTCATAAACTAGACAGACGGCTTTATTATCTAGGAGGTAGTGGTCTGGCATGCAACCGACGCTCCAACTCATTCCAAAGAGGTTCTATAGGATTCAAGTCGGGGCTTTGAAACGGCCAGGCAAGCACTTCTACCTGATTATTGTCAAACCACGACTCAATGACATCTGCTGTATGAACAGGAGCACTATCGTGCTGATACAGAAAATGACCTATTCCAAACTGTTGTCATAGTGTCGGAAGCATGCTATTGTCTAAAATGTCTTCGTACACACAAGAAGCCATCGACCCGTCGACTATAAGTAACTGGCCAAGCCCAAACCAGGAGAAACAGCTCCAAACCATGATACTACCGCCACCAAATTTCACATTTGACACAATACACTCTGGTAAATACCGTTTGCCAGGTCCATAAACGCCAATCAGAGTGCCAGATCAAGTATCGTGTTTCATCACTCCACATGACATTCTTCCACAGGTCTAAAGTCCAATTACGGTGCTCTTTGCACAGTTGCAAACGTCTCCGGGCATGAGTGCATGTAATTAGTGGCTTTCTGGCGGCAGAACGACCATGAAAACAAAATGCTATCACCTCTCGGAGGACAGTCATGTCACTGGTCTGTGTACCAGAGCTGAGACGGATGTTCTCTGCAACCTCCGACAAAGATGTGTGCCAGTTCTTTCGCACAACATGCTTCAGGGTTCTCTGGTCTCGATCAGTTAGTTTCTTGGGCCTAACAGAGTGATAATTCGGTTCAGTATTTCCATAGCGTTTTCACTTGACTATGACATTGCTAACTATGGATCGGGGCGCGTTTAACTGCTGAAAAATCTCTCTGACCGATTGTCCAAATTTATGGGTATTTGCAATCATGCCCCTTTCGAATGCATTCAACTCTTTCCGCTAGCTCATCGTGACAGAAAAACACGCGTTTGATGCTCCAGCATTTCTGCCTTCACTTATATAGCGTCGGTGAGGTGCATTCGTCATACTGGGATCGTTTACTTGAAGTGAAGGGGTGTCCGGTGACTTTCGGTCACATAGTGTACCTTGTCAATAGCAAAACTGACCAAATCTGGATCAACGAGATAACTCGTCATAAGAAAACTGACCAAATCTGGATTAACGATATATCTCGTCATTAGCAAAACTGACCAACTGGATGAACGAGATATCTCGTCATGAAAGAAACGGGCCAAATGTTTTTCTAGTCATGAACCGAAATCTGCAATAAATGTCGAGATATCTAGAAAAATTGGTCAGATTTTGATGGACGAGATATCTCGTAGAAATACTTGGATGGCCTAAAGGGAGGGAAACTGAAATTATGTTTGAATAAGTATGAGATATTACTACTCACACAATTAAGAAATGTATATTAAGTG
The DNA here is from genome assembly GCA_947359465.1 of Metellina segmentata. Taxonomy (NCBI): domain Eukaryota; kingdom Metazoa; phylum Arthropoda; class Arachnida; order Araneae; family Tetragnathidae; genus Metellina; species Metellina segmentata. The sequence goes on from OX375881.1 coordinate 33,429,745, forward strand.
AATGGAAAATAAGGTAATATTATCCTTAAAGCAATTCGACAAAACATTGCTGGTAGAGAAGCAAAAGGGATTAGTGTACCGCTTAATCTGTTGAAAATCCTCCTGCTGTCGTTTGAGTTCGCAACCTTCCTATTTCATCAGACAAACTAATGCAATATTTCATCTCAAAATGTAACGGGTGGTTAACGCATCAAACATTTTTATTTTATCAATTTTACAAGTTCGTCAATTTAAAAATGAGTTAATATCTACAACAATACTTTCACAAACGATGAAATTTTAATGAAACCAATTTGGTTTAAAATACTGCTAGCTACCTTTATTTTAAAACAATTAATGATGGTGGTGGTAAATACCTCAAAACTCCATATGGTCCTTCACTTTTGACTATATTGGTTTAACTAGTGCCAGAACTTAAAAATTATTTGTGTTTTTTGTAGGGAGGCTAATTCCATGCCAAAGTACACCATAACACAGAATTTTGAAGTTAGATTTTCATTCATTTTTTCTAAAAAATTATGTACTTAATAGGTCAAACTTCTGTATTCAAAAGTGCACACAAAGTTTATGTTTAGAATTTGGCAATACCCGAAATCAAAAGTAGAGTTTATATCCACATGGAAAAAAGTGCGTTCATATCAATCACACTCACAAATTAATTTTTGCGCTTTGATAAAGACACTATAATATTTTCTTGGCCTAAAACAGAGGACATATCTGAAATTGATTTTAGTGATCATTCAGTAAATAGACTCCCTGAACCAGCATTTGATAAACGAATGCACTATACATTTTTAAATGTTAAGTTCAATGGATGAAACATGAGATAATATGTTTTCTACATTTTACTATGCAAGATTAAGAAAAATGTTTCTAATGTATGTTTTCTTAGTGTTTCAACTGTCAGTAAAAATGTTTTTGTGAAGTGTAGTGTGGGTCACATTTGCCATGTAGTGTGAGTCACAAACAAAATGTCATGTTATAAATTAATTATATATTTAATTAATCTAGTGATAGTCTGCTATTAAAGTACAATTATTGGAAGTAACAATAATTTTAAAACAAAATTTTTTGATAATCAACAGAGGAAGAAACAAGATTTTTTGTACTTAATCAAAGTATCACTTCCCTTTCATGTAGTGTGGGTCACAGCTCAGTTTTCCCCATGTACAGAGAATACCCAGTAAGATAAATGAAATTCAGTAGCTAATATGTATAAATTAAACCTTTACTAAAGTAAAACAAGTTGTAAATCTCATTTTACAGTAAAAATAATTTTTTTTTAATGGTAGCTTTAAGATTCAAGTTTAGCTTACTTGTAGTGTGAGTCACGCATGGAACTAGCCAAGAGAAATATTAATGACAGGATGTCATGTACTTGAAGACGTAGATGACAGCTCTATGACACGTTTTCGCAGTTTAAAAAAACTATGGTTTTATGTCAAGTCATAAAACCGCGTTTCATGTTTCAAAGGAATGAAATTGAATTATGTTTTTTACTCCTGCACACTTTAATTGTGATTCGCGTATCTGAGCGTATCAGAGGTTCGAATCCGGGTCAAGGCATGATCGTTTGTAAACACATGGTGTAGAGGCGGCTGTTGCACATTCAGTATGTCGTGGCCGAAAGTCCACAAGGTTTGTGTGGAAGTTTGGAGAGTGAGGTGTGGAGGATTGATTCCGGACCGTCGCCAATGGCCCATTTTGTTGCTCCAGTACGTCGTTAATTAAAATATCTACCTATCAAGTGATATAGTGGTACTTCCATCCAAATTATTAGTCACTGCGCCTGGTTGGTTCGACAGGGTTTAATAGCGCAAAGGATATATTGGACCATGCTGTGCCAAACGATAGGCAGATAACATCAAGTAATGGACAAACTCGCTATGCAAGTTTTACTGCCGACCAACCGGTCTAGTGGTTAAGGTGTTGGCCTCTGGATCGGAAGGTTCCTGGTTCGAATCCGGGGTCAGGGCATGGATGTAAATTGTGTTGTCCTTTGTTAGGAAGCGATGATGGTCCTCCCACTGGGTGCTCCTTCACAAGAGACCATCACTTCCGGCCTTGTAGTGGCCAATGACTATGTGCATTTTGTGCCCGCCATTAGGGAAAAAAAAAAAAAAAGTTTTACTAACACAGAATTGAGAAGTACATCCGGGGATGAATTTAACCTGAGCCTCCAACAATTCACAGGTGTTTGCTGACACAGAATACAGAGATACTATCCGGGAAGAATCTAAACTCCGCCTCTTACAATTCACAGGTCTTTTCTGACACATAAGACAGAGATACATCCCGGGAGGAATCTAATCTGAGCCTCCTACAATTCGCAGGTCTTTGCTGCCACAGAAGGCAAAGATACACCGAGGGAGAACTCTAACCTGCGCCTCCTACAATTCACAGGTTTTTTCTGGCACAGAAGACAGATATACATCTCGGGAGGAATCTAATCTGTGCTTCCTACAATTCGCAGGTCTTTGCTGCCACAGAAGCCAAAGATACACCGAGGGAGAAATCTTACCTGCGCCTCCTACAATTCACATGTCTTTTCTGACACAGAAGACAGAGATACATCCCGGGAGGAATCTAATCTGCGCCTCCTACAATTCGCAGGTCTTTGCTGCCACAGAAGGCAAAGATACACCGAGAGAGAAATCTAACCTGCGCCTCCTACAATTCACAGGTCTTTTCTGACACAGAAGACAAAGATACATCCCGGGAGGACTCTAATCTGCGCCTCCTACAATTCGCAGGTCTTTGCTGCCACAGAAGGCAAAGATACACCGAGAGAGAAATCTTACCTGCGCCTCCTACAATTCACAGGTCTTTTCTGACACAGAAGACAAAGATACATCCCGGGAGGAATCTAATCTGTGCCTCCTACAATTCGCAGGTCTTTGCTGCCACAGAAGGCAAAGATACACCGAGGGAGAAATCTAATTTGCGCCTCCTACAATTCACAGGTCTTTTCTGACACAAAAGACAGAGATACATCCCAGGAGGAATCTAATCTGCGCCTCCTACAATTCGCAGGTCTTTGCTGCCACAGAAGGCAAAGATACACCGAGGGAGAAATCTAACCTGCGCCTCCTACAATTCACGTGTCTTTTCTGACACAGAAGACAGAGATACATCCCGGGAGGAATCTAATCTGTGCCTCCTACAATTCGCAGGTCTTTGCTGCCACAGAAGGCAAATATACACCGAGGGAGAAATCTAACCTGCGCCTCCTACAATTCACAGGTCTTTTCTGACACAGAAGACAGAGATACATCCCGGGAGGAATCATATCTGCGCCTCCTACAATTCACAGGTCTTTTCTGACTCAGAAGACAAAGATACACCCCGGGATTCAAAATTACGAGGTGTTATCCTCGAATCTTTCCATTTAGGGATTGATCATGGACCGTCTTCATTAGCCCATTGTATTGCTCTAATAGGACGTCAATTATCAATTACCCGGACCGTCGATAATAGTCCAATGTGTTGCTCCAGCACAACGTCAATTACAAATTACCAATTACCCGGACCGTCGATAATAGTCCAATGTGTTCCTCCAGCACGACGTCAATTACAAATTACCAATTACCCGGACCGTCGATAATAGACCGATGTGTTGCTCCAGCACGACGTTAATTAAAATACCTACTTTTATACTTTATTGGCACATTTTGTTTTTTTAGTCGATTCCTTTTGCGTCTGAGCAACTAGAGTTGCTATTAAATTAATATTTAAAGAGACTTATTACTACCATTTTTTTCAAATAATCTGACCGTGATATTGATCGTCAATAGCCCGTTGTGTTTCCCCAGTGCGATGATAATTAACCTACCTGCTACTACTTTTTATTTTAATTTATGCCACTAATGGCTACTATTTTGCAAGTGGATGTGGTAACTCGTTAAGCATTTCCAACGAAAGAGCCTTAAACAAACGACTTTTACAGTAGCACTCCCAAGCCACAGCGTCAGCCGTTCAAACACAAAAGGCTCTCGGAACCTATTCCAGTAAAATAGCTGTAAACCCCTGAGACACAGACGCATCGCCCAACGAGCAACAATTTAAATCCCGAGCTTTGTAGACAGCATGGAACAGCTAACAGCTGCGCAATTACTTAAGCGAACAGCTGGCTGTACAAGTGGAAAGGACTTCGCCGAGAAAGGGTGGAGACAAATACCTACTGGGGATTAAAATAAACGAATTGTTCGATCTTTCCCCCTCCCCTTGCACCTGTGATACGAAAAATCTAATGGATTGGATTGGTGCTCCACAAAGCCGTTTGGGAAAACGAACCTATTTCTAAATGTACGCGCTTTTCCGATGAAAATTAAGTAAAAATTGAAGACGATTCTGGCGTTGTGTATTTAATATATGAAATTCTTTCGTTTTATTTCCTGTAGGATATTCTAAATGGAGGTATTTGGGTTTTATCGCCATAGATCGCATTTTTATCATGTGAGTAATTTTGGTATAATTTTTCAATTAACGTACTAGAGCAACACAACGGGCTTTTAACGACGGTCCGGGATCAATCCCCTAAGGCAGGGTTTCCCAAACTACGTTCCGCGTAACACCAGTGTTCCACTGAACCTGAATAGGTGTACTACGACAATTTGGAAAGGTTTTATATACACTGCAACACATTTAAAGATCCACTTCTTATTGAAAGGCGAGTGAAGATAAATCTCCACTGATGTCTATGACGTCAAGATGGAAAGTCCATTTTCGATTTCCAGACTTTTGATTAGTTCTGTTTGTAGGCGATTTTTAAAGCAATTTGATCACCATTATGTGTAGTAATTATATTCATTATGTCCTGGGTTTCGATTCTATTTTGTTTCAACATTCACAGTCATGCGCGTTACATATGACTCATCTGTTAGTTTTTGGCGCCATAATTGACCCTGCTCTACCCTTAATGTAAGAAAATTCTTTATTAGCACCGGAAAGAGGGAATAGAGTTGTTCACGATGGAAGCAGAGCACTGTGACACCGATCTTTCTAATAAATCTGATTTTGAAAAAACAGCTTGAAAATACGTGTTAAATATTCAGCAGATCAGTGTATAAATTTTGGAGGGAAAAGTCTGCGAAAATTTTCAATAATAAGTCCGTGTTGTTTTTTTCCCCTCAAAATTTAATCGACTTTGAACTGAAATTTTCTTGAAAAAAAATTTGAAAATTTGTTGTTATTAATCACACGTTATTAAGTATACCACCCAGTCCTCTTATTATGCGAATTTTATTTATCTGATTTCAATTTTACGTGTATTTTTTGGTTGGCTCGGTTTTCACTTTTTGCGTTATTTATTCCCACAAATTCGCTTAGATATACAGGATTTTTCTTCCGGGAACTCAAAGACCCATTTTAGTTTTCTGGTACATTCTTGATACTTTTTTACACGATTTCTCAATGTTGGGAACCAATCTGTCAAATTTACAATAGGTTGTAATTTTTTACGCGATTTTATTCTACGCGTCATTTCCTGGAACCGATGTATTGTGTTAAAACAGGATTGGGTGTATAAACTTCAAAAATATGAATGAATTAAATTTGCATAAAAATGTAACGATTTTCTTGTATATTAATTTAGTCTGATTGCTTACAATGTCGAATTTTGTCCGATTGCTTACAATGTCGAATTTTGTCCATTTTGACAAAAAATTTGTTTTTATTACACAATTTAAATATTATTCAAAAACTACCCATGGATTTTTGGTTGGAAGCAGGTACTTCACCAAAAGGAAGGCCAAGTACTTCTACTGATAAGTCAATCATTGAAGAAGAAAATGATACAAAGAAATAAGGTTTCCTCAAAATCGAATATTAAAGAACAAATGTCATCTATGAACAGACCAAAACGGAAGAACGATTGAAGTTATTTAATTTGGGATTTACGTGTATTGGCAATCCAGATTGGTTTTCTTGAAGACACAAAATAATTCAAAACATAATTTTGTTGAAGTTTTAACAAATCCTTCATGGTTGATAAAACTTGCATATTTGGCAGTTTGTTCGTTATACATATGATAAATGTATTGAATAAGATTTACTCATGTGCACATATTTAGATGGACAAACTACAGGAGAAGAAATATTCAACTGTATAAATGATTACATTATAAATCAAGAGATGGGTTGTGAGAAGTGTGTTGATATTTGTACAGATGGTGCTCGAGCAATGGTAGGAAAGATGAAAGGTGTTCTATCACGTATCAAGAAAGTAGCTACAAGAGCCAACAACAGTCATTGTATTATGTATAGGCAAGCACTGGTGACTAAAACAAATTCCGAAAAATAAAAATAAAAAATGTTATGGATGAAGCGGAGAAAGCGATAAACTATGTAAAATAAAGACCACTTCAATCCAGATTGTTTAAAATTTTGTGTCAAGTGGGTAGTAGACACAAAGCATTTTTATTACATTCTGAAGTGAGATAGCTATCCAGAGGAAAATCACTATTTTGCCTTAATGGATTTTGAAGTGAGTTATTGTTCTTCTTGAAGGCACAAAATAATTCAGAACAAAATTTTGTTGAAGTCTCAACAAATCCTTCAGGGTTGATAAAATTTGCATAGTTCGCAGACATTTTTACCAAGTACATTGAAGCTTACTTATCATTACAAGGAAAATGTAATACAATTTTTAATACAATAAATAAAGGTAATTGTAATTTTAGTTAAAGTCGTACAAGAGCAACACAACGGGCTATTGACGACGGTCCGGGATCAGTCCCTTAAAGGAAAGATACGAGGACAACACTTCGTAATTTTGAACCACGGTCAGATGACGAAGCAACGCCTGAGCTGGCACCCCACTCTCCAAACTTCTACACCAACCCGACGTGAGGACTTTCGGCCACGACCGATTTAAGGTGCACCAGCCGCCTCTACACCATACATTTACAAACATCCATGCCCGGACCCGGATTCGAACCCGGAACCTTCCGATCTAGAGGCTAACACCTTAACCATTATACCGGTTGGTCGGCGGAAATCAGTTGGACTTAAAGATAATAGGTATTTATTTTAATCATAATTATGGCATTAGTGAATGCAAAATTCTTTACTACTCGGTCCTGATGAAAGCACTTAAACCAACTAGAAGATAAAATACGCCTACAGTTATATAACACTCGAAATGTAGGTAAGTATTTTGATCAACGTCGTACTGGAGTAACATAATGGTCTATTGGCAACGGTCCGGGATCAAACCCTAAGGGAAAATATTCGGAGACAACAATATATCATTTTGGACCAGGGTCATATATGACGAGGCAACACCTTAGCTGGCACCCTACTTTCCAAACTTCCATGCGATGCCAACGTGAGGACCTTTTGGCCACGACATATTTAACATATGAAAAAACATCAAATTTTAGACTTTTGGCCCTCACGTGTTACCTTGACGTCAGCCTTTGGAAACATGCCAAATTATTTTCATCTCCGGGGAGAGAACACAATCGAATGACCTTCGTTTGTTTCGAGATTTATTCATTTTGGTTTCCTGCAAAACGGATTCCAGTAAAGCAAAAGATTACTTAAGTTATCACTGGCGTTCTTCCGTGCTTTTTTTTTTATCTCAGCGATCGTTAAAGGTGGAATAAAAATTTTAACGGATTTTGATTTTCTTTTGATCTTTTATATTTTCGCAAGTGATTGTGACGTCACGTGAACTTTCGCTTTCCAAAAATAAACAGATTGCATTTTCTGCCCTTCGCGTTAAAATAAAAATAAAACAGATTTTCATTTCAGAGAAGGAGAAAAAAGAAATAAAAACATTTCGACTGGGATTGTTAAGTTTTTTTTTCATAAAATTGGAATCGTTGAAGACAGATTTAAAATTTCAACGGATTTGAAATCTGCGAAAAATTTTACACCAGATCGAAAACCAAACATCACGCGTTGCCACGCAGTGGCTAGTAAATAAATATTAAATCGTTACATAGATATAAAGAAATGAGTAATGCGAATGATAATACTTATAAAATAGAAAGAGCAAGCGATATTTATACAGAAACTTAGTGATAACGCGTGGTTATAGAGTACATAAAATATTATATATGGCAATTTCGGTAATGTATTGAAATTTAAAATTCCATTTAGAGGGGTTAAGTTAGGTAGTTAGTTAATGACACCCTTATGGGAGAAAATCAACGGGCTATTGGTGACGGTCCAGGATATATCCCGAAGTTAAAGATAAAAGGACTACGGCCTCTTCATTTTGAACCACGGTCAGATGATAAGATCACTTGAGCTGACACCTCATTCTCTACTTCCACACCGCAGCAAAGTGAAGATATTTGAGTAGTCAGTACAACAGTTTAAACGTGCACCAGCCACCGTTTTAAGCAATATTATGTAGCTTCACAGCTGAAATCATAAGCATACTTAAACTAATCGATGAAATTATTCTGCGACATAGCTGTTGTGTGGTTTATATTGTTTATATTCGTTTGTTGCCATTCTCTAACACTCAAATAACGTTGAATTTTATTCCACGTACATGACTGAAATATATATTTATACATCTGATTATGCATCGAGAGCATTTGGAAAAAGCAGTACCTACACTGTAAAAAAAATCCCGTAAAATTTACGGTTTTAAACTGGCAGCTGGGTTGGTTGTGCTTAACCGTAAAAATTACGAAGTTAATCCGTAGAAATAACGATTTTTTCCCATACGAGAACAAGTTTTTCCCGTAAAAGTTACGAATTAAAACCGTATTCACAACGGTTTTTTTCCCATAACAGATCCAGTTTTTCCCGTAAAAGTTACGAAGTAAAACCGTATTCTCGACGGTTTTCTCCATATGAGATCAAGTTTCCCCCGTAAAAGTTACGAAGTAAAACCGTATTCTCGACGGTTTTCCCCATATAAGACCAAGTTTCCCCCGTAAAAGTTACGAAGTAAAACCGTATTCTCGACGGTTTTCCCCATATAAGACCGTTTCCCCCGTAAAAGTTACTAAGTAAAACCGTATTCACAACGGTATTTTGCCATATATCACATTTTTTCCGTAAAAGTTATGAAGTAAATTTGTAGTCGCAACTGTTTTTTACCATGAGATCTAGTTTTCTCTGTATGTTTCAGTTTTCACTTGTTTACATAAAAGTATTTAATCGGTGAAAGTTACAACCAGTTACCATAAAAAATACAGTATAATTTCGCAATCAGAACTATTTTAACTAGTCAAGAACAAGTTTACTGTAGTTTTTAGTTTATAACTGTTTACAAAACCATATGGAATTGAAGTTACAACCAGTTACCATAAAAAATATGCTGCAATTATGCAGTGAATATGGTTTTACCACAAAATAATGCAATTACACTAAATACTATAAGGTTTACAAATTGTGTAAAAATGTAAATATCAGCTATACAGTTGAAACAGTTTTGCGCACAAAATAATGGGTTTTCTCTGAAATTTAGTTTTGAAGTGTGGATAAAATGATAAAGTCATCTTTTAAAATAGTATAGAACTATTGCAGAGCAAATAAATTAAAGAAAAATACTGTGCAGTACACAGTACCTTTTATTCATAATACTGTCAATATACAGTGAAATCTGTGTGTAACGATACTGTCTATAACAATATTTTATTTAGGTCCCTACAGAATGGTTATACAGGTTTCACTGTATAATATTTATTACTTTTGTTATTTCAATAATGTTCAAACATTTAAATTAAATAATCTAACTAAATTATGCTAGAATATTATTCAATTATACAGAATAATAAAAATTAAAGTATATCATTTTTCAATATGCATGTTGAGGATACTTATTAAGTAACAAACTATATAAGCATGTAGAAAAAAAGTCTGTATAAATGAAAAAATAAATATTGTTGTCTTCTTATAATGTCAACAGTGATAAATTTTCAAAATATAGAACTCTGGAGCTTTTCATTTAAGAAACCTTGATAACTTTTATTAAATAGCAAAACACCTTTAAATATGGTTACATTATACACTGTGCTGAACACGATAATTACATAATGTTTTGTGAGGTACATTTGTTTGTTGCATATAATTTAAGTAATACAAAATGATCAGGCAAAAATATACAATAAACAGAAATACAAATATAATCAGGGTTCATTGATTGTAATTTTTAAAAATCAAACCACGATTACAATAGAATAACTTTGATGCAATTAACAGAATCAAGATACCTAATATTTTCATATCTATTCAATGAAATGTTCAACACCATTCAAAGTCCATAAGTTTATTTTATAAGGTCAAAACTTTTTGATTCAGGGATTTCTTTTTTTGGATCCTTTATCAGGATTCATCCTTAGAAAACACCTGTAAAATACAAATAGGACAGAGAAAAATTCTTTAGTGATTTTGCTTTATTCAAAGTTTAACAAGTTTATTTAACCTTTAACTGCTGTCATGGGTCTCACAGACCCCGAGTGACAGGTCGTTTCCACCTCTCAAAGTGAATATTGGTCAATGTCCTATTCAGTACCTTCCTACTACGTCCAAGAGAAGCCACATTCCAACACTGGTTTGGATGTCCCAACTATTTCGTATTTCACACTATTTGCATTTCCCCCACGGTCTCTTAGACCCTTCACAGCATTTGCGTTAGTGTTCTTGCTGAATGAAATAGTCTGTTTGAGTATGGAATTTCAGCGGAGTCTAAAATGGTAACAAACTTTACTAAGAAACTACCTCTGTATCTAGCACAAAAAGAAGTTCAGGATATTGTTGATAATTGGTCGGAAATAGAAGTACTGGGACAGTGAAATTTCGGATACTATTGAAAGCAAACATGAAACGGATTCGGAAATTTATGCAGATGAAGACATTTCAAGTGCGTCTTCACAAGAATATTTCTACGGAAAAAAAACTTCAAATGGGATGCGGGGGGGGACCTAATCGTGCCATTAGAACACCAAACCACAACATAGTTTTAGTTTCCAGGGTTGAAATGTCCTGCAAAATTAGTTCCGAAAGCTGAGCCTGAAGAGACATGGAATCTACTTTACTTGTATAGTAATATAAAATATATTCATGTTAAGAATTGAATTATCTAAATTTAAAATGTATAAATAATAATTATCTAAAGAATCTTTCATTAATATATATTAATTAACTTTATACACACTTTAGTGAGCGAGGTCTGAGAGACCCCTCCACAATAGTCACAAGAAGGTTTGTAACACAGCAGTTAAGGGTTAAAGCTAATTTAAAAAATACAATCAAACACTATAACACCCAACCCTTTTTTTTAATAAATGTCATGTGAGAAATTAACTGCGACAAATCAGTTAAAGTAATGTTCTCGCATGTACTTAAACTGCAATTTACAATTGTGCCTTCAATTCTTCACATTTCTTTGACAAATTTATGATCTTGAAAAACATGAATTGACAGGGTGTCCTAAAAGTTCCTGTACTGACGATTCGTGAATTTACTATACAAAATCAACAAACTTTAAAACAAATATTTTTATGTTAATGGTGATAAGCACTTATAAACGAAAAAAATTTGGACTTACATTTATAGTAAATGTTTAAAATTTCTGCAATTTTCTTGGGAGGCAAAGCTGAAGTAGTTTACACATATTTTTAGAAACACCTTTCAAAATGCTGGGAATGACTTCTTGTATCTTTTGAGTAATGGCACTTTTCAGATCACCTATTGTTTGGTGATTATCTTCATAAACTTTGTTCTTTAAATATCCCCACAGAAAAAAAGTCCGGAATGTGTAGATGACGGAACGAGGTGGCCAATGGTTTCTTGAGATGAGTCGATCGCCAAAAAAATCTTGAAGCATGCCCGTGGTGTCATAACTTGTATGGCAGGTTACAACGTCTTGTTGGAACCAAGAGTCTTGTTCATGCACTTCTAATATTCCAAAAAATTGTTGATTAAGTTGATATACTGTATCTGGGTCATTCTGAAATTAAGTGGAAATTTGAGTCACATGTATTTTTTTTTTATGAATTTCATGTGTCAATTGATTTTTATACAATAGTAATAGATCTTAATTGAGGTATATTTTCATCAGATATCTTCAAGTGAATAAATATTTGCATATTTATACTTAAAAAAGTGAATTAAACATGGAAAATATCACCTCCGTGGCTGTTCTTAACCCTGTTTCTAGGTTAAGAAATATAGTTGAAACTTAAAAAGTATAAAAATTCCTTTATTTAATATTAATAGTTTCATTGTTAACAGTTTTCATTTCATTGCACCAGAAATTATTATATTTTCATTAAATTTAATGTTGAAAAATCAGTAAATTATTTTGTCCCTACTATTTTTGTCAGCTCTGCATAAAAAGTAAATAACCTTTAAAAAAGTCTACTAGAAGGCAGTACATGTCTGAAAGTGTAATTAAAAGAAGCTCTAATGAGCCATCTTTACTGTAAGATATCTTTGACTCAATAGCAAGTATGATTTTGTCTGTTTCTTATATTTGCACTCAGAAAATTCTTGAGTTCTTTTAACAATGTCACTGCCATGGCATTTTTTAACTAAATATATTTTCATTCATTGCTGAACTTTTTTCAACAACATATAGTTAGAAAATGTACAAAACAATCTGGAAATCAAAGCACATGGCTGGGATTGTTTTAGGTTAGGCATAAATGTGGTCCAACCATTGAAATTTCACATACATGGAGGTGAGCAAATATTTCTTATCAGGAATTTGTACAATGATATAGTAAAATAGTGATTATAAATGGTTATTTATTAAAGTAAGAACAATCTTGGGTAAACAAGGTTTGAACACTTGTAACTTTGGGTCTGATTGTGTACGCTGATAAAATCTTTTAATTTTTCCTTAAAAATATGCCATTAAGTTGGGAGATTATTTAAGTATCCTCATGACTGAAATTCTCTTTGTTGTTTCTGACATAGTACCAGTTGGTATCATGTCAATCTGGCCTAGTTGGTACCATGTCTAAGAAATCTGATATAATCAAATTTAGGAAATTCTGGAAGGAGTCTTAGCAAAAAAGAAATAGAATTAAAAATGATCCAGAACTTTACGACATAAAAGAGGGCTCAGCAAAAAAAATAGGTTGAAAAGACAAGAAAATTTTGTTTGAAGGAAAAAAATAATTAATTTTCCACCAAACAGAGTGGAGTAGTTAACCCAGATGAAGCTGTTGGGTATTGCAACCTGATGTAAGAAACATGTGCATGTGAAAAGCATGAAAATGTTTTGTTAACTTTTGAAAAATTAAAAAGCCTCAAAGTTCTTAATTACAATGATTTAGATTAGATGGTTAAATCTCTGCTGTCAGGATGTAGTAAAAAGTGAAGAAGAATGTCTGGAAAGAAGTACATTAACAAACACGTTGAGACAAATCATTACATGTGTTAAGCAATGGAAGAGGAAAGAACTTTACAGTGAAAAAAAAAAGTCAGCTAAGAAAGTGGTTAAATCAAAAGTTGAAATAGAAGTCAAAGCGCTAGTTAATAAATTTAATGATATGCTTCGTTACTTCATGAAGCATGTTTGCAACATAGTCCCATCAATACAGGTCAATTTTCAACCTAAAGATAACCTTGGAACAGATGAGATACTGATACATGTTGATTTTGGGAGATACAACATGTGCATTTCAGAGATTCACATGACCAAATCACATTACATAGATAAATTGAAAATAGTGAAAAACTTAATGTTCTGTCATTCTACTCATTGTCTGAATCTTTGCGACCCGACTCAAATGCATTTAATGAATATGTAATTGCCAAAGTATTAGGTAGAAAGAGTGTTTGCTATTATGTGGCAAATGTCATTGAATGTTTTGAAGCTTCTTACCAGATCCGCTTCATGTCGAGATGACATGACACTAAAAACAAATTTGTTTCCTATGAAGAATGTGAAGCAACAGTTCAAGATGAGGTTATGGCCATTTTAAAACAACTGACAATGAATACTCATGAATAGTACATTTTTGATTAAATACCTGAAGACTATTTACATTGTGTTAGATGAATCTGAAACATCTCGTCACCTCCACGTTTTAAGGAAATTAAAATTAGCTTTAATTTGCTTAAAATATTGTCTTGACCTGTTTCAGTTGCACAACTTCATTGCCCTAACATGACATAAATACATAAAATAAATTCTAAAACTTTAATTTTATTTTTCAAAAAGTTTTGACTGTCAAATTTCTATTTAATTTCAAAATGATCCATATTTACTCGGTATTGCATCACTTGGATATTTATGTCGCTAAAATTATTTGCATTCAAAATAAGTTTAAAACAGCGCAATTCTTTGAATGCGTGAAATTCATCTTGCAATGAAGAACAAAATGACGTGGAACTTTATTATCGAACAACTTGAGTGCAAAGAAAATGAAACGATAAAAATTAAAGAGCCGATAAAATTCAACAATTAAAAAAAAAACACGGGCAATAATTATTTTTAAAGTTGGAGTACGGGAACTTTTAGGACAACCTGTAGTTTTTAAAACAGAGATGGCAAGATTGAGCACCATAAGGGAATGTTACTCCGTGAACATTTCGATGCGAACTCCAGAGGACAACATAGGGTTTGATTAATTTTGTTTTGAAATTACAGAGTTCACATTTAAACACAGACATTACGGTAAGAATCTAATTTCTAAAAATTAACAAAAGGAGCATGAAAAGTAAGTAAAAGCTCACCTGATAATTAGAGTTGAAACTATTTGAGCACTTGTCGATCAAAAATGGCGCCCAAACAACAAACGACCTGGTTGCCAACTGATGAATAACGAAAAGCTTAAATAAAAGTCGAATCGCACTTTTATTTACATGATGTTCAAAACCATAAAATAATTGCTGAAAAATAAGAGCAAGTGTAGAAAATAATCTTAAAATGATTTAAGAAAAGGGAAAGTTATCGTACGCAAAGCAATACCGTAATGACGAGAACTCGAATTTTAACTGACGGTTTTAAACCGTATATGGCTAGAGTGAAAAACGGTAAAAAACCGTTTTGTCAACAAAACAGCTTTAAACCGTCAAATATACGGGAAAAGTCCGTAAAAACAACGGATAATTTTTGCAGTGTAACCTACAAGATTTACTTTCATGTCACCAGTTCTATTTCTTCTAGAAATGATATTCACGCAATAGAATTTTAAATTTGAAGCGAATGTTTTCAGTCCCAGTTGAAAATAATTCCACTCATTCATCACTGCGTTGACTTTTAATATTTTAATGCTTTTGCATAAGGAATTTGTAAGGAATAAGATAGGTATCTTTTCTATAAATTCATTAACATACAAATTCAAAATACTTATTCTGCAGATAAGACCGAAGAAAACGTAGATCTCTGCAATAAATATTAAACATTTTTCCCTTTATCATTTAAATGTTTGTTCACAATTTCTTTTATAACCATTACTCAGTATTCAAATTTCTCATATTTGTTTACAAGTGTTTCTTTTCGAATGGGGTAGAGGTTACAGTCTTAGGGTTACTACCGAGGTATGGATTACATAATGGGTGGTTAAATCAAAGGGCCAATACGATGAACGGGTTGTTAAGGGATTTGTGTGAGAGGGAGGAGGTTAGATTTTTAGATGTTTGGAAGGAGTGTAGGAGGGATTGGATAAGCAGGGACAATTTCCATTTAAGCCTGATAGGTAATAGGAAGGTTGGCAAGCGGGTTTTGAATATTCTGGAGTCAAAAAACTAGAATACAAGCAGGGATGGGTAGGACATAGAGGGTTGACAGTACACAATAATTGCTTAGGAAAACTAACAGGGTCTAAATTACAGGAGACAAACAATACAAAGGGAAAGTGCAATGTAAGGGTGGAAAACAATACAAAGACTAATTCTACAAAGGTAAAGTGCAATATAAGGATGAAAAATAAGCTAAAAGCATTTTATTGTAATGCTCGCAGTGTGAGAAATAAAATGGATGAGCTCAGGGGAATTACACAAGCAGAGGATATAGATATCATTGGGATAACTAAAAGTTGGGCAAGCAGTGAAGATGCACAAATTTTAGAATTAAGTGGATTCACAATGTTTATGGAGGACAGAGTGAATAGGAAAGGGGGTGGGGTTTTGATTTATGTGAGAGAATTCTTAAACTGTACGGAAATAAAGTTAAATAGTAAAACTGAGGGTATAGAATCAGTCTGTGAGAAATTGAATACAGACAAAGTCAAAGGACTAATTCTGGGTAATATATATATATAGACCTCCTGTTTGTAGTGAAGAGCAGGAAAAAGGCATGTGCAATCTGATAAACGAAGCATGTCAAAAAGGATTAATTAATTTTAATGGGGGACTATAACTATCCAAATATTGACTCGACAAACAATCTAGCAAATGGGAAAGGGGCAGAATTTTTGGAAGTGATACAGGATTATTTTTTGTACCAGATGGTGTATGAGGATACTAGGGACAATGCAATATTGGTTATAGGTGAGCCACTGGGAGAAAGTGATCATAGAAGTATCAGATTAAGTAAAAATTTTCAGTCAGCATACACAATCAGTAGTAGGATTATTCCAAATTTCAGAAAGGTAAATTTTCATAGGATAAGGGAAGAGTTAAAGGAGACATTCAAAGGGGGATTAATAGCACCGCATCATTCTGATCAATGGGAGGAATTCAAGAATAAGTAAGACAGGGTGATAAAAAAACACGTAACGTTCAGGAAAAAAGGAAAATCTAGAAACTTGCTCCCTATGTGGTTTTCAGGGGAAACACACAAAGCTTTAAAATTAAAACAAAGCACATACAGGGTATATGAAATCAGCACTGGTAACGACAGGGACAAGGAGGCATATCTGAAAGCCAGAAAGGAGTTTAAAAATATTAGTTGGAAGCAAAAGGTGTCCTTGGAGGAACAACTAGCAAGGGAAATAAATATAGACCCCAAAAATAATATTTTGCATATGCAAGTGGTAAAAATAAATTTAGTACTATAGTGGGCCCGTTGGAGGGGAGGGGAGGTGAATTAATTCAAGACGAGGTGGAAATGACAAACGTGTATACTGACTTTTTTCTGGAGGTTTTCAATGCTAACTATAAATTAAAAAAGGATCCCAAGGATGGAGCCTTTGCAGGGGGTACAGTTAAAGAATGCAAATTTAACAGGAAAGAAATAGTACATCAGTTGAAAAGAATTAAGCCATCTAAAGCACCAGTCCAGACGATATTTATCCGAGAGTACTAGTGGAATGCGCGGAAGAATTGGGGGACGTAATTCACGTGATATTTAATTCAACATATAGCTTTGGTTGGGTACCAATGGACTGTAAATTGGCCAACATAACTCCAATTTTCAAAAAGGGAATACAAAGTGATCTGGGCAACTATAGACCAGCAAGTCTAACATCAGTAATTTGAAAAATATTTGAATCCCTGTTAAAAAAAAAGCATATAATGTTATACTTGGAGGAGGGGGGACTGTTATCAGATAATCAGTATGGGTTTAGGAAGAGCAGATCCTGCTCTACAAACTTTTTGAAGTTCTACGAAAAAATTACTGAGGAGCTGGATAATAAGAGCAGTGTAGATATCATGTACATAGATTTTCAAAAGGCTTTTGATAAAGTACCTCATGAGACATTACTGTTTAAATTGGAAAGGCTGGGGATTCAGGGGAAAACATTGATATGGATAAAGAATTGTTTATTGGGTAGAAAGCAGAGAGTGCAGGTAAAAGGAAATTATTCACAGTGGACAGATGTTATAAGTGGGTTACCTAAGGGATCAGTTTTGGGACCAATTTTATTTATAATTTTCATAGATGATATAGGTCAGGGGTTTAAGAATAGAATCAGTATATTTGCAGATTATTTAAAAATATGGGGGACAGTGGATACCAAGTTACAGATAGAGAATTTACAAGGGGATTTTGATAAGATATCCGAATGGGCTGTAAAATGGGGTACGTCATTTTATATAGGGAAATGTCAAGTTCTGCATATGGGTTACAGGGACAGTGGACTCGAGTACTGTCTGCAGGGAGTAAAGGTAAAGGAGGGAGAAACAGTCAAGGATCTTGTGGTGATAATCCACAGGGATTTTAAAACGGGTCACCAATGTTCAGCTGCGGGTAAAAAGGCTAATAGGTTATTGGGGTATATTAAAAAGACTGTAACTTCTAACTAAGACTGTAAGATAAGAATATAATCTTGCCGTTATATAAGGGCTTAGTAAGACCACATCTAAAATATGCTGTACAATTCTGGGCTCCATATATGAGAAAGGATATAGAATTAATTGAAAGGGTTCTTCACAGAGCTACAAAAATAATAAAGGGGATTGCAAATCTAGACTATGATGAACGTTTAAGTAAGCTAAACATGTATACACTGGAAAGAAGAAGAAGGAGGGGGGATTTGATTCAGCTTTTCAAGTTTGTAAAACAAGGGGACACAGAGGGCTTGAATTTCAATAGGGATAACAGAAAAAGGGGCCGTGGGTATAAATTGAATAAGACACATTTTAATCGGGATTTTAGGAAAAACTACTACTTTAATAGGGTAATAGACAAATTGAACGCGTTGCCAGGAAATATAGTTAATTCAAAGGGAGTGTACGAATTTTAGATACAATTGGATAGTCAGTGGGAATTGGGGAATTCATAAACCAAGGACCAGCCTTGTTGGGCTTGAGCCAGTAACTGGTCGTCAATATTTGTATTTGTATTTGAATGTAAGGATTAATTTGGTAAAAAAAGGTAATAAAGAATCACTTAACTGAATGTAGTAAACATTGCATTTAATTAAAACAACGAATTTATAATCACGATCCTGATTTTAATATAACTTCTAGCTATCTTGTAACAAATTCTAGACTATCTTCGAATCTATAAAAATTGGATTTTACGTTTAAGGCAAACGGGGAAATTTCATAATGTAGCTATTTATGTTGCCTTTTATACTGTCAACGAAGTAAATTTCAAAAAAAAAATAGAGATAGGGTGTTATGTGTGTATTTCAACACGATTATTACCAAACTTCTTTCAGTTTCATTAATATGGTTACTGGTTCAACTGGTATTGTTATCTTTATCTTATCTCGGCAACTTTATAAAGCGTTATAAAATTGCCGACCAACCTGTCTGGTGGTTAAGGTGTTAGCCTTTGGGTTTGGGCTTCGCAGGTGGTCCCCGCTGTGATAGCAGGTTATGAGCGGTTTTTTGTGGCCAACGACGGAAGGATAGTATTCCCCAGAAGTGGGGCGAGGACAGGGCAGGGGGCGCCTTAAACCGCCCCCCGGCCATTGAGGTGCTATTTGCATAGGTGTTTTCTCAGCTTGGCATTGGAGTTTTCTAATCTTGGCGTTTAAGTTTGCTCAGAATTCAAAATTGATGCGAAGAGATGCATTGTGGAACTTTAAAATTTAACTTTCGAGAGTCTATGGCAGATGGTAGAGTTAAATCAGTTGTCCTGTCCTGAGAATACTGTTGAAGAAAGCCGTTGTTAAATGGTGGTGTTAAGTTGGAAGTGTGGTCCTGTAATTATGTCTATATTGTTTAAAAGGAAGTGCATTACTTTCATTATTTTGACTTGGAAGGTGTTAGCCTTTAGATTGGAAGGTTCCTGCTTCGAATCCGGGTAAGTGCAGGGATGTTTGTAATCGTATCGGCTGGTGCACCTTAAATCTGTCGTGGCCAAAATTTTGCAATAAAATAAAATAGGTATGTAGGTAATTGAATCAACGGACTAGTGGCGAATGACGATTATCTTTTTCCAAGGGAAAGATAGGAGGACACCTAATTTTCAGATAGGTAGACATTTAAATGACGTCATACTGGTGACGTCACACAACGGGCTATTGGTGGCTGTCCAGGTAGGAAGGTAGGTAGATATTTTAATTAACGTCGTACTGGAGCAACACGGCGAGAATTGACGACGTTCCGGGATCAATCCCAACCGGAAATATTCGAGAACAACAACACGTAATTTTAAACTACAGTCAGATAATACGAATAACTGAGCTAGAACCCACTCTCCAAACGTCCACACTAGATCGGAAGGTTCCTGGTTCGAATCCGGGTGCGGGCATGGATGCTGGTAAGCGTATGGTGTAGAGGCCGCTGGTGCCCCTTAAATCTATCGTGGCCGAAAGTCCTCACGTTGGGTTGGTGTGGAAGTTTGGAAAGTGGGGTGCCAGCGCAGGTGTTGCTTCGTCTTCTGACCGTGTTTCGAAATTACGAGGTGTTGTCCTCGGATCTTTGCCTTGAGGGATTGATCCCTGACTGTCGTCAATAGCCCGTTGTGTCGCTCTAGTACGACATTAATTACAAAATTACCAAACGTCCACACTACGCCTACGTCCTCAGATAATATTTGAGGCCACGTCAGATCAAACGTGCACCAGTTTCCGTCTATGGCTGAACTGGGTTTCAAACTAGCAACCCTCAAGTTGCTAATTCGTTGTTCTTTCTATTGAAGTGCCGCTGCAAAACTACAGGAGTTGGACAAAAATATGGAAACACCTCGTGAAATGCATGCTTGAAAAGAAATGTTTATTCTAGTGAAATGTGTAGGTGGCGCTGGTGTTTTCTCCTACACAACATTGTAAATACGCTGCGCAGGTCAGTCGTTGCCGGGGCACTGTTCTGTAAAGTTGTAATTGCATCATGTCAGAGATAACAGACTTTGAACGTGGGCAAATTGTTGGAGCTCATCTGGTGGGTGCTTCCGCAAGCAAGGTAGCCGAAGTGTGTAGTGTTTCAAGAGGTACTGTACCTAAGATTTATTCCGCATATTTGAAAAGCGGAAAAACATCATCCGCTAAATCACAGAGCGGACGAAAGTGAGTGTTGAGTGATCGTGACAGACAATTATTAAGGAGGATTGTGACTAAAAATAAGACCACATTTCCACAGACCACAAGCAGAAGGCATTTCTGGCCTAGCTGCAATTCAAAAACCCTTCATCAGTGATGCTAATGCCTGTAACAGGAAAAAGTGGTGTTTAAGTCCTAAAACCTGGACTATGGAGCAATGGAAGACAGTAATTTGGTCTGACGAGTCTTGTTTCACACTTCTGGCCGAGTTTACGTCTGGCGATAGCCATCCCAAGCCTAAACTACAGAATGCTTGTAGCCAAGAGTGAAACATGACGTGAGGTTCTGTGATGGTTTGGGCAGCCATATCGTGGTTTGCTTTGGGCTACCATGATTACTTTGCAAGGGCACATTAAAGCCAAGGATTATGTGAACATTTTGGCCGATCAAGTCCATCCCGTGGTACACACTTTGTTCTACATTGGTGATGGTGTCTTCTAAGACGACAAAGTCCCTGTTCACACAGCTCACATCGTCCAGGATTTCTTTTCTGAGCACGAGGATAATTTGTCACATCTCCCCTGACCACCATAGTCACCATACCTCAATATTATTGAAACTTTGTGGTCTACATTGGAGAAATTGCGTGATCGCTATCCATCGCCATCATCCTCATCTGAACTTGCCACCGTTATGCAGGAAGAATGGTACAAGATTCCATTAGCAAGCATACAGGAACTGTATTTTTCCATTCCGAGAAGACTGCAAGCTATTTTGAATGCCAACGGTTTTCCTACACCATATTAGGCAATGGTTTTTTAGGTGTTTCCATATTTTTGTCCAACCTCTGCAATATGCAGGAACGCCAATGTTTTATAATCATTACCCTGGTGCTAAGCTATTCAGCAGTGTCATATTGGTTCAAAGCAGTAAAAAGCCCCTCACAGGTTTGAGGGTGCGGGTAAGTGCAACAGCATGTCTCACTCGAGCTTCCCAGACATGCTCAATCAGATTGGGATTAGAAGATTCAACTGTTCATTCCACACGTAGTCTTATCGTAAGAGTATCATTCCACTATGCGGTAGGTAATCGAATTTGTATCCCACTAGAGCAACACAGCGGGGTATTTACGACAAACCGGAATCAATCCCTTAATGTAGGTAGGTAGTCAATTAACGTCTCACTGGAGCAACATAACTGGCTTTTGGTGACGGTCCAAGATCAATCCCGAACAGAAAAATCCGAGAATACCTCTCGTCATCTGACCGTGATTCAATATTCGAGGTGTTGTCCTTGAATCTTTCCCGTCGGGAATGATCCCGAAATTTTGCCAATAGCCCATCGTATTGCTCCAGTTAGATCATAGTTCAATCACCTTATAATTGCATCGATCCGGGTTTTTTTTTTAGCACATGGCCAAGCTGCGACAAACACAAAACAACTTCAAGTAATAGACATCCTCACATAGGAGGATATTTTGTTTGACACCGAAGAGAGAAATAATCACAGAGTAAGAAGAGATTTCACGGAGATGAACATATATTACTGAAAATAATACGCATACGAAAACATGTTACTTTCAATCTAACTTTTATTTACTATTGTTTTATATTATCGGATATCTTCCTTAATAATATAGTCAAACAACAAAAGTATACGAATCATTTTTATTTTTCAAATAATGTTCTTCCTCTTAAGTTTAAAAAATTTGAGATCGAAATTTCGATTTAGTTTATATCCCAATAACATTCCATACCAGTCTTGCAATGTTACTAACATCTTATATATTACCAGGAACCATTTCTATGCATATACCTCAGAGGTAAAACTCTTCGGAATCAAGAAAAGGAAACGAGAAATTGGGTTGAATAAATGATTTAAAGGCCATCAAATTCTTATCTCGGGGCGTGGTAATAAAGCTTGTCTTAAAAAAAGCTGTTATGGCCTCTCTCTCTCACATGACACTCATAAAGTTCAGAAGTTGTGATTCCGTCCGGGATATTCCACGATTACCAAAGAATAAACTAAAATACTTAAGCTTCGATGACTTCTCAGATGGAAAATTCCAAGCCCGATCGTTTCGACTTGAACTCAACAAATTTTCAAAAGTTAATGGCATCGGATCCGAAAGAACGAATTGTCTTTCGCAGACGGTGCTTTGCCAGATGATGCCAGATGACCTAGTTTAAGTGAAATTCAGCTACAAATCACGGCTATGTTCGCTAGCAATTGAAAATGGATCTTTTTTCGGTGGATTCGATGAAAATGGTACTAGTTTCTTAAAAGGGTTTTGAATTGTACAAGTTAGAGATATTCGAAGATTGACTGAAATTTTTTTTTATCAATTTATTCTTATTCTATTCTATAGCTATTTTGTATTCCAATGAATACGCTGCACGTTTCTTCTCGTCATCTGACCATGGTTCAAAATTACGTGGTATTGTCCTCGTATCTTTCAGTTACATATTCATCCCGGTAGGTAATTTAGGTAATTTTAGTTAACGTCGTACTAGAGCAACACAACGGGCTATTGACGACGGTCCGGGATCAGTCCCATGAGGGAAAGATCCGAGGACAACACCTCGTAATTTTGAACCACGGTCAGATGACGAAGCAACACCTGAGCTGGCACCCCACTCTCCAAACTTCCACGCCAACCCAACGTGACATATTCATTCCGGACCGTCACCAATAACCATCGTGTTGCTCCAGTGTGATGTTAATTAATTACCTACCTACCCTTTGGGTTTGATACCGGACCGCTGCCAATAGACTGTTGTGTTTCTCCAGTGCGACAAAAAATTAAATGCCCTACTAACCTATTCATTTCTGCATAAACCTAACAAAATTCTGTTTTCTACCCCTTCTTTAGAAGAACAAAAAATAAAACAAATTTGAAGAAAAAAATATCTATTACCTCAACTATAACCTTTAGATCCTTGTTCTTACAGCAGATTAGCAGAATTATCATGCATTAATAGGGTTGGGTACAGCTACACTCTACGTTTATAAGCGGTGGCAACGCCCTTGGCGATGTTTTTTGGCGTACTTCTAAAGTCGCCAAGGAAAGAATTATTTCGTAACCTTTTTTCTTTCACAAATTTTTTTCTTTTCACATCGGAAAATGAAAGCTTAAAAACGTTTTAAAAAGGATATTTTTTAAAAACTTTCGAAAAAAGTAGTAAGTTTAAACACATTTCAGAACACGTTATGTGAACTAGCAGGAAAACTAAGCTGCGAATGTTGGGTAAGAATATACACTGAAATTTATCAATTACACTAAATAGAGTAGGCTGTTAGAAAAGAGAAAGATTTTTAAAAGAAAAAAAGCATGAAAAATACAACCTGATAACCTCAGAAATCTTGCGGAAAAAAATAATCAAAACGAAAATGGCAAAAAAACAAAACTCTTAATCGTTTTGTGAAAAATATTATAATAAAATAAAAATTCCACAACTGCAGAAATACAAATAAATGAACCAATGGTATCACAGAACAAAAATTTAAAAGGACCAGTGCAATCAAAGGATTATTTAAAATCAAACAAACCAATGGGAGCAAAGAAAAAATTTCAAACGAACCAATGAAATCAAACTTTAAGGGATTTTCAAGAACTTTCTAGAACATTCAAAATGAAAATTGAAAAGTTTGCGTTTGCCAAGGTTGCCATGAAAACCACAACAACTTTTAAGACAGACGGGTTGTTTTAATTTATCGTAACTCGCTATTAGAAGTGCGCCAAAAAAAATCGCCAAGGCCGTTGCCACCACTCATAAACGTAGAGTGTAGCTGTACCTCGAATTGAATTTGTTAATTATCTTCCGCTTTCGTTAATACATCGTAATTCATTTTCGTCACATGTAACAACTACCATACTCTTAAAAGGTACACAATTATTAAATACAAAATTTCACAGATGTAGATAAATGTCATATTGACATTTTACAGAGTTTTGTAGAATTTAAATTTTTAGTAAAAAGAAAAGTCTTTGGTGATTGTGCCAATATTATCGATTGCTTAGAATAGTTTTGATTATGATTATTACAATGAATACAATGATTAAAAATGTTTTGAAAACAAATTAAACCATTACTTACCTTGATTACAGTTGTTCTACGAAAAACATCGAATTTAAAATACAGAAATATATCTTAAAATTGATTTTTTTTTTAATTTAAAGGAAAAGTAATGAATGTATATGTTTTTTCACTACAAAATAGATTCTTGGAATGTAACGCGCACACAAATTTAAAACATCAAACGAAAAAAAAATATACCAAAGTTGCCATATTATCTACCAATTCTACTTTAAAGGTCTTGTTCTGTATATTTTATTAGCAATGTTCTGTATATTTATTTTCTTTATAGTCTGTACCAAATATTTAGGATGTTTTTATGTTTCGTAAAGAAAAAATAGGCTCAGAATAAATAAAGTATTAGAATTTAAATTACGGAAAAGTAGTGTTACGAAAAGTAGTTGATATTTCAGCAGTACTGGGAAAACAATCTAGGTAATTGCAATGTTTAATATCCCAGCTACTCGAAAACTACCTAATTATAGTTGATTTAAGTATAGTTACTCAGATGTATGTTTTAACATGAAACTTGCCTAAATATATGAAAAAAGTAATTTTAACTAATGTATTCACTCATAATTGAAGAGATGAGTGGATGAACATGTTAAGGGGCAATTTAGTAAATTTGAGATAATCAGCTTTGAAGTTAACAGTATACCCTTTTTTATCAGTTCACTTATTTCCTGTTTTTCCGGCCATGTTATGACGAAATAACGTTAAAAAAATCGTTGTTTCATTCACGTAGTCGTAGGCCATGTAGTTTGTCTGATTAGAGATGATTTTCCACATTTTGTCGCACATAACTTCTTCTTCCATTCACATATCAATGAAATAGTTCAAATTTTGTGGAAGAACGTGTTATGTGCATAACCGACTCTATATTATCATTATGCCGACCAACCGGTATAGTGGTTAAGGTGTTAGCCTCTAGATCGGAAGGTCCCCGGTTCGAATCAGGGTTCGGGCATGGATGTTTGTAAGCGTATACCAGCTTAGGTGTTGCTTCGTCATCTGAACATGGTTCAAAATTGCGATGTAATTGTTAGGGGCAATGATGGCCCTCCCACTGGGTGCTCCTTCACAAGTGGCCATCACTTCCGGCCTTGTAGTGGCCAATGACTTCGGTCAAAATGTGCCCGCCATTAGAAGAAAAAATATTATCATTATGATTACTTTGTTCATGAAATACACACAATTAAGGATGTAAGGTAGACTAATGATTAATCCAAATTTTGTAATATTAAAGATATATTTATTAGCACAGTTTGTGAAAGAAAATGAAAAGAAAAAATTTTATTTAAGAAGTTTATTTTATTTTGTGAATGTGCGAGTCAATAAACAACCATAACGCAAAAATCATTGTCAAATCTATGCATTAAATTGCAAAATCATAAAAAGTTAATAAATCATTAATATTTCTCTTTTTCTTTTTGAATTAAATATTCAAAAAATTTCGAAGCTCATTTCTAATGTAAGAAAGCTGCCGTTGTAATTTGTCAATCATTTCGATAGTAAGTTTTCCTCCATTTTCCGGTATCCTTTCTAATTCTATATTATCTCCAACTACATGTTCTTCCATTCCCTTTGTTTTAGCAATTCAACTTTTTTTAACGGTGTATTTGGATCACGTCAATCCCTTGTACAGGTACGAACCAAACTCTTCTTACCCGAATCCATTCCACTTGGTCTCTGAATGCCACTTTTTCGTTGAGGACGTTCTCTTTTCGATTTATGAGCTTGAGGTTATTTTGGATATCATGGAAAGTTCAAAAGTGAGGTGTCATATCAGTGACTTCTGCCACTTTTCCGTATGATATCACGGTAGTGGTCAGGAAGAAATACGGTTTCATGTTTCCTTAAATTATTTTCGATTTTTCCAAAATCTCGATCGCTATCAAGATATGAATGACCCACTTCCGGAAATTTGTGCTCAATCACTTTGAAATACCCTTTAAGAATCAGATATTGGTAAAGGAATAGCATGGTGGAATTCTTGTTTTGCCCGAACAAGAGTCTGTCCAAATAATAAGGTCATCTTTACTCTTCAAAGAATCGTCGAATTCTAGGAGGGTCAAAAGGGAACTAGCCACCTCATTACTTCCCCGACATGCAACATCCTCAGTCCAAGTTCAAGAAATGAGGAACTTTTTTTGACTCGGTAACGATGTGCACTCCAAGATTGTAAAACCCCACATTTGCCTGAGATAGAAAGCCTTACTCACACTAAGTTTTGGGAGCGGCATGGTTTGCTGTAAGTCAAGTGTGATATATGCGACGTCACTTGAAGCTGTTTCGCATTTCGAACACTAGTTCATAGCTTTCAACATAACTAGTGTTAACCTCTCCAAGCTCACAAGTACTACATGTATCACTTCGAGAATGACCAAAAGATAAATTAACTTGGAAGAAAATATTTCTCTAAAAGTACACTCAGCAACTTTAAACTGTTGAGTGTTATCATTTGCACTTACTAACTCCAAATACACCTAAAAAGCACTATTACACTTGAAGAGCTATGCTTAGCTCTCTCTATTTTTTTAGTACACAATATGTAAACTATACTATGCAAGTAAAATAAAAAAGGTGTTCCATAGAGATTTTAACAGTTACAGATGTTGCCACTCCTCTGAATAGAAATAAAATATCTGAAAGCTGGAAATAACTTTCCAAAAGAGAAATTATTGGTAATTTTTTAATTAACGTTGCACTAGAGAAGCACAACGGACTATTGACGACGGTCCGGGATCAATCCCTTAAGGGAAAGATCCGAGGACAACTTCTCGTAATTTTGAACCACAGTCAGATGACGAAGCAACACCTGAGCTGGCACCCCACACTACAAACTTCCACACCAACCCAACGTGAGGACTTTCGGCCACGACAGATTTAAAGTGCACCAGCCGCCTCTACACCATACTCTTACAAACATCCATGCCCGGACCCGGTTTCGAACCAGGAACCTTCCGATCTAGAGGCTAATACCTAACCACTATACCGTTTATTCGGCTCCCAAAAGAGGAAGTGGACCAACAAAGTTACAATATTTCCCTAGCGGAGCTAATTCCCGCGCGCCAATTCGTCCCTCCTTTGTCGGAGCACCCTTTTGGCGAGTCGCTACACACTCTTGTTACAGACGTTCTCGCCCTTTTTAAGGATCACTTTGATCTAAATTGCTGAAGGAACTTTATGGCCGAGCAAACTCCAGCATGTCGGACAAACGATGTAGTGGAAGAAGATGTTATGTTACTCAAGGTGAACGCATTTCTTGGGGAAGAAGATGGTAAATGCCCTTGACATGTTATTCCACAAATGAAATAACAGAAATCCGTTCTACTGAAAACCGCCTTATAATAAGAATTGGCAGAACCAATGACCGTCCAATATTTAATGCAGTCCTTAACATGTTCTTTTACCCGGAAATCTCCATTTTTTTTTTAATATCACTTAACATGTTCATCCACTCAGCTCTTCAATTGTTCTAACTTACCTGACACTTTAAATTAAATACTTAGTGGTGGTGTTGCGTGTGATGAAATAGAAATTCAATTTATTAAAATAATAAATACTTAAAACAGAAAAAAATGTTTTTAAAAAAAATTTTGAAAAAAAGTTTGTTACAAATATTTAAATTCGTGATTCTTTTTTGTCTTTGATCTCACAGAGTTGCCAAAACTGACAACTAAAAATTAGTAACAACTAAAAATTTAAAAACACAAAATTAATTCCGAGCGAAAAAAAAAACATCACTGCACGAGCAAACGAACACGAATTTCCGTTACGTTGAAGAATATCGTTTGTACCAAATATTCGGAAAGAGATTACATTTCGAAAAGAAAGTAAATAAGGCTCAAATACACATTTATCAGAATTTAAATAAAGTAAAAATAGTTTTTGAAAAAGTTTTTTATTTTTTAGTACTACTGGTAAAAAATCCAATAATTGCAATGCTCAATATAGCAGCTACTCCAAAACTACCAAATCATGGCTGATTTCAATACTCGGATGTTTTAACATGAAACTTGTCTAAATATATTAGTAAATAAATATTAAATAATGTATTCACTAAATTAAAAATCTGATATCATATTTAGAACATTTCATTAACATATGCTGAACTTTTTATGTGATACTTGTACAGACACACAGACACAAAATCGAACAAAGAACGGGAAGAAGAACAGACAGACATACGCAACCAAGTTCAGTCACTAAATGAATACAAGTACTCACAGTATGCACAGTTTCAAGAAAATATATTCAACCGTTTGGACGTAGTATGGACACACACATACAAATAGTCAGTCAAATGAAAAGACAGACACCAACCGCTCAAGAGACGTATTTTTCATCAGGAGCCAAAACGTGAAATTAGTCAAAAATAGTCAGTGCACAAACACTGTATTTTATTTAGGCCCGGTGCACACATCCGATTTTTCAACGTGCGGCGCCGCTGCTGCACCGAAGCCCAACTACGCACATATAACCGTGAAATGACGCTAATGCTCATTTCGCGCCATTTGCGATAAATATTCTAACGAAGAAAACTTGTTTATTTCGCTTATTTGATGTAAAAAAGGTATATTTTGAAACAAAATGGACGTTACTGGATACAATCATTTATTAATTATTATTTATATTGCATTTATTTATAATAACAAGGTACTTGAGACAAAAGAAGCGTGTGCGGCGAACTGAGGCGCCGTGGGGAACTGCGGTACAAATTGCACTCAAGTTGGACGTGCGTCATCGCAGCGACGCCGGAGGCATTTGTGCAATGCTCCATTGGATCTAATGTATCTCAGACCGCACTGATGTTGCGGCAGCGGCGCCGCACGTTGCAAAATTGGATGTGTGCACCTGGCCTTATATAGACTAACAAATTTACCCGACCTTACACGAATTGAAATGGTTTACTCTAGATCGAAAAGAGGGATACATATATTATCAGAATATATAATTACTTTTGTCTTTCGAAAAATAGAATAATATTTTAACACCTTGCGACGTCTTTATAAATTGTACAATTTTCTTTGGATGCAAATCCTGTCCATCCTTGTAAACATTTCGCACCCATTGCACCCTTACTTGTATGACAAAATTGACGAAATGGGACAGTAAGTTTACTACCACAAAAGCCGATTTTGAGGGTTATTCGATATACCCTACTTTTCATGTTCAATTCAATTCATAAAAATGAATATTCTACGGCGAGTGCTCTCGCACTCATTGGCCCGGTGCACGCATCCGGTTTTTCAACGTGCGGCGCCACTACCGCAATGCAAGTGCGGACTGAGATACATTAAATCCAATTGAGTAGTGCACACATGCCTTCAGCGCAACACGTCCAACTTGTGTGCAATTTCTACCGCAGTTCCCCACGGCACCGCAGCTCGCCGCACACGTTTCTCCGGTCTGAAGTATCTTGTTTTCATAAGTAAATGGAATATAAAAAATAATAAATGGTTGTATCCAGTAAAACGTTTATATTGTTTCAAAATATACTTTTTTTACACCAAGTAAGCGAAATAAACACGTTTTCTTAGATAGAATACTTATGGCAAATGGCGCAAAATGAGTACTTGCTTCATTTCACGCTTATGTGTGTATAGTTGGGTGTCGGTGCCGCAACGGCGCCGCACGTTGAAAAATCGGATTTCTGCACCGGGCCTAAGTCAACAAAACAATATTTTTTACTTGTAACACTCTAGCATCAGGCATGCGTCAAATTTCACCATCTTTAAGAGAAGGATGACAAATTAATTTGATAAGGTATTCATCACTAGGTTTTTTAGGTCGAATATATTTTTTTTTATCCATCGACAGGCCATTTGTTGGATTTAGACCAGGTGCGCACATTCGATTTTTCAACGTGCGATACCGAAGTACAACTATGCACGCATAACCTTGAAATGACGCAAGTTCTCATTTCGCGCCATTTGCGATACATATTCTATCGAAGAAAACGTGTTTATTTCGCTTACTTGTTGAACAAAAAAGTATATTTTGAAACAAAATAGACGATACTGGATACAACCATTTATTAATTGTTATTTATATTTCATTTATTTATGAAAACAAGGTACTTGAGATCGGAGAAGCGTGTGCGGCGAACTGCGGTGCCATGGGGAACTGCGGTACAAATTGCACGCAAGTTGGACCTGCTTCGCCGGAGGTATGTGTGCACTGCTCCATTGGATCTAAGGTATCTCAGACCGCACTTGCGTTGCCGCAGCGGCGCCGCACGTTGAATAACCCGATGTGTCGACCGGGCCTTAATATGCATCAGCCCCCTTTGTACCCGATGGTCTTAGGTTGGATTCTGATTCGTACCACTCCGGTCGTAATCCGTTACGCTTCCAACCAGACTACCGTGTCTCCGTAGAGAAAGGAAACAACCATCAAAGCCCATATATTGAAACATATATCCAATTTCTTCCACTAATTTCAAGCTCTTTGAAACACAAACCATCCCATCACACACTTTTAGCTCAAATAAGCACCCCCGTACTACCAAAGAGAAGCGATTACGATCCTGAGTTCGTCGTCTTATCTTTAAAAAGAGGATCACACCAAACCTGACTTCCAACAAAAATACCGTGAAGAAACAAACTCGCTCTACATTGTCTGCGTATATAACTCCGGAATTTAACGCAGAGTTGACTTTCTCGAAAGGCTTTGCGATTATAGGGGACCCCGGCGAAAAGTGAATTAAAACTTTCTCATTAATGACCAGGGGCTGTTTCTCCTTCTCTCCTCTCGAGGTCCCCTTCTTTTCTCAGCGTGCCCATTTTCCACGTTAATAACCACTTAACGGGGATGTTAGACACTAATGATCATCACCGTATTCTTTGGGGGATACCGCGGCACACGCCCCAGGGCTGAGGCGGCCGAATTCATTAATCGCGGCCGGTGCGGCCCTGTGAGATGTGGGGCTGCGGGGACTTTTAACAAGCCGTGCTGGTCTCTTGGACGCTTTTTTATGGGCAGTCTGCTGAGATGTTTGTGTGCGGGGTTAATTTAAATGGTTGGGACCGTGGGACGTGCGACGTTCTATTAGCCTGAGGGTGTGCTCGTAAACTTTGTGGTTGCCCTCAGATTGCAAAAGGGTGCGGAATTTTAATTTAACCACGTCAACAAGTGTGTGGTTGGGCTTTTAATAACGCAAAGGCCGTATTTGGCCATGCTGCGCCAAATACAATACAGACATTGATAAGTAACGGCAATAAACACACAATGTTGTACTGACACAGAGGAAAAGAAATATGTCCGGGTGCAGAATTATATTCAGTGTTCTGTAACACAACTCCGAGCAATTGCAATTGTTCTGCAGGCATTTGTCCGAATTTTGAAAATTGCAAAATCAAAAACAAACGTAAAACACAATAATCGGCTAAATAAGTAAAACATATTTGTACAGTCAGTACCGGCTATATAGTCACCCTCTTATAAGATCACTCCGTTTATATGGTCAGTTTTGTAAAGACCCGTCAACCTTAATAGGGAACATGTGTTAAAACGCACCTCTTATATAGTCATTTTATTTTCCTGGTTATCGGTTAAATGGTCGGTTTTTTTTTATGTTTTCAAAGAGGTTAACGTTTTTATTTACAAATAGTAATTGCTGTAACATTTCTAGTGGCCGTGAGCAACACAGAGAATAATCAAAAGAACCAAAAGTCTTTGGGACACCGGAGAGGACCTGAATTTACGACTTTACTTCCCTTCACTTCTCTTTTGTGTTGAATTATCGTCGGCATTACCCACTTCCTTCAATTCTCCTCCTCCCCAAGCACAACAGGTGGACATTTCTCTGTTTAATGGTTGAAGTTGTATATCCCTGTTTGAAAAGTACGTTGAAATTGAGGCGTAAAGAGTAAATAAAAATTTTGTTTCCTTTGGATCATACGTGACGAATAAGAATGTTCATTATGTCAAGCATTTTTAGTTTTTTTTTTTTTTTTTTGTCTGCTGACGAATTGTTTGTCTGCGCAAAATAAAAACGGAAACGAAAAAAGTAAATTCAGAGTCTACGATCTTTTATACTGTTGCTTTTCCACACACACACAAAGAAAACAATAATAATTAAATTCCATTAAATTCATTTTAAAATGTTATCGATTCAATTTTAAAATTTTCCGCGACTCAAAAATTGCAAAAAATTCGGACTGTACTGTACTTAGATTGATAGGGTAAGTTAATAAATCTCACAAAAAAATATTGAATATTTCTTACTGTAGTTTTTACTTTGCGAATTAATTTTTAAAATGTTCTTAAAAGTCTGATTATTTGTTTATGAGCACTATATTCTGATTGGTGAATATAATCCTGCCATAATTAAATAGTGTAGTATTGTTCCGCATACATGGTCACCCCGCTTATAGGGTCTGATTTTTCTGGGCCGCTGAGCTGACCATATAACCGATGCTGATTGTAACAAAACATCAACATTAATTAGCTTACTTTACTTAAAACTAAGGCATACTTCCAGAATTAGAAATTCTGTTTATAACTTTTGAAGTTGACATTTTTCATTGACGCCATTCATTGACGACGTTCACTGACATTCATTTCAACATATTTTATCATTGACATAGAAGATGTGTTGTTTATAAAGTTTTTGTGGTAATTTGGGGCGGTGTAGGGAGGATGTTCCGTAGATAGAGGAGAAAAAATTATGTATCAAGGAGCGCGCTTTGCACTGCAGAACATCGTAACTTATGATTGAAAAATGTCAAAATTTTGGGGGAAAAAAAGTAAAAATTGTTCTACAAAGACATTGTTTGTTCTGCTACGTACTTCGCAGTTTTAAGTACTTTCTGCTTTACCCAGGGAGGAATCGAACTTACGTCGCTTACAACTCACAGTCAACAAGTGTGTGGTAGCCATAGACGTGAAACATAAGCAGACTGAGCGCTGATACTTGAGAAGGTCTTTGAAAAGTGTAACTAACATGCTGACTAGTAGTCACGTGAATGCCCGGAAAAAGTGACTTGGTAAGCTGATTTGGCATATTATCTGCTCGTTTGGCTATTTAGTATCTTAAGAAATGGTTAAAGTGCGTGAATGCGCATTTCTCTAAGTGGCGCGATAAAAGTGGTGAAATCCTCAGTCTGTTACTATGTTGAGGCCCGTGGTACCCGGCTAGAAGAGTAACGTATTTAATTGGGTTGCGAGTTCGTATCCAAACAGTCGTGAACAAAGGGGGCTGGTATATGTTAAATCTGCCGTGGCCTCAAATTTCCTCTCATTTGAGTAGTATGGACGTTTGGAGAGCGAGGTGCCAGCCAAGGCGTGACCTCGTCATCTGACCGTTATCCAAAATTCCGTAGTGTTGTCCTCGAAAATTTTCCTTTCGGGTTTGATCTCTGACCGTCGCCAATATCCCGCTGTGTTGCTCTAGTACGACCTTAATTAAAATACCTACCTATCTATTTACAATGTCGCGTGGACCAATCAGATGATGAATCAATCTGCGGGAGTCCTTTTTCATCCCATGGACCAATCAGATGTATGTTCGGTACCATTGCTCACTCTACTTTTGTATTACCTATTATATGGTAGTAGCTAGGCAGGCAATTAACATCGTACTAGGCTAACACAACGGGTTATTGGCGACGTAACACGAGGTGTAATACGATCAATCCCTTCAAGATTGATCGTATTACAACACCTCTTAACTTGGTTTTAATTGCCGCAGAACTACAGAAGTCGTTTAGTTTAGTTTCCTCGACGAACCATCTGAAAAATCATTAAAGCCAAATTGGCTCGTTATACCCCACAACTTACTCTCTGCGGCTTATAAGACATGACAGGAACCCATCTGGATAATTGCCTTAATCTTAATGGCATCGCCGTGAATAATATTGCATGATTGAATTCTACATTTTATTTTTGTTGTTGTTTCTTATGCTTACACTGGCAGACCGGAGGAGTTCCAGGGTTGCGCCTACCATGTTATTGAGCCCCATTGGGAGGAAGTCCGTGTTTGTTCGACATACATGACACATCCGTTTTATAGGATGGTCCCTTTCATACATTCATTCACTCACACATATCATAATTTAGATCCCAATCAGAGGCCGATAACCCCCTGATCAGGTACCCCCAGAGGTATTGATTTGGTATGGGAACATGGGGGACTTTGTGACCACGACCCATTTAACGTGCCCCAATCACCATTAGTGAACACGACTGTCTTTAGCCAGGTCGAAGCGCCGATCTCGCAATCATTAGAATTTCAGGCTCCGCCGAGGACAGAACCCACAACCCTTCTGATGCGAGCCCGACGCTCTACTGACTGAGCTACCGCGGCTCTTATTTTTGTTTGAGGACTATATTGGGATGCGATACAGACATATGCCAAACGGTTGAGGTTTGGCTTTGGATAAAAGAAACCTTTCTATTGGGTTTTAGATTGTATCCTTTTCTTCTTTCAATAAATAACATTGTTGAATATTCTGTCCTCCACATCCTGTGGTACAGGTATATTTTAATCCTCTGATGGCTTAATACGCCATCTACAATCGAAATCTTCCCTGCATGACTTCAACCCAGTTTTGATCTTTTCGACCCTAAGAATCTTCCAATAGCATTCTAATCTAAGGAAAGTGCCAATACAGAAAAAACCTGCCCCCACGTACACGAGTCTGGTTGGATGGAGCTTCAAACATGCTACTCTGCTACTCTTCCAAATGGGCTACTATGGCACTTCCAAGAAGTGTGCGAGTACCGTAAGTGGTACTCACCTTCTGAGTGTCACTTGATGTTCGAGCATTGTAGTATTTCATTTACCCCACAACACACACACACAAAAACGACTACATAACTATATTGATGGATTGAAAGAATCCCAGGAAAGATTGTATTGGTCAAGAAATTCAAATCTAATTGGAAGCCATGCATCAAATAGTACAGGGATTACAGAACGTATTCGTATGAACATGTCAGTGCTAACTCTATGAGCTACACGACATTTTCGAGTAATCTGCTTTTCCCCCCATTACACACATAATGACTAAATAACCACGTATAGTGATTGAAGGAATTCGTGGATTCTTTCATTGTTAGTGAGATTCTCTACTGGTGATCTCTTTAGATTACAATCCTAAAGAATAAGAAAATTTTATTGGTTGATATTTTACTTATATTAAGAGGGAGTATCAATAAAATAAACGCACATAATGTAAAAAATAATAAACGCACATAATGTAAAAAATAATAAACGCACATAATGTAAAAAATAATAAACGCACATAATGTAAAAAATAATAAAAGCAATTAATGACAATAGGAAACAGATATGAAAATATTACCCATTTATTACTTTTCCACATAATTTCCATGCATGTTGAGGCATTTTTCCCAACGATGGATCAGTTTGAAAATCCCGGTCTCATAAAACTCCGTCGGCTGCGGGAAGAGTCACCTTCGCACGACCCGTTTGAGTGCCGTCGTCAGAGTCAAACTTCTTAACGTCAAGGAACTTCTTGATGGGTCCAAAGCGCAGTGCGACAAATCAACACATTCGACTGCTGCACGATATCTATCGTCCGCATGTGTCTCGCCTAGTTCGTGCAAAAGTGCAGGGTTTCGGTTGGGAAGTTTCGGAGCACCGTCCATACAGCCTGGACCTGCACCCTCCGATTTCCATCTGTTTGGACCCATAAAGAAGTTCCTTGACGGTAAGAAGTTTGACTCTGACGACGGCACTCAAACGGGCCGTGCGAAGGTGGCTCTTCTCGAAGTCGACGGAGTTTTGGGAGACCGGAATTTTCAAACTGATCCATCGTTGGGAAAAATGGGTAATACTTTTATATATGTTTCCTACTGTCATTGATTGTTTTTGTTATTTTTTTTTACATTGTGTGCGTTACTTATTGATACTCCCTCGTAGAATACTTTGGAAGGATTCAATTGATATTTTCCTCCAATTAGGATACTTTGGAAAAATTATGATGGTCCTTTCCTAGATTAGAATACTTTTGGAAGATTCTTTGGGTCGAAAAGAGATATAAACTTAATTGAAGTCATGCAAGGAAGATTTCAATTACAGGTGGCGTATGAACCCCTCAGAGGGTTAAAATGTACCTGTACCAGATCATTTAAAGAATAGAATATAGAACAATATTATTTATTCAAAGAAGAAAAGGATACAATCTGGATCCCAATATAAAGATTTCTTTTATTCTAAGCCAAACCTCAACCTGTTAAGCATAAGTCTGTATTGCAGCCCTATATAATCCTGAAACAAAAATAAAATGTGGAATTCAATCAGGCAGTATTATTCACGGCGACGCCATTAGGATTAAAGCAACAACTGAGATGGATTCCTGTCATGTCTTACAATCCACACAGAGGGTAAGTTGTGGAATATAACAAACTAATTCAGTATTAACGATTTTTCAGTCTGTCGTGTTCGTGAAGAAAACGAAACCAAACGACTTCTGTAGCTCTGCGGCAAGTGAAACCTTAGCAGGGAGTTCCAGGCTTTCTCTTTAGCTAATGACATTTTTTAGCTAATTACCTTTCTAAGTACCGTAGTATCAGATAAATAGAAGCCGTTTTGAATTTCACAGGAATGTTAAGCCTTTTTTTACTGTACACTTAAAATGATGATTAATACCTTAAAAATCCGATGGTTACTAATTTTTTTTTTTTGACTGTGAGAGCAAAAAATAATGTTTTGAAGCACTGCTTCATTTTACAGTACGAACAGAAGCAGTCTCCTGTTTTTCCTTCTGCTTCGATTCTGATCTGCTAGGTGATTAAAAGCAGTTATTGTCTTTTCAAAACACTTTTAAGGCTTCCAAAAAGAAGCCTTTGACGTCAGCTTTCTGTCCAATGGTGAATTTATTTTAATCTTTTCGTAAAGAAAGATTAAATAGTGTTTATTTTTAATTTTTACAATCAACAGGGTAATGTTATAAGCCACAACACCTTTTTCCACAACTAGGGGGCCCGGCCCTCTGCTCGCTTTCGCTCGCCAACCCCAAATTGATATCTGGCAAACCCGATAGTAAGAAATACAACCCTCATCAGCTCTGCGAAATAAAAAAATACGAAATTTGTGTCACCACCTTTTGATTGCATCGAATTTATTTATGAACCAATTTTAAAAATAATTGTACCGTAAGAACGAGTATATTCTGAGGTATACTGTGGTATTTTCAAAATTAAAAACTAATAGTAATACGATATAGATATGACAGTTTTAGTTTTGTATCGGAAATTACGATCTGAAAGTTCCGAAAATTGTATGACACACTTTATATTGCATCGATTTTATTTATTAACCAATTTGACAAATAATAGTACCATAAGAAAGAGTGTAATGTAATGTATTCAGTGATGTTCTCAAATTTAAAACATAATGGTTTTTGCTGTAGATATAACGATTTTAGCAGAAAGTAGCGAAAATATCCAAAGATTCCGAATTTTGTATGACCAATTTTTGATCGCATCCAATTTAATTATTAACCGATTTCAAAAATAATAGTACCGTAAGAAAAAGTATATTCTGAGGTATACTGCGATATTTTAAAAATTAAAAACTAATAGTAATAAGATATAGATACGGCAGTTTTTTTTTTTTTTAAATAACAAAAATGTCCCGATTTTTTCCCGAATTTCAAAAAAATATTATCAAGAACCAAATTGAAATTTCAAAAAAAACTTGACGAGCTGCAAAAATTTACGTTGAGAGGTACTCTTAAAAAAAACTCACGACTGAAGACTGAAAATTTGTATGTGTTTTGCTCACTCGCGGAAGAAATTTCGCTTCTTCAATTTTGACACTTAATAAACACTAAACTAATAGCCGCATCGGAAAAAAAATCTTAATAATTGTCCAGGGAATACGATGAAAAACAAACCATGTTAATTTTGTTTTTTTCCGATCAGTACTTTCTCGGGAAACCGTCTAAGAATCGAGCTAAACAACACAGTTTTCAATCCTGCGGCGGCGGTAACATTTTTTTAATATAGAGAGAAACTGCGTCTATTATCTCTATTCTACAGTATTAAGTCGAGAATGTTGAATTTTTGTGAACTTATCCTTTTTATTGTATAGTAACGCGAGGACATGGCATGGGGTAGTTCTTATCCGGCAGCTAAGCCATCAACCATTTCATTGCCTTGAACACCACACTGAGTAAATCTTAGAAAGTTTTTAAAAGTCATCTCGTTTATATTTATTTTTATGAAATAAAAATTTTCAAGTGAGAATATTAGCTTGGAGCTGCTCTCATTAATTTTCTGGTGATTGTCTCCACGAGGTACATAGTCATTAGCAAAACTGACCAGGTCTCGATGGACGAGACATCTCTTTGATGTAGATTTGGTCAGTTTTGGTCAGGATCTTATGCCAAGATATCGTCGATCAAGATCTTACGTCCATTTATTTTTCTAAGGAAGAGAATCCTTTCCTGTCTTGATGGACGGGATGCCTTGTCATCTAAAAAAAACTGACCAAATCGTGATCTAGGGTTAAGTGGGGTAATTGTAAACAAGCTATACAAGGGCCCACGAGGGATTCCTAGAAACTAAAAAAGTTGTGAAATATGAAAGCTGGCAACCCTGAGGATGTAATATTGTGATCCTGTATTTCTTTGAACCACAGCTGATAGCAGTCTGTTTAGTTGAAAAATTAGTGATTGAAACTTTTGTGTTTTAAAGTTGTTTTGGGCAGCATTTTCTGCTGCCCTTCATAATATATTGAAAGGTATGTTGTTTCAATTCTTTACTACGGTCAGTTATGTTTCTATCGAACAGAAAATCATTGACTTTTCCTTCTGGGAACTTTAATGCATGTACAGTTGAATGTTTACAATAACCCCATATTTTTCAAGGGACGGGGTAATTATAAACATAACTTTGCCAATAGTTTCGATCAATTTGGATGGAAAACCAATGGGTTTTTATACGTGTAATTTTGTATTTAATCGTATTTAGTACGTTTGAATTGCGATTTATTGCATTTTTCGTTTTCTTGAGAACAGGAAGATTGATTTACTAAAACTTCACACATATGGTGAAGTTCTTACAACTGACCTAGTACTGTCACGCTTGAAGGAGGCAGGAGAGAAAAAAAAACGAAAGGAAACCGAGTGAGAAGAAAGTGAAAGAGCCAGGAGTAAGCAAGAAATCAAGAAAGTAGTAAATGGAAAGGAAAGCAGAACTCAAGGACAGCGAGGATGAGGAACTATTGAAAGAATTAACTAACTATTGCGGTGAAGTGTTTGAAGTTCTCATGGAAGACATTGAAACGACTGCGTTTTTGCTTGTAGATGTTGAGTGGGGAAAGAGAAAGAAAACATATTTTTCGTATGTATGAAGGGTGGATGTC
This sequence comes from Metellina segmentata, assembly GCA_947359465.1. Classification (NCBI taxonomy): domain Eukaryota; kingdom Metazoa; phylum Arthropoda; class Arachnida; order Araneae; family Tetragnathidae; genus Metellina; species Metellina segmentata. The sequence continues at coordinate 33,469,902 of OX375881.1, forward strand.
GTTTCAGAAGAGGAGTTTGAGATCACCGGACTCAAATGCATCGATAATGCATTGACTAAATTCGCTGTTTTTGATAAAGACGAATTCTGTGTTACCAAAGACCATGTCAAAGCAATTTTACCTACTCCAAATTGAAGAAAAGAAGGCCGTAAAGAAATTTGCCAATTTGAGGGCACCGTTAATATGTAAGAAATGTAATGTTTTTTGTACCTAAGTTTGTATTTTTCAATTTTTTTTTTAAATTTGTACTTTCCTGTTTTTTGCACAAAATAAATTCTTTTTTCAGAAAATGTTTGAATTATTTATTCTTATGTATTCCTGGAAGTTCACCTCATGATCAATGCAACTGTCAAGTGTCACGAACTTTTGCTGAGGTAAGAAGTGGGAGTGTTTGTTAAATGTAAAGATCAAAACGGGGTAATTGTAAACATGGTATTAGAAGGGTAAAAATACCATTGCAGTTCCTTCTTCTGGCATTACTACAGCTCATGCCGTCACTTGTTCAATATTCAATATCACGAGGAAAATCGTTGTTTACAATTACCCCTACTTTCAGGGGTAATTGTAAACAGCCGAGAAGGGTGTTAAATTTCCTTTCTGAAATCTTCGTACTAATAGATATCAAAGTAGAATAGTGATAAGTTAGTTAAATAGGGTGAACAATGTTTAATTACTTTATCAAGAGTTTGAAAATAGGAATTGAAAGTGAATATACAAATTGTGTTTACAATTTCCCCGCCTTACCTCTAGTTCGGCATCATAAAAAAAATCAGCAATATTATGATGAGGAGATATCTCGCCACTGACGAAATTGGTCAGAATTTGATGTACGAGATATATAGTCGAAATCATTTGGAGTGTTTAAACCCATCTTTCTGTTTCTCAAAAGTACAATTATACACAGAATTTTTTGAACAAAAAAAAAAAAAAAGATGTAGCGTAGGTCGATAAAACTTCCTTATCAAAGAAATAAAAGCGCACATTTTCATTAAAAAAGCGATGCTATTTGTATTTAACTTTTAGACTGACTACGGCCGGTACAGCAGTTGTGCCATGACAGATGTTGTACAACAGCCAGTACATCAATTGTCCCTTGAAAGTTTTAAGAATTGCGCCTAGAAATAATTATACGACGGCCGTTACAGTATTATTACCTTGAAAGTTATAAGAATCGCGCCAAGAATGAAACGCGTTTGTTATATCTATAGCCGTAGTCAAAAGGTTAAATTCACGAAAATCACAAATTAAACCCAAATGGAAGGTTAAAGGTTTTATAGGAATACTAAATTAATATTTAGACTACGGCTGGTACAGCAGTTGTACCTTGAATGTTAAAAGAATCGCTCCAAGATAGAATTTAGACTACTGCCGTTACAGTAATTGTAACTTCAAAATTATAAGAATGTAGCCAAGAATGAATCGTGTTTATCATATTTATCCGTAGTCAAAAGGTTAAATTCACGAAAATTACAAACTAAACCCAAATGGAAGGTTAAACATTTTATAGCAATACTAAATTAACTTTTTGACTACGGCTAGTACAGCTGTTGTACCTCGATCATGCCAAAAAAGAGTTCAGACTACATCCAGTACAGCAGTTGTACGTTGAAAGTTATAAGAATTGCGCCAAGAATTTAGACTAGGCCGGTACAACAATTATACCTTTAAAGTTATGGTAATTTGGTAATTTTTGGGTAACATCGTACTAGAGCAACACAACGGGCTATTGACGACGGTTTGGGATCAATCCCCTAAAGGAAAGATCCGAGAACAACATTTGTAATTTTGAACCATGGTTAGATGACGAGGCAACACCTGAGCTCTTTAAAATTATAAAAATCGCGCAAAGAAAGAATCATGGCAGTTATATCTATAGCCGTAGTCTAAAGGTTAAATGGTAGGATATATATAGGTTTGAAAACCAGAAAAATCCTTCACCGCTAGCAACTCACAGGTAGCTAGCGCAGTGAGCAGTCACTCCGAGGCACGGAAACCCCACCTACTTCCATGTAAATTGAATCGGAAATTTCTAAGTCTTTGATTAACACGGAAGGAATTTGTGTGCTCATTTAAAATTGCAACTCACTGTCGCAGTCTCGTGTCCTTGAGAAGAATGTGTTTCTGGGGAAACAAACGATCCCCTCCCTTAAACGGCAGCTTTAACTATGTAGAGAATTCTAATAAAACGTGTTTGGGGAAGTTGGCTTACGACATATTATTTTTTCCCATTTAATTTTAGGAACGTTGATCACAATGAACTTTACCAGCCCTTATTGCTGTTTCTTACAACCTCAAATAGTTTTACTCTCACCTTTACTGAACCGAAATATATCATGCTTCCTTCGCTATTCGTGGAAACTGCGGTTTTGTTTGAAACACATTAGGCTCGGTGCACACATCCGGTTTTTCAACGTGCGGCGCTGCTGCCTCAACGCAAGTGCGGTCTGAGATGCATTAGATACAATGGAGTAGTACACACATGCCTCCGGCGCCGCTGCGGCGACGCACGTCCAAGTTGCGTGCAATTTGTACCCCAGTTCCCCACGGTGCCGCAGTTCGCCACACACGCGTCTCCGTTCTGAAGTACCTTGTTTTTATAAATAAATGAAATATAAATAATAATTAATAAATGGTTGTATCCAGTAACGTCTCTTTGTTTCAAAATATACTTTTTTGTACACAAAGTAAGCGAAATAAACACGTTTTGTTCGATAGAATATTTTTTTCAAATGCCGCGAAATGAGTATTGGGTCATTTCACGGCTATGTGTGCATAGTTGGGATTCGGTGCCGCAGCGGCGCCGTACGTTGAAAAACCGAATGTGTGCACCGGGCCATGAAGTTCATGTGTTGGATTTTATTGAGGCTTTTATTTCCTTTTTCCGATTGGTTTTTTTTTTTTGGGGGGGGGGAGCTTATGGTGCAAGGGTCATATTTGACCATGCTGCGCCATACACAAGACATACAAATTCAAATAATAGACATACACAATGAAAGCCTCCCGGACCGTCGTCAATAGCCCGTTCTGTTGCTCTAGCACGACGTTAATTAAAGACATTACCAAATTACCACACGATGAAAGCTTTTATTGACACAAAAATCAGAGAAATACAAGAGTATTTGACAGGAATTGAACCTACGCCACCAACAATTCAAAGGTTGCTAGCGCAGTGGGCATACACACTGAGCCATGACGGTCCCTTTCCTTGTTCCAGAAAACTCAATTTAAATACCTTTAAGGGGGTCCGGGAACATTGAAAAAAAAATTTTATTTATTAATTCAGAATTTTGAATTTTTTTGGACTGATTACCCATCTAACTAATAAACGAAATCACAACACAAAATTTTTCCAAAAGTTATTTAAAAATTTTAAATTAAAATTTTTTGAAAAAAAGAGGGGTCATTTTAAATCGCTAAAACTCAAAATATTCTTGATCCATTTTCAAAATTCTTGCAGTAAATTATTCACAAATTTATAAACTTTAATTGATTCAGCAATTTAAAAAATATTAATTTAATAAAAAATAAAAAATATTTGAATGAAAATTTTTGAAAATTTTAAGGTACTTTTTTTTTAAGTCTTATTTTTAAAAGTAAATATTTGTTTTAAATTTGCTGAATCAAAATTAAAGTATAATGTTTGAAAAGATATATTCCATATTTCAACCCTTAAACTTTATCGGTTTTCGACTTATAGCAATTTGAATACAGGAAATCTTGAAAAAAATGTATCATGGAGAAAACGCATTTAAAGTTTTAAAGACAGATGTTGTTGTCATGACAACAACTGTCAAGAGTGTTAGATTTTCAAAACAACGCACCACAAAAATTATTATATCTCTAGTCCTAATTAAGATAGGAACATGATTTAGACGTCATTTTAAGCAGAAAACACAGAGAATTTCTTTAAATAATAAAAAAAAAATTCGAAAATTTGACGATTTTTGTGTCCCGGACCCCCTTAACAATTTTAAAAAATATATAGAATGGTAAAATTTGACTTTTGTTATGTATTAAAAATATCATAATACAATATTTTGATCTATGGAAAATGAGTAATATTTCTAAACTTATACATAGCACGCCACTCTAACGAAACTCTTCTGCAGTCTGATCGTGGAAGGTAATGAAAAATATTGAAGATGTGTATCATCGCAGAAAGGAGGATCTCTATGCCAGCAGCCATAAATTCGGCAGAAGCAAGAGAAGACAAAAATGTCAGGATCCGGTTAGGCCGTCGAGCTGGTCTGGCACTTTAAGGTCCTAAAACGCACTGTCTTGAAAAATATAATACTTATTAGATAACAACAAGGAAACTTGTCTAGGCTAGATTAAGGCCCAAGCGGGTCATGGTGGAAACGAAGAAGCAAATAGATTAGTTCTGTGCTCAGATAGCAAAATGTTACAAGTTACTTTTATCAAAAAATTGAGTCAGTCCCATCCTGGAGTCTGATTTGTTAATGTTTAGAAGGTAGCAAAATGTCGTAAGTATTTCTCTTTCAGTTTATGAGAAAACAAAGATGGAAAATTGTAAAAAGCCAAAAACCACAAGTTGCATCTTGAATCTTTAAATTGCTGTCACGGAAAATTTAAAAAGTGACTTATAACATTTTGCCATCTGAGCACAGAGTGTCTCTTTTGCACAGATGATGGGGCGAAATGGCCCAGATATCATTGCAGGAAGGAAACCACTAGCTGATTACTTGGAGCGTGGCAGAATGAATGGTATGAAGGGAAAATAGGGCTGGACGGTGCATGATGTGTTGCCAAAAATGTCACTAAAATCAGTAAGTTGGATCTGGGAAGAGACACTTTTCTTCACTGGACATGGTCCATTTTCAACTTATCTAACGAGGTTTAAAAAATAAATTCAGAAAATCGCTCCTGTAGGGTGAAACCGGCACACCTCTACATCACATCATTGTGTGCCCCATCATGTCGTAAGAGGACCACTTTAAAAACGCATGGCTCAGGAACATCGCTTGTAACAAGGGATCGTGGGTCAAAATTATTAACTTGGTGAGAGTCATTGAGACTCATCAGGACTTGATTATCACAAGAAATTAAAAAACCTACTTGTTATCTTGCATGTTGTATATATATAGTGTAACCTAGTATGAGGATATAGATATAATTACTGTGTGTAGGTGGATTAAATAATGCGTATGCAAGTAATGTGCTCTAATATTTTGGATAGACATGCCATCTCGGTGTCATGCTCTATTCATCCCAATCACACTAATTTAAACTGGTACAGTGTCTCACGACTCTAGGAACGAAAGTATATTTTGTTGTTATAACTAGAAACTAGATCTAGAGATAGAGAGAGAGGCGTTAAAAAATGCCTGATTGCATTTTATTAAGGGAATGAGATACTATTGAAGTGGACGTTAAGAAGTTAATTGTGGTGACAGGACTGAGTTAAACTTTTAGCCATGCATTACCACCAATAAAAGACACGAAGTGTTGCTTTATTAGTTAATGTCGGTTAAAATCAGGATGTACATGAAGTGGTGTTGATGCCCCTTTGAGCTTGGCGATAATATTTTGTCGCCAAGAAGAAAAGAGGTGGTCGCCGACCTTCATAATCGTAACTTACCTGGTATGCGAAAGGACGGGGCTATCAGAATTGAGAGTGTATCCCCTATATCATCGGCAATCTCAAGACCCGTACCGTCAACTTTGATTTTAACCTATATTTTATCTGGAGTTATGAAACGTGCATATCGATGCTGATATTTATTATAAATGGATTAAAATTGGGGTATCAAATGTGATTAACGACACTGCCATTAATAGATATAAATAGTTTAGATTTTTAGCGCAGATGCTATGTTCGGATCAACCAGCTTTTACGTAAAATGAGGTAGTGATGTTCAATTTATTCATAAACGAAAATGGTAGATCACTTTGGTGCTGCCATTACGTCGCAGGATTTCCTCAAGTGAAACCAATTTATATTAATTAGATATCACGAATATCGATCATAATATCGATTTGTTTCATTGCTTCAAATTATTTTCCAAATCCTTAGTTTTTAAACGATAACAAGATCTTGTAAAAAGTCGGAATAAATGTATGGTTACAAAGTTTTCTCGTTAGGTACTGTCAACCTGTACAAACATGTATCCAAAACGTAATATCTGAAGAACTGTTTTTACATTATGATGCTTTGTTCAAGCGGTGCTAATTCAACAATGCATTAATCAATTAGAATTATTTTTGAATCACTGTAATCTATATAGTACAGTGGATGTTTTGACATTCCAAATTATTTGTGAAATAAAATTTGTATTGATTTTTAAATGTTAAATTCCTGAAAAATCTGGATTTTTTAATAATTTCTTGATAAAATAAATTGTAAAAAAAAAAACTTTTTCTTCTAGCAACTCTAATGAATCAAACATGAAGAATAATATGTCTTTAATGAACAAATTGTAATTTAAGACATCACTTAAAAGCATGCTAATTATATCTAAATCAGATAAATAATGATTAGCTTAATCTAATTATTTCACACTGACATTATTTTAAGTATTAAACCAATTAACAATTTTTTAAAATAACAGGGTTTCTTAAAGTCAAAATTAAAAAAAAAAACTAGTTAATACATTGTGTAGCGTATGTTACAGTTTATGGGATAATCGAATTAATAATAACAGGCTCATATTAATAATAACCGCGCCTCTTTTGGTCAATGTTATGACGTATGATAATTCTATAATTACATTTACCGAATGAAGCCTTGAAATTGCACATTTAAAATTATTACATTTCTTCATAGTTGAAAATTATTAATACACAGTCGAGTCATATTAATGTGACCACCTGTCAAAAGCCAGAATAACCACCTTTGGCAGAGCGGACCGCTGCTAGACGTGCAGGAAGAGAGTCAATTAGGTTTCTGCACCCAGTGAATGCCAGGAAAACATTCCCCAAACGATAATGCTCCCTCCGGATCCTTCCTGTATCCGGCCTGGATCCTTCCAGCAATTGTTTCATGGTGTTTGCTTTCAGACGTTTCACGCCGTATACGCAAACGTCTATCTGTCCGATGGAGCATAAAACGTGATTCATCGGAAAAAGCCACCTGTCACCACTCTGTGGACGTCCAGTTGCGGTACTGGCGTGCAAATTCCAGCCTTCATCGCCGATGAACAGCAGTCAGCATAGGTGCATTAACCAGGTGTCTGCTGCGGAGGCCCATGCGCAGCAACGTTCGCTGAACCGTTGTTGAGGATACACTCTTGGTAGCCCCTTGGTTCATCTGGGCGGTCAGTTAAACAACAGTTGCACGTCTATTCGCCAGAACGCATCTCCGTAGCCTTCGTTCGCCTTTGTCATCTATAGCCCGTGGTGCACCACATGTGCCACGCCGCTGATTTTGGATAGTGCCATTTTGCCATGCACGGTATACTTTTACCACGGCGGCACGAGAACAGTTCACAAAATGAGCCGTTTCCGAAATGCTTCCACCCTTGGCCCGAAAGCCAATAATCGTGCCCTTTTGGACGTCGGATAAATCGCTACGTTTCTGCATTACGCCAACGATTGAAATGCTTTCCGATGCCCTAGGATATCCTTTTATATACACTCCACTGCAATGTGCTGCCACCTGCCTTATGTGATTGGTTATTTTACGTTAACGTCGAAAGTAGGTGGTGGTCACATTAATGTGACTGGACTGTGTAATTTACAAGGTTCATGTGATAAATTCTTATAAATTAGTCACTTTAACCTTTTTATTTGGTTATTAGCCGATTATATTAATATAAACCGACTAATCACAAGAACCCGAAATGCTATCATAAAACAAAAGGTATCAATTTATTGGTCAAAATTTATTGCAACTCCTTCCAAGTAATTTCCTCCGACTTGAATTGAATGCACTTCTGCCAACCTTTTTTCTAATCCTCAAAACATGCCTTAAAGTCGTTTTTGTTCATTAATGTCTCTTATTGTGTGTTAAACGACAATCACTAAGGACCAATTCTCTGACCTGATTGACATGTAGTTCATTAGACGAAGTGGATGGTCCACCAGATCGCGAATCATCTACGACGGATTCTCTGCCTTCATTTAACTTTTTATACCATTAAAATGCTGTTGGTTTTGATAAACAGTCGTCTGTAAAAGTTTTTTGTAATATTTCAAATATGTTTGTAGCAGAAATACCATTGCGGAAACAAACTTTAATGCATGTTCTTTGTTCAATTATATTCGATACTTTAGAAAATCAACGAAGTAAAAATTCTTCTCTTATTAAAAACATTTATTTTCAGACGATAAAATTAAATAAATCCCTGATTGTTGCCGCAAGTTTATATACGTCGTTTAAATATTTGATAAAAGTTTGCAGACGATATATATGTATTGCGGATACTTTTTGATCACAGTAGTACAGAGGCTGTTCGCACATTTTTTAGACGATTTTGGTTAGCGGTAATAAAAAATCGTTTGCTGCAAAAGAAATAATTGCACTTGTACTATGTTTTTAAAAGTAAAAATTATCGTATGCGGCTTGAGAGGTTTGTTTTTATTCAAAATGGCGTTTTTAACGAAGCAGTGGTTCGAAGGCTATATTTATGCTCTTTCCGAAGAGAAATATTCATATTCCGTTATCCAAAAACGATGTGAGAGTCACTGTTTTGTGATATCTAAAGCGTCGATAGTTAATATCGTCAACAAGAAAGGAAAAAAAGTCAAATTGGAGCCTCAAGTGGGACAAAAATTTCAAACAAGTATCCAAGGAAGAAACGGACATCTTCGACTATTGCAAAGGTACGTTGTTTAATGTTAAAATAAAATCCCCCTAGTCAAAGGACAGCTGCAAAATCATTAAAATGCTCGGTGTCCACTGTAAACAAAATGATAAACGTTGATTTAAATCTTAAGAAAGCGAAAAAACGCAATGTGCATCGTCTTTCTCCAAAGCATATCTCTGAACGCAGGACACGCTGCCGAATTCTATATGCGAAACACTTATCCAAAGAAAAATGAAAAAAATTGTCACAATAGATGAATCATGGGTGTATTTAAATGAATGCAGGGGGAAAAAATGACATTTATTATCATAAAAGGGGAGAAAAAAATTTAAGTACATGGTTCACAGAATCGAAAGAAAGTTTTTCTAAGGGATTCATGATTGTTGCTGGTTTTTCATATAATGGCAAGTTATAAATAAAGAGAGTGGAAAAAAATGTCAAGATTAACTCCAAATACTATCAAGAACATATTTTATCGCCAATTTTTCTGAATGAAATACCATCGCTTTACCCACAGTGCCATCAATCTGTGGAACTCCATCAATACAAAGCTAGCAGTCACACATCAAAATCCACTGTCAATTTCCTAAAAGAAATGGAACAAAAAACCGGTATCAAGGTACCCTTCACTGATATCCCTACTAAATCTCCCGATGTATCACCTATGGATTTTTGTGCTTCCGGACTTTTAAAATCTGCATTATCCAAACGTCGTCCCACAACCCTTACAGGACTCTGGAAAGCTGTTCAGGAGGAATGGGATAGAATACCTCTTCTGACACTTCAAAAGGCATTATTATCCTGGAAATTACGGTGTCGAAAGATAGTTCAGAATAAGGGCTATCAAATAGAACATTTAAAACACAAGAATTTTATGTAATTTAGTTTTGTGAATACAATATACATTGTCTAAAAAATGTGTGAACAGCCTCTATACATAAAAACAAATTTCTAGCTATGGTATTAAGTGAAAATCAAAGCAGTGTTAAGTAGTTTGTAATAATAAAATTCAGATGACAAATATAATTATACTCCACGATCATCAATACTATCAGACAGAACACCATCGTTTGTAACAGATTACAAATGTCATCAATATTAGTCCCCGAAACTCAACCCTGTTTCTGGGACAAACCAGGCAAGTTCTAAGCAAGTCTATTTGAATTAATCATAGCTTTCCTATTGCAAGAGAAAAGAACTTCCTAACTACATACCCCATCAACTCAACTATCTTTCTTTTCTCTCTCTCTCTCTACGCGTAGAAGAAAAAATGTCTATTATAATTAATCTCTTAACTCTCTTCTAAACCATTGGGCGCCGTCTACAAATATGCAGGCGCCGAGTCTGTGAAGACTCCGAAGACATGTCATGTTTCGCGGAAATGAACTTACTGTTATCAGTCAATTCGTGTCTAATGAATAATACTGAAAGAAACACTTTTCAAAGTTCCAGCATTCTCTGAACATTCTTGAGAAAAATACATTTAATCAAAGAACCGCTGCTGTGTTTTGGGGTCACTTAGTGACTATTTCCACACATTTCTTTCTGGGAATGAGGAGTTATTTCGGAGGATTTTCAGTGGCTTTTTCCATGGACTGAATTAAGGACGGAATAATGGGACATTATCATAACTTTTAGGGAGTAATTTCGATTGGTGGGTGCGAGCGAGTTTCCGAAAGCGAGTTCAAATTCCAAAATGTAAATTAGGACGAGAGGTTTTTTTTTTTTTTTTTTTTTTTTTCCATCCACGCGAGGACACTTTGCTTTTTGGGTCTTTTCAAAATTCAAGCGCTTGGCGAGAGCGCAAATTAAATCAAAAAAGCTTTCATACGACGCTGAAAAGTCATCTCTTGGGCTCTTACGCTGGCCAAACTTGATTGTGGAGAGGGGGAAATTTCATTCGCTGCTTACCATACTAATGCCTTGCTGTGCAGTGAATGGTATTAGCCGCATCGTTTACATACCTAATGTCGTTGTAAAAATATTCTTCCCGAGTAACAATGCATCAAATTTGCGTTTTCCGTTAACGCAGAGAATAATAGTTGCTAGACTAAAGGAGAGAAAAGCTTATGAATACTTAACTTTTTGTGTTGGCTAAAAATGAATGAGGACCGGTTTTCTTTTTCTGTGTCTTTTTTTTACGATGGTGAGGTGAATTTTTTAGTTGTGTAATAGTATTGTCCACTTCAGATTCTAAAGAATTGAAGTTTAATCATTCCATTTTTCATTTCGTTTTCAAAGCCAGCAAAACAAACTGGTGTCTTTAATCACGCTTTTTTTTATTCCGCTAAGATTTAATAAATTATGTGTATTATGCTAAAATGTATCCAAATGCTTTTATTTTTAAACCTCCTAGATTTATTCGTTTTATTAATCCTCCAAATGACTCCAACGAGGTAACTCGTCCATCGAGGTCTGACCAATTTTGTAAATGACGAGATATCTCGTCATCGAGATATTGCCGGGGTCTTTTTATGGAGCCAAGATCACCATCTGGTCTGTTTTCTTTAAATGACTAGATATATAGTCCATCAAGCTGTGGTCAGTTTTGTTACTGTACCCATTCACTATATCCACTGTATACTCTGTTTATTAAGGAAGAATATTTCCTTTTACACACACACCCCAATCTGTATTACAATGTCATTCCTTAGCTATTAAGTCTTAATAATTTCCGGATGCTCCAATGTGGTTCGAAATTACGAGATGTTGTCCACGGATCCTTCGGGATTAATCCCATCGCCAATAGCCCGTTATATTGTTCCAATATGACTTTAATTAATTACAGTAGAACCTCATTATAACGGACTAATAGGAGCTGAATGTTGTCCGTTTTAATGAAAGTCCGGTTTATAAACAAATAATTCCTATAGGAGTGTAATACAACAGGGGATATATCAATGAAAGTACAGTAGTTAGCTATAAAAAGTGTTTATTATCTATCAAATAAAAAACAGCCTTCAACATAGGTTGAATGATAATTGGTAATTTTTAGTTAACGTCGTACTAGAGCAACACAACGGGCTATTGACGACGGTCCGGGATCAGTCCCTTAAGTATAGGTTGAATGTAAAAAGATGTGTATGTATACACTGCATTAATCTTTGGAACAAAAAGTTTGTTGGTTGCTTACATTCATTGGTTTGAAAAAAATAATTTATTTTCCGCTGGGTTTGTTTGATGCTTATTTCTTCAGTTCACAACTGTCGGAGGTGCCGTAAGTGTTCATAATATGCAACCAGATTTTCTTCTTTCGATTGTTCAACATATTGAATAACAAAATTTAAATGATATTTCACTTTAATCCGTTATAAGCAACGTCCGTTTAAATAGGGTCCACGTTCTGCTGTTCCTACCAAAAAAAATGCTCTAAAATAAAGTTACCACGACTTGAGTCCTGGGCAGGCTGAAGATATGAAATATACACGCGAATATCTTCGGATACATAATTCTGAACAAAACTTTCGGCAATCCTTTTTGAACGTTAAAGAAATTCCTGCTTCTCGAAACGGCTTTCCCTACCATCCTATCGCTATAGCCGCTATAAAATGTGGACATTTTCAACGGGGTAAAAAACGCTACGCTCCGAAAGAAATCGTTTAGTGGATGGGGGGGGGGAAAGCACCAATGTTCCTATACTGACGTTATACGAGACTGGAATTTCTTTTTACATCCCTACCGTCGTTATAACTACTTTGCTAACCGATAAGATGATATTTTAATATTTTTTCCGAGTCTTTCATAGTGCCGTTGCAAATTTCCGGGGACATCTAAATTTCATTTCATTCCCAAAAGTCAGGGTTCTTGAATTTCCCAAATGTATCGGAAGACGTTTGAAATTGAATGAAGAAAAAAGTACTCCATCCTCAAAAATGATATCCCCGTAGTTACTATCTTTTAAGATGCAGCAGTAATACTACTGGGTAATATGTACGGTTGAAATACGAGTTAAACCGATATGAAAATTTAGAAACCTTATCTTTTTCCGAGATCATTTTGCTAAACCATCTTTCTACGTGATGTGTATAAAAATAACAGGGTGTTCTCTTAAAGATGAATTCTCGCGTGATTTAAAATAAATATTCGCATTTGGAGACGGTTAAAATAATTTGCAGCGCGAGATGCGATATTTAAGAGATCGTGGGGGTAGATGCATGCATTTTTCTTCGAACAAAAATAATTTGAATGCAGTCACTAGTAAAAAACTCAATGTATGGTAATATGCCTTTTAAAATTGAATTATATATTTGTATGTATATATACAGGTATATACTACACACGATCACATTCCATATTAAATTCATAAGCCTTAATTTTTTTTTCTGAGTTATTAGTTTTTTTTTAACTTTCCTTGTCATATTTTTGTTGACATTTTTATGGTTTCATGCTACAGTTTTATATCATATGCAGTGTTTTTAAATTTTTTTTTTCCTTTGCGTTCATGTTTTAAGATGTTATGTCTCATTCCACACATTCATAAAATTATAGTTCACATTAATTATACACAGTTTCTGAGAAATCCGTGATTCTATGCACGTAACGATAATTTTGGACACCAGTGTATACTTGTCAATGTAGCATAAAAATTGTATGCATTTTGTACTTGAAGGTTTAACTACTCATATTTAAGCGGAAACAATTGTTCGAACAGTGGTTAAATTTTAAATGAAACGCAGGAAAGACATTTCTAGTGCAGCTCCAACGAAAAAATTATTGATCTTGGGTCAGTCTGTTTGTGAAAGGTGTAGGAGCTCGTAAGAAAGGCTGCCATACGCAAAACCATTAATGGCAATCACCGTGGATTCTTTTCCCCCAACAACTCGCCATCACTTTTATCGCTTACGGCACCAAACAATAACCAGAATCCACGCTAAACATTGCGAATTGTTCCACCAGATCCCTAATTTAATTAATAGACTCATTCAAAGAATGTGATTCGACTACGAACTCGAGGGAGTCGGGGTTTACAAAACAAACTTTATGCGTGACCTAAATGTATTTTGCCTAAAACAAATAAAAAATTTTTAACATTTAAGGATTGATCCATCCATTATGTCCATCTAGAGCAGTGAGGACAAACCTATGGTACTCGTGCCACAGCTGGCACGTACGAAAACATTGCTGACATGGCAATGGAATTGCAGATGATCATAATAAAAGTAACAGAATTGAAAATGGTCGTTTATTGGCCGTAATTAAAAATATGCAGAAATGGAAATAATCATAACTTGAGATGCAATTCCCGAAACATTTGGTTGTTTAAAAACACCATCGATGGCTATTCCATTAATTTTCTCATCAATATTCTTATGACGTTATTTTCCAAAATGTTTTATAAAAGATAGTTCAAGATGCAGAATGACTGATACATGTAGTTCGGCTAGACATACAGCGTTTGGAATCAACTGTATAGTCACGGATAAAAACCCCCAAACAACTTCTCTTCTTTAGATTTATAACACTAGAAAAAATTCAAAGATGGCGTTTGACAGGAATTAACATCTTCTATAAATCTAAATTAATAAAATTTGCATAAGGGGCCGTCTTTATATTAAATTAAGCACCAACTTCATAATTTCCAATAGGAACCCTCTATTTCAACTTCATATACCAAATTTCATGTCAATAGGTAGCGTTTCAAAGTTATGAAGACAGAAAGTTTTGAGCTCCTAATGTTAAATCAGTTTCTTTGTCTTTCATAAATATCTTCCTAAATAATATTTCTATAACGCTGATATTTTTTATCATGTTACTGTTACACAACTCAAACAAATCCCCCTAATATTTTATATAAAAAAAAAACGTTTTAGTATGCAATAATAATTATTAAATTAAGGCTGGAAAAACCTATGAATTGGAACCTTATTATATTTAGATGGGAATCTAAATTAGTTTTTTTAAGCTACATTAAATTTTCCTCATTAATGCGATTCTAGGGGACAACCAAAAGTTTAAAAAGCATTTGTCAAACCTCGGAAAATAATTGTCGGATCGTTTGCATTTTATAGTAAATATAATAATGTAATTCTCAAATCGAATGCACTTGCGTTATAAATATAATATTTATCGGATCGCTGAGCTGAAAAATCGTTTGAAATAGTGTTCAAATTTGAAATTCGGGTAGCTATAACTACAATTAATCTCTATCTAGGAATAGCGTCTATCTGGGTCGAGGTAATACCTGAAATTGATACGAATTTTAGGATTGAATATCTCAGGATGTAAAGGTAGTAAAGGCATGGAATTTCATATTTAGACTAATTTAACGATGTAGAATCTGATTACGACATCAAAACATGATACTTTCATTAGAAAATTTGTTGTTAGTTATTTTTCGTTATTTTTTTTTCAATTTGTATGGGATGTTATTCTCTATTTAAAGATACCTTTGAAATTGCTCTAGTATGAATAGTGCTCGAAATAAAGGAGGTGTTTCGGGTTTTTTTCCCATGACTGTACAAAAGTAAAAATCTCATTGATTTCTACGACAATGTGGATGTTGTGTTGTGAGTTCATCGTTATGAAATTGTTGTTAACTAGGGGGCCTGCCCCCTGCTCGCTAACGCTCGCCAACCCCCGGAGGATTGCTTCGCAATCCTCATTGGTTCGCTGCGCGAACCTATGCTCGCTTCGCTCGCCTCAATGAAGACATGTGTGCTAACAGAAAGGATTGTTTACAAAATATGTTATCAAAAAAAATGTTTTTGAAATCTAAATTTGCTGTATTACAGAAAAAATATATACAGTATCTCTAAAATAAGAATTAAAATGAAAACTTTGTGCAAATTTTGACTCGAAATGTGAGCGTTGCTTTGGAAATTGAATATCCAGCATATTGTTTGTGTGTACATTTTCCCAGCACTCAAACGACCCGCACTTTTTCATTGCGTTTGTTGCCGAAAGTTGTAGTGCAAGCGTCTTGTTGAACTATAATTGTTGGTCCTGAAAAGGACCGTTTTTTAAATGGCCCTGAAAAGATCCTCCGCTTTCTTTGATTTCTATTATAAACTAACTGCAACAGCTCATTAAAATGTCCTTTTTTTTTCAATACAATTTCATCCGATAACGCTATAAATTCAATCGATGCGCGAGACTTCGCGATAAACAAACAATCGTACAGTGTTGCCAAAACGCGATTACAAATAACGTCTGTTTTGCGTGCCACGTAAGAGAATTATATATATAGATTTTTTTAATTTTTATCGATAAAGTACTGCTTTTGTAAATTTTATATTGTTTATTTCTCTTGGAGGGATTCGTTCTTAGTTTTCAAAAATTCGGGAGGAGTTTACTGCGAACCCCCTTTGTATACGTCTCAGCTTATAAAATACTACTAGTAAAAAAAAACGAAAAGCATCGAAACGCATGTCTGTGTGATAACTCTCGCAACGGAACTCAGAAATTAAGCTATAAATAATTATAAATGGCGCATTGCATCCACTCGAAGATGCGATATTTATCTCTCGCGAAGATAAATAGCAATCAGGGGTGAGCCGAATTCCGGCCAAAACCCTTGACGAAATTAAAATGAACAGAATAACCAAAAAAGTCGCGTATCTTTAAGAAAGCAAAAAGAAATTCCCACGTACTACCACACAAAAGGAAAGGGCTGGGAAAAAATTCCCCAAAAAGTCAATTTGAGCAGCGGTGTTTTAAAAGGAAGATAAATGCTTTTAATTTTAAGCCACTGTAACTTTCGTTACCAGGTTTAAACGATAATACTTTATCAGGAGGGGCGAATTCTTCGACTTCAAAAGACTTAAAAAAGTTTCCTGGGGTTGGCCGGCTGCTTCCCACGTTGCATCGAGTCGTACAAAAAAAACGTAGCCCATAAAGTGCATAGAATACATGGCGTTATTAGTTTATATCTACGCTCTCGAGACGGTTTGATTGTAAATTATTGGTTGGTTGAATTTTAAGGCGAATTATTTGACTAAGCTGCAACTATCAACGTTACCCTTCCCGTGGTTTACCACTCTGTAGTGACCACCATCTAGTGCAAAAACCTGTTCAAAAATGTCACCAGCTCTTGTTGGTTTGTTGAATTTTATGGCGAATGGCCATATTTGGCTAAGCTCCGCCAAGCAACGTTACCCTTCCCGTGGTTTACCACTCTGTAGTTACCACTCTGTAGTGACCACTCTCTAGTGCAAAAACCTATTCAAAAATGTCACCAGTTCTTGTTGGTATGTTGAATTTTATTGCGAATGGCCATATTTTGCCAAGCTCCACCAAGCAACGTTACCCTTCCCGTGGTTTACCACTCTGTAGTGACCACCGTCTAGAGAAAAAACCAAAAAATGCAAAAAAATTGGACTACCCGTGTGCCAAATCTCATTGCTGTTAGTGCCATAGATCGTCAGGTTTTTGCGGCAGCGAAACAGACAGACACTTCCTGTTATAATAGTAGGGATTATTAAAAAGGACACAACAGACGAGATATCTAGTGGAAATCACTTGGAGGGTGAATTTTGAGAAAACTGCAGTTAAACTGCAAAATTTCCCAGTGATGATATGCGTTATCAGCCTGAGAGGTGCAAGCGGTATAGAGTTCGATTGTTGTAGCTACACTGGGAGTATTCCTCTCTACTGCATCAGTAACGGCCATATTCGCGAGTCTCGGTTTAACTGGAGTATCAGTTGAACCGCGAGTCACAGTTAAATAGCGGATCATCAAGAATAAAATTCTCAAACGGCGGGTTAAGTGATCCAAGGGTTAAAATGATACGTTCGATGTAATTGGTTACTACTGTCTCCTCGCGATCACTTGATATTGTTTAGATTCTTATATTTGTTACGATGCCCGAATCTGCATTCATACTAGTCAAACACATACTTCGCCGGCAGAATTGATTCCAAATTGTGATTAAACAGAACGCATACGGCATTTTAATTTGGTTGTGCACTTGCATTGTCAATTTTCTTTCATTTTCGTAATAAATCAGCAAAATAATTTTTATTCCATGACGAATTTGCATCTGCCATGGTCGTATTCTACCGTTCGCTCTTTTATTGGGTTCTACCCTTACAACTCAGAATATAGTTAAAACCAGAACACATCTGGGCCTAACTATTTTATAGAAAATGTAATCGTGTTCTTGTTCCGATTCATATAAGATCGGTTGGATCAGCGTCGTTTTAAGAATACTGTAATTTCGCATAGAATGAAGTGTGTCATCCATTTTGTTTGTTTACAGTATATCTCCCTTTGTTCGCTAAAAGATAGTACTGCGCATGCGCAACTCTCAAGCAAGATTTAATTCCCCGATTCCGGAGGATCAAAATGTAACACCGAAATGGTGGTTTAAACCACGGATCAGGCATTGTGAATTAGGTTTTTTGGATAACCCGGGGATTATAGTTGGTCCGCGATTTAAATCGGACTTGTGAAAAACCCGTAAGACTTTCCCCCAACCAACCCCATTCACTTGAGGGGGTGGTTGGTTTTTATAGCGCCATTGCGAAAAGGACCCTATTTGGCCAAACTGCAACAAACACGACTGTCAAGTAAATGGGTATACACACACACGAGGAAAGAAATTCCACGTTGTTTGGCCAAATCTGGCTCTTTCGCCGAGGAAAAACTGCCAACCCTGTCAATTTCATCCTACTAATGCATAATCAAAATTCGAAGCTTTAAGTAAAAATAAATGTTAAATGTATACTAGTAATATAAGCTCGAATTTTGGAAGTTAAAAGAAATTAAGTTATGAGTATACAAAGAAGTTGTTTTTCGTCACCCTCTGATCAAAGTTAGATTCCTCGTTTCAATCTGATTTTTATGTTGGAAATGGTTAAATTTAGAAAGAAGCTCAACTGTGTGGATCTTCGGAACTAACTCGATCCGTTGAGAAGGATTAATTGTTAAGATCCCATCAGCGTCATGGTTCAAGATTGGGTTTGAGATAGTGAATCGTTCTTAAGCTGTATCCGTTGATCTAATTATCTGATATCAAGCAGCAAAGTAATCTTTTGGTGATTAGTAGCTAGAATATTATGTAGGAATAATTGGATTTCTGCGTGAAGATGGGATACTAATGTTATATGAAGAATAAATGTTAGTATCCCAAGATTAGCTAGCTTAGTGTTTTGGTTTGTCACCATAATGTCTTTTTCGCAATACAATGGCTAATAAGAGCTGGGGCTTACGACTTAACCCTCTGAGGGGGCTCACATGAATAATTCCACCTTGCAAGCAGCAGTCTTCCCTGTATGACTTCTAGCCTTTTAATCTTCACTGCCCGCCAATAGAATCTTTTCAAAGGATTCTATTCTAATTAAATAAGCAATAGAATATTTTCAAAGGATTCCATGCTAAGGAAATAAGCAATAAAATCTTTCCGAAGGATTCTATTCTAAGGAAATATGCAATAGATTCTTTCCAGAGGAATTTATTCTAAGAAAATAAGCAATAGAATATTTACAAAGGATTCTATTCTTAGGAAATAAGCAATAGAATATTTCTAAATGATTATATTCTGGGGGGGGGGAACAATACAATATTTTCAAATGATTCTTTTCATAGGAAATAAGCAATAGAAACTTTCCAAAGGATGCTATTCTAATGAAATAAGCAATATAATTTTTTCAAAGGATTCCATTCTAAAGAAATAAGTAATAAAATCTTTCCAGAGGATTCTGTTCTTAAGAAATAGGCAATAGAATCTTTCCAAATGATTCTATTCTAGGGGGGGAACAGCACGATCTTTTCAAATTATTCTATTCTAGGAAATAAGCAATAGAATCTTTCCAGAGGATTCTACTCTAAGGAAATAAGCAATAGAAACTTTCCAAGGGATGCTATTCTAATGACATAAGCAATAGAATCTTTCCAAAGGCTTATAATCTAAGAGAAGGTTGGTGGGTTAATTTTGAGTTTTCATGGCGTAAGAAACATGTTTGAACAAGCAGAGCCAAACACAAGACGATGTCAAATAATGGACATACACATAAAAGGAAAGTTTTTGAGACACAAAAGAACAACACTCGGGGAAATGTCGAACCTTTATCGAAACTCGATCCAACCAAAGACCGTCGTGTATATGCGAGCAGGTGGACGTTAAATTTGCGTTGTCCTCAATTGTCCTCGCGTTGGTAATGGTAATGGTAATTTTCAGTTAACGTCGTATTAGAACAACACAACGGGCTATTGACGACGGTCCGGGATCAGTCCCTTAAGGGAAAGATCCGAGGACAACACCTCGTAATTTTGAACCACGGTCAGATGACGAAGCAACACCTGAGCTGGCACCCCACTCTCCAAACTTCCACGCCAACCCAACGTGAGGACTTTCGGCCACGACAGATTTAAGGTGCACCAGCCGCCTCTACACCATACGCTTACAAACATCCATGCCCGAACCCGGATTCGAACCAGGAACCTTCCGATCTAGAGGCTAACACCTTAACCACTATACCAGTTGGTCGGCTGTCCTCGCGTTGGCGTGGTGTGGAAATTTCAAAAGGTGAGTTGCTTTCTCAAGCGTCATCTGACCATAGATCAAAATAAAAAAGTTGTCTTTGGATCTTTACCTCAAAGACTAATCCCGGACCGTCGCCAATAGCCCACTGTGCTGCGTTAGTGGGACGTTAATTCAACTACCTACCTACTTTACTAATGTGTGTTGTGAGGAAAAAGCAAGGAATAAAATCCTTGCTTTACCTTTGCAAGGCTTGAATCCTTGCTGAATCAATACTGCACAATTCGTTAAGGAAAGGTAATTTTACTTACGTTGTCGCACTAGAGCGATACAACGGGATATTGACGACGGTCCGGGATTAATCACCTAAGAGAACTATCCGTGAACAACACCACGTCATTTTGTTCCACACCCAGATGACGAGGTTAGAACTAAGCTGGAACCCCACTCTCCAAACTTCCCCACCAGCCCAACGTGAGGACTTTCGGCCACGACAGATTTAAGGTGCACCAGCCGCCTCTACATCATTCGCTTAGAAATATCCATGCACTGACCCGGATTCCAACCAGGAACCTTCACAATTCGGAAATATCGTAGCTCAAGAGGTTTAAAAATATCTTGCGATGATGCTTCCGGTGTCAGGACAAAAAAATTTAAATTTTAATGAATTCAAATGAATCAAGGGCATTATTAATTTAAAAAATAATATAATGTGCTTAAAATCAAAACTAGAAGAATCTAAGGATATAAATAACAATTATCTGTTTGATGGCATGCTTCCTTTTCTTTCTGAATATTTACGTCTTCTGACCGTGGTTCCAAATTACGTGGTGTTGTCCTCGGATCTTTCTCTTCGGGGGTTGATACTGGAGTCTCCAAAGCTTGATGTGTTGCACCAGTACTACATTAATTAAATACCTACCTCCAGAATATTTGTGGGTAATGGTAATTTTAGATAACGTCGTACTAGAGAAACACAACGGGCTATTGATGTCGGTCCGGTATCAATCCCTTAATGGAAATATCCGAGGACAACACATCGTTATTTTGAACCACGATCAGATGACGAAGCAACACCTGAGCTGGCACCCGACTCTCCAAACTTCCACACCAACCCAACGTGAGGACTTTTGACCACGACAGATTTAAGGTGCACCAGCCGCCTCTACACCACACGCTTACAAACATCCATGCCCGGACACGGATTCGTACCAGGTACCTTCCGATCAAGAGGCTAGAATATTTGTGGGAAAGAATGAATTATTCAACTTAAGGTTCTTAATATGTACTGTTGTCTTATATGTCATTTTGTCTTGCCATATGTCGCCATTTTGACTTAACCCCTATTGCCCCGAAACGGTGGAATTGGTAATGGTAATGGTAATTTTAGTTAACGTCGTACTAGAGCAACACAACGGGCTATTGACGACGGTCCGGAATCAGTCCCTTAAGGGAAAAATTCGAGGACAACACCTCGTAATTTTGAACCCCGGTCAGATGACGAAGCAACACCTGAGCTGGCACCCCACTC
Organism: Metellina segmentata; assembly: GCA_947359465.1. NCBI lineage: Eukaryota > Metazoa > Arthropoda > Arachnida > Araneae > Tetragnathidae > Metellina > Metellina segmentata. Next base: position 33,491,618 of record OX375881.1, read on the forward strand.
TCCACACTTCCACACCAACCCAACGTGAGGACTTTTGACCACGACAGATTTAAGGTGCACTAGCCGCCTCTAAACCATATGCTTACAAACATCCATGCCCGGACCCGGATTCGAACCAGGAACCTTCCAATCTAGAGGCTAATACCTTAACCACTATACCGGTTGGTCGGCGGGAATTGGTAATAATTAAATAGTTACATAATATCCTTTCAAATTTAAAAGGTTCTCGGTAGACCGGTTGGAAGAGTAACGTTTTATCTGCCGGAGTGTTGCGGGTTCGAATCCAACCAAAGAATGTGTTTATTACGTGTACAAAAGGAGATGCTGCACATTAAATCCTCATGGGCCTCAAATGTCCTCACGTTGTCATGGTGTGGAAGTGTGGAGAGTGAATTTCCAGCTGAGATGTTGCCTGGTCATCTGACCGTAGTCAAAAAATTACGTGGAGTTATCCTCGGATCTTTCCCTTGAGCGACTGATTACGTGGTGTTGTCCTCGGTTCTTTCCCTTGAGGGATTGATTACGTGGTATTGTCCTCGGATCTTTCCCTTAGAGTATTGATCTCGGACCGTCGTCAATAGCCCGTTGTGTTGCTCTAGTACGACGTTAATTAAAATTACCAGTAACCTTGAGGGATTAATCCCGGACCGCCATCGTGGTTCAAAATTATGAGGTGTTGTCCTCGGATCTTTCCCTTAAGGGATTGATCCCGGACCGTCGTCAATAGCCCGTTGTGTTTCTCTAGTACGACGTTAATTAAAATTACTAGAAACCTTGAGGGATTGATCCCGACCGTCGTCAACAGCCCGTTGTCTTGCTCTAGTACGGTAATGATAATGGTAATTTTAATTGACGTCGTACTAGAGCAACACAACGGGCTATTGACGACGGTCCGGGATCAGTGCCTTAAGGGAAAGATTCGAGGACAACACCTCGTAATTTTGAACCACGGTCAGATGACGAAGCAACACCTGAGCTGGCACCCCACTCTCCAAACTTCCACGCCATCCCAACGTGAGGACTTTCGACCACGACAGATTTAAGGTGCACCAACCGCCTTTACACCATACGCTTACAAACATCCATGCCCGGACCCGGATTCTAGCCAGGAACCTTCCGATATAGAGGCTAACGCCTTAACCACGATACCGTGCTGTAGTACGACGTTAATTAAAATTACCAGTAACCTTGTGGGATTGATCCCTGACCGTCGTCAATAGCCTGGTGTGTTGCTCCAGTACGAAGTTGATTAAAATACCTACCTGCCTATCCAAACAAAAAAACACAATAAAGCACTTCTCAAAGAGCATCCAATAGATAACCTGCGTGGAACACGAAAAGGTTGACACCACTAGACGCATTTCGTTCCACCGCCCCCCCTAACCAGGTCCGTTTACGAAATATTTCCCCATAATCCCCCGAGCTTACTAATAACCGAGCCTTGCGGCACTGAGCAGGTTGTCAGAGGGATCTCAATCCCACCCCACATACCCCACCTCGCAAAGAAACGAAAGAACTACCACCAGGAAATCTCTGATCAAACAGCGGGGACACATAGAGTGAGAAAGAACAAAGAAAAACAAACAGAGGCAGTCACAGGGTGCTAAAATTATGGAGTGGCTATAAATCAAGGTTAAGTCAGCCTCGCGTGGCTTAGCCGGGGAAGCAATACTCTACCGGGTTTATAGTCCCAGAGGCGGCGTCTCTATTACTGTTATAAAACCATATGCTGAAAAGTAGTTACCGTCGCCTCGAGAAACAGTTTTGCTGGTGTGTGCGGGTGTTGTTTATTATAAGGCCCTGCTCATATGAGGCGTTTTCTAACGCGCGTTTTCGAGGTCGGCTTTCCGTAGTCATTAAATTATGTTTTTTCATTCCTCTGATTCAAGTATCTATCTTTGCGATCGTTGAAGATAGAGAAAAAATTTCAACGGATTTGAAATCTGTGGAAAATTTTACACCAGATCGATATTTTATATGTTATTTTCTTTAAATAAATAGGCCGACCAACCTGTATAGTGGTTAAGGTGTTAGCCTCTAGATCGGAAGGTTCCTGGTTCGGGTCCGGGCATGTATGTTTGTAAGCGTATGGTGTAGAGGCGGTTGGTACACCTTAGATCTGTCGTGGCCGAAAGTCCACACGTTGGATTGGTGTGGAAGTTTGGAGAGTGGGGTGCCAGCTCAGGTGTTGCTTCGTCATCTGACCGTGGCTCAAAATTACGAGGCGTTGTCATCGGATATTTCCCTTAAGGGACTGATCCCGGACCGTCGTCAATAGCCCGTTGTGTAGCTCTAGTACGACGTTAACTAAAATTACCATTACCATTACCTTTCCCTTAATGATTGATCTCGTATCGTCGTCAATAGCCCGTTGGGTTGCTCTAGTACGACGTTAATTCAAAATTACCAAATTAAATAAAGGTAATTGGTAATTTTTAGTTAACGTCGTACTAGAGTAACACAACGGTCTATTGACAACGGTTCGGGTAATGGTAATGGTAATTTTAGTTAACGTCGTACTAGAGCAACACAACGGGCTATTGACGACGGTCCGGGATCAGTCCCTTAAGGGAAAGATTCGAGGACAACACCTCGTAATTTTGAACCACGGTCAGATGACGAAGCAACACCTGAGCTGGCACCCCACTCTCCAAACTTCCACGCCATCCCAACGTGAGGGCTTTCGGCCACGACAGATTTAAGGTGCACCAGCCGCCTCTACATCATACGCTTACAAACATCTATGCCCGAACCCGGATTCGAACCAGGAACTTTCCGATCTAGAGGCTAACACCTTAACCACTATACCGGTTGGTCGGCTTGAATTAGAGGAATTTTGAATTAGAGAAATTGCAAAACTTGAATTAGAGGAGATGAGGTAAGGTAATTTTAATTATCGTCGTACTAGAAGAACCCAATGGGCTATTTGCGACGGTCCGAGGACAACACCTCGTACCATTTCGTTTTGGAATAACTTTTTAATAAAATTATTTTGGCTAATTTTTTTATATTGATTTCTCAATTACTCCTCCTGTTGCTTGTCGCGACGAAGTATCGCGTCAAGAACAAACCTCATCGGAACTTGATGGACGAGATATCTCGTCATTAGAAGAAAATTGATCATATATCGATCTCATCATCATCAAAAATCGTCAATATGTTGATGACGAGATAATTCGTCAATAGCAAAATTGGTCAGATTTGATGAATGAAATATCTCATCGAAACCACTTAAAGGGTTAATTGCATTGTTTACAGAACTATCCTCGCCCCAAGACGGTAGCGTGAAAACAGTAAGAAGCGTTCTCAAGGAGAAGACAACCAACAGTTAAGATATTTAAGTTCTTATTATTTCAAGAACATTAAGAAAAATTCATGGTATCTACATCATCACATTAACATGAATTCACCGATACATAAAAGTTTATATGTCATAGTTCAGCTCGGTGAACAAGCCTCGTCTGCTACTTCTCGCTCCGTCTAACGTCGTCTCCAACGTGTTCCCGAATCGTCTCCCCTCAGTTCAAAAATAATCCAACGGTAAAACCCAATCAGAGATCATCTGGACAAACACCACCTGCAGAGGACGGTGTATTTCACCTGTTCTTTTCAAGTCGTTGTAAAGCGCGAGACGGAAGAACAACAGTTGTAGACAAACAATAAAAATCAAAATAAATAAATTCGAATTTCCGATGACACGATGGAGTAAGCACCTGCCATGCAAGTGACCTTCCTTAAGGTCAAGCGCAATGGTGTTTCTCACGATGTCACAAACCGTGTTTGGACATCGGCCGAATCACCGCTTCTGGCCGTGTTGTAAATACGGGCTCTTTCGAACACATTTCCCGTCGCACTTCAGCACTTTTCTAAGTTAATTTGTTAAATTTCACCGCAAATGTTTTGCTAGACCATCTGAGCTGCGCACACGTATATATACGTTCAGTAACCTCCAGTCCTCAGTGTAATCAGCTTTGATATTCAGGACCAATATAATGTTTCTGAAAATTCTGTTGATCAAAGATGCGGTTATTTATTCGTGAGTACAAAATGCATTTGTTCTACAAATATAATGTACGTAAAGCGATACGAATTTATACGGAAATATCATTTTGCCAGAGGGTTAAGCTGTAGAATCATAGGCTTGTTAACGCGGGCATGTTCCCTCCGAGTAGCCCACAGGAAAACACCGGATCTGTCGAATAAGAGAAACGCGGAAGCCAATCAACATTACCAGATTTTAACACAAGTCGCCAGGAAACACGTCCTTTAGAATTCGCATAGTTGAACGAGCTGTAAGACATGTTCGATTATTCATTTTAAAAATCCCCCTAAAACGAATTTAGACTACGGCCGTAACACCAGTTCTACCTTGAAAGCTATAAGCATAACAACAAGAAAGAATTTAGACTAGGCCGATACAACAGTTGTAACTTGAAAGTTATAAGAATCGCCCCAAGAAAGAATTAAGACTACGGCCGTTACAGCAGCTGTACCGCCGACCAACCGGTATAGTGGTTAAGGTGTTAGCCTCTAGATCGGAAGGTTCCTGGTTCGAATCCGGGTCCGGGCATGGATGTTTGTAAACGTATGGTGTAGAGGCGGCTGGTGCACCTTAAATCTGTCGTGGCCGAAAGTCCTCACGTTGGGTTGGCGTGGAAGTTTGGAGAGTGGGGTGCCAGCTCAGGTGCTGCTTCGTCATCTGACCGTGGTTCAAAATTACGAGGTGTTGTCCTCGGATCTTTCCCTTAAGGGACTGATCCCGGACCGTCGTCAATAGCCTGTTGTGTTGCTCTAGTACGACGTTAACTAAAATTACCAATTACCAGCAGCTGTACCTTGAAAATTATAAAAATCGCGCCAAGAAAGAATTAAGACAACGGCCGCTACAACAGTTGTATAGCAGTCTAAAAAAATGACTCACTCTATCGCAATTGCACAATTAACATCGCAGAACAAAACGGAAGGTAGCTATCGATAAGGATGAATGTTTTCTGCAAATATCAATATTTAAAATTTGTCTAAGGTACCATCTTCGTAATAAATTAGATGCTTGCTCCGATGATTTCAATACGAACCCCCATCTTTTATCACAGATTTGGATTCTACACACTATTTCAGGCTGAAATATAAAAAAGTTCATGAATTTTATTGGATTTTTCACCGATTTGCAAGTGTTTGAAAATTAGATCTCTTAATGTTAAATTGGTGTTTCATGTTTTCTGTTGTACTTACTACAAACATTAATTTTTCTTGGAAATTGTTTTTTCGTCCTTTGCTACCCAAAAACCCAAGCACAATGTATAAATATTTTCATTATCAAACTAAATTTACTATTTTTTATCAATTATGAAATTAATATTCATAAAAATTATGAATAGAAACATGGGCAAATTTTTACACCATGTGATTCAACTGTTACTGAAACATCGGAATTCCAAATTTCAGCTTATCACCTCCATAATTAGTAGCGCAGTGATACTGTTTGCAAAATTCGATTATCATTATCGTTATTGGGGATTATTCACTAAGTGAAAACAGATATTTCTGCCAACAGTTACTGGGATTCAAACAGTATGGATTCTGTCTTTCTTACCATCTTAATAAACTCCATACCAAGGCGCCTGTAACAGGTCATTGACTGCGACGGCTACTACACGTCTTTATTAATATTTATAATGTGATTGAACTCCGAACATTTACACGCTCCCTCAATGGTTTTTATGAATTATTTTACTGGTTGGTTAAAAAAAAAAAAAAAAAAAAAAAAAAAAAAAAAATTTTACGCCGTTTTCATTGTTTTTCATCAAATCCTCCTGAAATTTTGTGTAGAACAAAAATTTGTGATAAAAGATGAGGGTTTGTATTGAAATTATCGGAGCAAGCACACAATTTAATCTGAAGACGGCCTATGAGACAAATTTTAACTATTGATATTTGTAGAAAACATTAATCCCTATAGACTGCTACCTTTCGTTTTTTTCTGTGATGTAAATTGTAAAATTGCGTTCAAGTAAGTTTTTTTTTTTTTTTTTTTTTTTTTTTTTGACGGCTGTATCTTGAAATTTATAAGAATCTAGCGAAGAAATAATTTAGACTATGAGCGATACAATAGTTGTACTTTGAAAATTATAAGGACCGCGCCAAGAAAGAATTGCGCTAGTAATATATATAGCCGTAGTTTAAAAAGTATATATAGTTGTCAATATACGCATATATCCGTAGTTAATAGTAAGTCATCTCTACCTTGTCCGTATCTATTGAATGTTACTGTGATGTTCTTCTCTTTCAATAACCAAGCACGAGATTATAAAAATAACAATTTAATTAAAGGATAAAAACGCGTACAAAAAACGAACATCATTTCATCCGGTGCAGTACATCGCACCTTAAAAACAAAAGCATCTTCTCTCAGCGGAGGAAAATATCCGAATGCAATTTTCTCTATGGCAACCCTCCCCCGCAGGGAGGTTGGTCGCCAAGAACTCTCCTAAATTGATCGCCAACAGCGGCCAGATATCACACCTTCCGACAAGATGGAGTTTTATCTACAAATCAAACTTTCATCCTATAACAAAATTGGCCTACTGTTGCGATCGATTTGCCTCTCTATTTTTCCAAATATATGAAATAAGCATACCTTAAAATATTATTTTCACAGTTTTTCTAATAGATGGGAATCCGGAAAACTTTTCCTTCTATTTGTCCACAGAAAGCCGGAGTTAACATAATTTTACTTCTTTCTTCATCCTTCTAATTAGGTACAACTGATGAATGAACAATCGAGATTTGAGTTCCCGAGTCCACGATGGATTCTATTTCTTTTGAGTCAATATAAAAGTTTATCTTCTTTAGGGGTGCGACGAGATTCTGTATAGATTCGGTTTACAAAAATGAAAAATCTACCTTCGCCACGATAGCTTCTTTGTTTCGAATATTATTGGTTGCTCTTGAATTCTTGTGGAAATAATTCCTGTCGTTTCGCTTCGTCGGAACCTCATTCCTATTTTGTTTATTAAAACAGTCTCTTGCAAGATCAAGAGAATTTCCGCACTCGTAGCACTGCTTTCGTTTTGGGAAATCGTCATTCTCACTTCTGGGGTGAGGTGGAATATATCTATTGGATGAAAACACGAATTCAGGGTGTTTACCTCGGTTAAAGTCGTTTCGGGATTCTTCAAAGGATTTCTGCTCCTCTCCAAAGTATATATCATATTCTTGTGCAAGTTCTTGCTGCTCTAACCATATTTCTCCTTCACGTATCGCAATGTGAGAAGCAGTGTCAGTATCCAGTGTTTGAAGTAGTTTGTCCGAAATATATATATATATATATATATAGAGAGAGAGAGAGAGAGAGATAGATAGATAGATAGATAGATATATACACATATATATATATATATATATATATATATTATATATATATATATATATATATATATATATATATATATATATATATATATATATATATATATATATATATATATATATATATATATATATATATATATATATATATATATAAAGTGCCTCCTAACTGTAATTATTGACACTCGAGAATCCAGATGCTGTTTGAGCTCTGCAATCACTTTGGCTGCAGTTGTTTTCTTTTTAGACATTACAATTCGCTTCAATACCCGGCGGTCTCTTTCACTCAGCTTCTCCTTCTGTCCACTATTTTGCTTTGCCGAGCTTATCTTGCCGCGCTGTGTGTACGCTGTCATGACTTTAGACACCGTACCTCTAGAAACGCCTAAAAGCTGGGATGTTTCTGTCACAGTTGCTCCAACTAGTCGGGCTCCTACAATTTGGCCTCTTTGAAAGTTTGTGAGATCTGACATTTTACGCTTTTGACAAAAATCCACGACGGATACAACTTTACTAAAGCTACCTCATACTACCATGATATATAGTACTATTTATATTTTAAAAAATTGGTAGCTAGGATTATATTTTAATGCTTACCAAGCGCATTCCTAAATGTCACTTTTATCCACAGGTGTTTCCATTATTTTGATAACCACCTGTATATCTATATATATAATTCTCTTACGTGGCACGCAAAAAAGACGTTATTTGTTATCGCGTTTTGGCAACATTGTACGATTATTTGTTTACCACGTAGCCTCGCGCCTCAATTGAATTTATAGCGTTATCGGATGAAATTTTATTGAAAAAAAAAATAATTTTAGTCGAGCTGTTGCAGTTTATAACTAGAAATCAAAGAAATCGGAGGATCTTTCCAGGGCCATTTAAAAAACGGTTATTTTCAAGGCCAACCATTATAGTTCAACAAGACGCTTGCACTACAACTTTCGACAACAAACTCAATGAAAAAGTGTGGGTGGCTCGAGTGCTGGGGAAATGTATACATAAACAACATACTGGGTATTCAATTTCCAAAGCAGCGCTCACATTTCGAGTCAAAATTTGCTCAAAGGTTTCATTTGAATTCTGATTCCAGAGGTACTGTATATATCTTTTCTGTAATATACCAAATTTAGATTTGAAAAATATTTTTTTGGTATATGATCTTTTTTAAAGAATCCCTTCTGCTAGGACACATGTCTTCATGGATGTGAGCGAAGCAAGCATAGGTTCGCGCAGTGAACGAATGAGGATTGCAAAGCAATCCTCCTGGGGTCGGCGAGCGTCGGCGAGCAGGGGGCGGGCCCCCTAGTATAGTTAATTAATTCAGAGAATCATAATCTTCAACTTTACGAAACTTGCAGCAATAGTCCATGCAGAGGTGAGTCTGGAGGCGAACTGGATATGAGTTTCTCCCGAGTTTCGTTTGGCTCTTCGGAAAATTTCCAAGCGGTAATTAATCAACGTCTCACAGGAACAACACAATTGGTCATTGGCGACAGTATGTGATAAATCTCGTAGCGAGCGATCCAACGACAATATCACGCAATTTCTGCCACGTTCAGATGAAGAGGCAACGCCTGAACTGGCACCCCACTCTCCAAACTTCCGCATCACACCAACGTGGGGACATCTGTGGCCATGAACGATTTAACATGTACCAGCCCCCGCATACACGACGGTATTAGGCTGAACCGGACGGTGGGGCGTGACCAATCACGAAGGGAGATATATGAGGTAGGTATCATAATTAGCGTTGGCAATGGAGCAACACAATATGCTATGGACAAAGGTCCGGGATGAAAGCCAAATGGACAGATCCAAGGACAACACGTAATTTTTAACCACGGAAAGAAGGTTAACCAAGATCAAATGAGAAAGTAAACACCTGAGCTGGCACACCACTCTCCAAATTTCCACACCACGCCATGCCACGGCTGCCACCCTTCTCTCCAAACATTCACAAGTGAAGACATTTGAATAGCCACGGCAGATCTAACGTGCATCATCCCTCACGCACAATACTATCTTTGGTTACCCCTATTTGTTGCCGTAGTATTCTTGCATGTTTCAAAGTCGGATTTTTTAACCGTAATGTTTTCATAGACGACCTAACCTGAAATGTGCCCGAAATCCCTCCACAATTTTCCGATTTATGACGTTCTTATAGCTCTTTTTATCACGTGTCGGAATATGTTCCTGAAAATCCCATCCCGAGCCAGGAGTTAATTCCAAAACTATGCCAGGAACTTTCTTTCCCTTTGAAACGCCATAAAACATCGTATCCCGGTCTTCCACAAGCAGATACCTAATAAGATGGGGAAGGGGAATATCATTTAAAACGTAGTAACTGTCATTAACGTTTTAATACCCTTCTTTTAATAGATCTCTTAGCACTTAAAAGATTGCCACCCGGAAAGCTCGGCACATTTTGATTTTATTGCGAGGAGACTTGAATTACGGCAATAAAACGGGAACAAAGAGCTACGTCAAATTGGAATCGAATGCCGTAAACATTCTTTGCCGCCTTTAAAAACACATTACTAAGGCCTCTCCCACCCTCTTCGACGTGTGAGCGACCTCCAACAACGAAAAGTTATGTTTCAAATATGAAGAAAGCATAAAAGAAAGGAATTGGGGGTGTTAAGTTTTTTTTATTCCTTGCCTACCCTTTCATAAAGAATGCATTAAAGCTATCCTGGAGTTTTATTAGTTGTATTATATTTCCAGGCCTCTTGTGGCAGGGCTTCTGCTGATTTTGATCTGTACATAATGAGGTAGTGAAGGAGTTATTTTTACTCCTGGCTGTTGGTAAAAAAAAACATTTGGGAGAGATTTGGAACTCGATAGCTGCGACTTGAATGCAATTTTTGTGTGAAAGATGCCGTTAATGATCTTTCTTATCATCTAACGGCACTTATTCGAGGCGTCTTACCTGAAAATCTGGGCAGTTTCTCATTTGTCGGTTTTATCTTTTGCGTACTTACCAGGTGGGGTATTTTAAAAAGTGAAATGTGCTCATATTTATTTAGCTTTCCACCATAAAGCTATAGATCGCGATGTAGTTATGCTCTGCTATAATTTTTATCTGAAATAGCCTACCAGTACATAGCATTTACGCTACACATTATTGTATTTATTGATGCCTAAATGCAAGATTTTTCACCTATTGTATCGTATTTAAATTAATTTGCAATACATCCTCTTTTCGAAAATGGATTTTCATACATCTAAATAAATAAAATTACCCATAAATATATGCTTTCTCTTGCAGATCGATCAAGGACCGTCGCCAATAGCACGCTGTGCTGCTTCATTGCGAGTTAATAGTTGCTACATAATTAATTGCTATTACCACAAAACGTACACAACAGCATATCGTTTACTTTTACTGGCGTCGATTTGCATCTCTGCTCTTATAAAAGTAGTGTTTGTCTGTGTCCTGTACGCAGTGTCCTGACGAATCTATGGCACTTACAGTAATGAAATTTGGCACACAGGTAGTACAAATTTTTTGCGATTTTTCTGTCGCGCCTGAATTTTAAAATTTAATAACATTTTGAAATTAATTTATTAGTCTTTTCCACCGTTTGTTCTTCTCTCCGGAATGTAACGTCACGCGTACCTCGAAAGAAGAAGCAGGCAGATTTCGCTATTTTCGACCGATGACGTCACAGGTTTTTGATCCAAAAGCCTTGGGAACCATGCCAAGTTTTCCGATTCTAGCGTGTTTTGATTTATGTAGTTGATTAGTATGACTTCTTGCTAGCGATTTCAACTTTGTCATGGGCAAAGACTACTTGAGGTTTTCTATCTTCGCGATCGATAAAGATAGAGTAAAAATTTCAACGAACTTAAAATCTATGGAACTCTTTCTTAAAATTATTGTTTTATCTTTTTGATGTTTTCAGTTTCAGTAGAATTTGATGTGTCCAGCCCGAGTTTTTAAATTTTAATCTAAAATATTTTTTATTAATTTATTGGCATCACGGCTTTGTTTATGGTGTTGGTTTGGTAACCGAACCTTCGCTAAAGGTTTCTGTCAGTTGTAGTACAGTGGAGTGCCTTTTCTGACTAACAATTCATCTGAGACTTCTTTTAGACCAGAACAGTGGGTTCTGTTTCCAACATTTCAACACCTTCGAAATCCCAACTTTCTAGAACCCAGTGAGTTCTACTGTCTTGGAAATCGTGGCTCCTGCTGAACGGGTCACAGGAATAAGTACTTTATCAAATGGTGAAAGGTCTGTCGTTTTCCCATTCTCGTGAAATTATTGGGCATAGCATACTTATACCGTCAGATTTACTATGTGTCACCAAAACATCAATGGCGGATTTTCCATAACCACGTAATAACCTACGTATGCATAAATATGTACAAGTTTCTAATTCATTTGCCAGAGAGAATAGTGTATGTATTAGTTAAAAATTTTTAAAGCAGGAATTCGTGTTATTCAGTCATATGCGGCATTTTTGAAGTCTACGGTCTTTTTGGAGTATTTTTGAAGTCCGTTGCATACTAACATAAAACCAATGCATCAACCTACATAGTTACATCTTTAACATAAAAAACAATTGTGATAGTACAATACTTTGAAGCAGTAATTGCTTAAAACTGGGACGTACGTCGCAGAACAGACAAAGCCTTTACAGAACAATTTTTGCCTAATTTTATCAAAAGTTTAGTTGATATTTTTAAATCGTAAGTTACGATGTTCTACAGTACAAAGCGCGCTCATTGCCACAACTTTTTTTTAGCAACGGAACATCCTCCCTACACCGCCCAAAATTACCACACAAACAGTTCATAAATAACACATCTTCTAAATCAATGACAAAATACTTAACCTCAAAAGTTGTCGACAGAATTGTAAATTCTGAAAGTATGCCTTGGTTTAAAATAAATAAAGTAAGTTAATTAATTTTGATGTATTGATGTTTTATTATAAATATGTAATACATATTTAGCCAATAAACGTCTTTTACGTCTGTTTTTGATTTCACTGCAGTTTTCAAAATTCTGACAAAATGCCTGCAGAACAATTGCAACTGCTTGGAGTTGTGTTGAAGAACACTAAATATAATTCTGCACCTGGAACTTTGGAGATGAAAACTATGCTTCTTGAATGATAATTGAGAATTTTAGATGAATTCTCCTATTATTTCATGTGAAATTAGGCTTAAAGAACAGTGTGTGAAAGTTACTGACTAACCGTTCACGAAATATTCAGACTTTTCATTTTGCTCAATAGATTAGTTTGAATCTTTCACGAGTTCATAATGAGCTCACGCGAGCAGTTGGCTCATCCTCAAAAACTTTTACAAAACTTCGTCTCCTGCGATAAAAAGGAATTATGATGAGACCAAAAAAATATTGGCATGGTTTTTTTCCTGGTATTACGCTATTAAAACATCTGCATTAGTTTTCAGGAGGATATGTTTCAATCAAAATACATTTCACCGAATTTTTACTAGTATACATTGTAACACTCAAAGAAAATTGATAAAATCAGTTAAGAAATATTCTTGATCTAATTCTTATAAATGAACCCCCATTCTTTTATTTCCTTAAGTGTTAAATTATCGCAAACTAATCCTAGCTATAAATGTTTAAAAACTATCATACCAAACAATGTTTTCATATTTTAAGTTATCGAGTAAATGTTTGAGCCTTTATTTGACATGTCTTCCAAAATAAATCAGAAATTGAGTATCACTTTTCTCTGTTAGCTACTTGAATATTTGATGTATTTTAGAAACAGCCCTGAAACAAAATAAAATATAATTCTTAATTTGTGTAGTGTTATTCGCAAATATATATATATATATATATATATATATATATGGTCAGCTCAGCGGTCCAGAAAAATCGGACCATATATGCGGAACAATATTACACTATTTAATTATGGCACGATTATATTCACATATCAGAATATAGTGCAATAGAATAGAACGCGCATCCATATTCAATGCACTTATTTAAACTGTTCAGCTATACAAGATTGCCTCCTTTTCTTGGTTATTAACACAACTTTTTGTAAGTCTAATAGCTTTTAAATATTTATCTGCTGCTTCGGAACTAGTAAAAAAACATCCGAGGTCATCTATTATAGCTTTAAGCGTATCTGATGTTGATACTGATTTCTTTTCACATTCACTGTTGTCCTCATCATCGCTTCCTTCGGCATTCAAATTTAACACATTAGAAACAATATCTTGTATTGAAGCGTCACTGATAGTAGCGAGATCTTCATCAATTTTTGCATACAGATTTTGGTCTGGAATTGCATAACAGCGATTCAACAGGTTTTCCGCTAATTCAGTTAAATGGAGATCTTTATCGGCGTCTTCCGATAATTCTTCAGACTCTGAAGAACTGAAATCCAGCATGTCGGAAGCAATTTGCAATAGTTTTCTGTGACACCACATTCCAATTCTTTGAGAATGTCCTGCAACACTACATCTTTCCATTCTTTTGAGGAACTACTGTCAAAATCAGCATCTTCTCCGCACAATTTGTTAAAGTATATGTTATGCCTTGAATTAAATCGCTGTAGCCAGCCATGGCTAGCAACGAAACTTGACTCACCCAGTTCATTAGAAAATTCCAATTACATTTCTTTCAAAATATTCCAGGATATAGGAGCATTTTGCGATGGTGCATATTTAATCCATGACAGAAGAGACTTATCCACATTCTCATAAGATGACAAGCGCTTACGTTTTCTTTGTTGATCACAGATTGGAACATCTGAGGAGCAAAGTTTGGCTGCTAAACTGTTGCTTAATGTCGTCCAGGGTATCGAATTTGCTTTGGCGAAAGCAGCTTTTGGGGAGGAAGAGAATTGAGGTGGGTGGGTAACGATGACGATGATACAAAACAAAAGGGAAATGGGGGAAGGGGAGGTAAGTAAAGGCGTGAATTCAGGTCCTCTCCGGGGTCGCACTGACTTTTTCTTCTGGTCATTGTCTGTGTTGCTTCCCGCCTCAAAAAATGTTACAACAATTACTATTTTTCAAAAAAAAATTTAAAAAAACGATAACCTTATTGAAAAGATGAAAAAACCGACCCTTAACCGATAACCAGCAAAATAAAACGACTATATAAGCGGTGCGCTTTAACACATGTTCCCTATTAAGTTAGACGGGACTTTAGAAAACTGACCATTTAAACGAGGCGACCTTATAAGAGGATGACCATATAGCCGGTACTGACTGTATATGGTAAAGAAAGTTTTTTTTAAGTATTTTAATTCTTTGTTTCATTAGTTCCTTGCTGTCCTGGACAACCATGAAAATTCATCTTTTTTGTGTGGTTATTTATCAGATTAATTATTCGAAGTGTTATAGTTTTGGGATATGAAAATTTATTTTTCAGGTTCTTGATGTTTTGGTGCTGCCATCTATCCATTCTTATCCCAACTAACTTATACAATGACAATCGCAAGGGGACTACAATCGTGACATAGTACTTCAACTGCGTCACCCCATACACTAACAACTTCACAAGTTATCAAATTATTAATTGCACAGGTTTTCAGAAATTTTTCCAAGGGTTGTAATTTTTTAAAAATATTTTTATGATTATAGTTGTGATTTTTAGATAATATTCGAAAAAGAAGTGCTTAACTGCAGGAAAGTGCCAATTCAAAAATTAGCAAGAATTATTAGCAGACTCTATAAACTATAACTATTATTTTAATTAATTAATTTTTTTCTCAAATTCCAATAAATCATTGTGCCTTGCAACATAAACACATTTTCTCCAACAAATAAATATTTCTCCCATATTCAAATTTCACATCACTTCCTTACTAGGTTAGTCCGTAGTTATGTAATATTGTGTTTTCAATAATTTAGAAGTAGCTGCAAAGGCCTGTAGATATAAGAATACTAAGGCCTCTAGAAATCACGTATTGCTATTCATGTGCTTATTGTGATTTCCTGAGTAATCATAATTTAGGAGTGCAAGTTGAAACTTAACCTTGATATACTTCATTGTTCATGCATATTTAACCACTCAAAATACTCAGAACAGTAAGTCAATGAATCTCATAACTCAAAAATATGTACATCTATGTCTCTGGAATAATTTTACAGAAACTCAGAAAAAACAGAACTCAATTACTAAATTAAACTCATGATTTAAAACTGTATGTCAATTAATAATTCTAAGTGGGAATGAAAAATTCAACATCTTACTAGTGTTGCCAGATAAAAAATTACAGACTTAATAATTTAATGCCACTATCACATGCGCATTTTCCACTTAGTTTCTGTATAAATATTTCTTGCACTTTCTATTTTTTTCCCAAAAATATTATCGTTTATATTACCAGTTTCCTTAAATCTGTCATGATTATTTAATATTTATTTATTGTAATCTAGAACTTTCTTGTGAAGGTATTTAAATATTTTATTTAATTTTAATCGATATAGAGATGAAATAAAAAAGTTATCTACCTCATCGTAAGACTTGCCTTTTACAAAAACGGTTTTTTATTAATTAGATTGTTGATCCTCCCTGCAATCTTCTTTCCTTTTTAGAGCTGCTCCTAAAGTTGTTTACTATCACACTCTAAATCTATTCTACCTTTTAATGTGTTGCTGAAACAAAGGAATAACTCACATATGTGCCGGGTGACTGAATAAGAAGATATGTAACGAGATAAGAAAATAACTTTTAAACTCAAGAACACAGGGTCCGTGGTAGCCCAGTTGGTAGAATTCCGGATAAGCAACCAGGCGGTGTTTACCTCATCATCTGACCCTGGTTTAAAACGCATCCCGTACCGTCACCAAAGGCTCGTTGTCCTCAAACGTCAATTCAAACTACCTACCAAGAGCGCAATACCCTCGCCAATTAACGCGACGAAACATGGAAAGTGATCGTAAGTTAATCCAAACAGACCTTCGACGACGAAAATTTTAATCGCTGATTTACGAAGGAACCGGTACCGTGTTCTTGAGTTTTACCAAAATACACTCCATAGCAAAAAAATCGACGCACCAAGAAGGAATCATCCGATTGCTTTGAAATTTCGTATGCAAAAATGTTTTGACCAAATATGCAAATGATTCAAATTTGGTGTCCAATGAATGAATAGTGCGATCTCCAGCGCATCGGAACTGCGCATCCAGCAGATGTATATAAGGAGTTGTTCTTGAACTGTTGTTAAAAATTTACTAACTCCATAAATATAAAACGACTGGAACAATTACAAATGGATTTCCTTCGACAAATAACTAGATCAAGATGGTTCTACCGCAACGAAGATATTCTCAGAGCTCTCAACATCACAACGCTCAGTAAATTCATACAGAAACTTTCAACAAAATTTTTCACTAATTTAAATTACATAAACAATGCTGCAATTCGGGAAATAGAAACATATGATCCTACACTTCCTCAAAATAAGAACAGACCACGTAAAACCCTTATTCTTGTCGATGAAAACCCCAAACTTATCCATGTAGACTTTATTCAATCTTAAATTCCATGACCAACCTTTATTCCATGCACCTTTTGTTAACTGTCCAAGGTCTAAAACTCTTAACTCATATGTTATCAACAAGGCAAGTTCCATCACGCCATGTTTAAATATTAATACTGGAGATTAAGGCCCCTACGAAGCCATGTGCTCCATAATATTTTAAAAATCTCTGTTGTTAAAAATTTCTGCTGCATTGCGATTTAGGATACCTTTCAACGACTGAAAAAATGCCTCGCCGCAGGATTCGAGCTCATTACGAGCAACTTTCAGAGTTTGAAAGAGGTCGTATCATTGGATTGAAAGAGGCAGATTGGGCAAATCGGAGAATCGCTCGTCCTGTGTGTCGCAGCGATGAGGCGAACAGAAGATGCTGGCAAGAGTGGGTGGACAATGGTAGATTTCAGCGTCATGGTGGTAGCGGTCGACGTAGGGCCACAACAGATCGAGAGGACAGAGTGATTGTCAGATCAGCTGTCACAGCGCCTGATTCATCGCTATCAACCATCAGTCGTGCGACCCACACACGAGTGTCCACCATGACCATTCACAAACGGCTGAGAGAGCGAAATCTACGCTCGCACCGACCGTTACGCCACCTGCCACTTACGCCTGCACACAGTCGAGCCAGATTACAGTGGTGCTTGGCTCGATCAGGCTAGAATGATGCTGACTGGGGACGTATAGTCTTTAGCGACGAATCCCGCTTCCAACTGTGTCCTGACGATCATCGAAGACTAGTCTGGAGACGTCCAGGGCAGCGTGTCGATCCTGCTTTCACTATTACACGCCACACGAGCCCTCAACAAGGAGTTATGGTCTGGGGTGCCATTTCCCTTGATAGCCGGGCCCCTTTGGTCGTCATTAGAGGTACACTTACTACACAGCGGTACGTTGACGACATTCTGAGACCTGTTTTGCTACCGTTCCTTTCTCAGTACCCTGGGCTTATTTTTCAGCAAGACAATGCCAGATCACAAACGACTCGTGTTGCTATGAACTGTCTTCAAGCTTGTCAAACACTTCCTTGGCCAGCCAGATCACCAGATCTCTCTCCCATCCAACATGTCTGGGAGATGATGGGAAGACGACTGCATCCGGTAGGGAATGTTGATGACGTAGTCCGACAATCGGAGCAAATTTGGCAAGAAATACCGCAGGAGACCATCCGGGAGCTTTATAGGTCTATGCCACGCCGTGTGGCAGCTTGCATCTAGGCTAGAGGCGGGTCAACACCTTATTGAGCTCGTTACTGTAACTCTGAAATAAATCATTCAATTGTTCAGAAATATTAATCATTTTCTATTTTGTACATAATTTTCCTATCCAGCAATTTTTGTCGCCATCGGACAACTCCGTTTTGGTGCGTCGATTTTTTTGTTATAGAGTTTAATTCAACGAGTCTTTGGCAACCTCCATTGAGATTTAAGACATTATTAAAAGGAAAATTAAACAGAATGGTAAAAATCGTGTAATTGTAGTGAAAAAGACAGACAAACCTACTATCTGCCTATCAAAAGAACTGCTCCAGACAGAAAGTCTACAGTTATCTACAGCGGTAGGAACAGGATTGCCCATTTTCAACAGGAGATCCTCGAAGCATTTGAGTTTGTCATATTGGTTCACTTTACTACAATGGGATCTCCAAGTGTTTGGGCGATAAGAAGTACATGTATGCATGCAATGGACTGTTCAAAACTTCGCCAAAAGCTCAGCCTCACTCAAAATATACACTATCTATTTCTATACTGACCGCCAGTTCCTTGACTTTGCGTCTGGAAAAGGTCTGCCAGACAGTTCAGCTCATCCAAAAAGTTAACAAAAATTAATTGCAATCTCTAATTAACCTTTAGATTAAGGCCGGTACAGCCAGTTGTACCTTGATCGCGCCTAGAAAGACTTTAGACTCGGCCGGTACAGCAGTTGTACCTTGAAAGATATAAGAATCGTGCCAAGTAAGAGAATCATACCACTCATATCTATAGTCGTAGTCAAAAGGTTAATTAAACAATAAACTGATATAAGACATTCCATAATAAAATATGTATATACGAGGGCTCTTCAATAAAGAAATTATCATAATTTGTTTAAAGGTGATTAAAAATCAAGAAAAATAAAATTCATATTGAATGTGTAGCGGGATAAGTGGAGAATAGATAGAGCAAATTTCACGGTCATGACGTCATTGCTGAGGCCTTGGCAGCCGGCCAAGAACTTAAGTAGAACTTGCCTAGTTTTACTTTCGCCTACGGAAAAAATGGATGTGACACGCGAAGTGCAATACACTGCATTGAAATTTTGTTTTCGCCTTAAAAAATCGTCAGATCTTTCAAAAACGAATCTCATGGTTGTACCCGATCCTCCATATAGTCCTGATGTAGGCCATGCGATTTGTTTCTTTTCCCGAATTTGAAGAAGCACCTCCGGGAAAAGCTGTTTTCATCATCACAGGCAGTGGTAAAAGCTGCGTAGGCGATTTTGAAGGACCTGCCAAAAAATGGCTTCCAGTATGTGTTTGAAGACTGGAAAAGAAGTGAGATAAGTGCATTGCATATAATGGAGAGTATTTTGAGAAAAACCATAGAATTTTGGATTAGTACAGGAAATTATTTTTCATTAATTTATGATCATTCTTTATAGAACAACCCTCGTATTTGTACTTGCTGGTAACACTTGGGAACTGCCTGCCTTTATTCGTGCAAACTACTAAATCCAAAAGAGCTAGGATCAAACATTTCAAAAATACTATAGATACACCAATTTTTTGGAACAACAAAAATTAAAACACCAACAAAGTAAGACATGAACTGTCATAGATTGCTTTAGGAAAGTAAATCATCTGTAAATTTATCTCTCTAATGTACATGAAACAGAAATAGACTTTTTGTTTATTGTCTAAGGGCAATAACGAATACAAGCAATATGAAATCAACGGTTATGAGATCCATTCTCTAATTTTGCCGCATAGTTTCAATATGCTTGATTTGAGCTATGGAGATGTATAATATTGCTAAAGGTACACGGAATAGCAAACTCGGTCTCTAATGAAATTTTTCAACAGTTTGATGACAGAAAGTAATGATAAATCTGGAAGATTGAAAATGAGTCTAGCATAAAAAATAGCGAATCGATTATGAACAAGGGATTGGGAGAAAATGAAGAAACGTAAGTATGGTAACATGACTGAGGTTGTTCTTTTTGGCATGCATTTTGTTAGGAATCTATATATATAATTCTCTTACGTGGCACGCAAAAAAGACGTTATTTGTAATCGCGTTTTGGCAATACTGTACGATTGTTTGTTTATCGCGGTCTCGAGCATCGATTGAATTTATAGCGTTATCGGATGAAATTTTATTGGAAAAAAAAGGAAATTTTAATGAGCTGTTGCAGTTAGTTTATAATAGAAATCAAAGAAAGCGGAGGATCTTTTCAGGGGCCATTTAAGAAACGATCCTTTTCAGGACCAACAATTATAGTTCAAGACGCTTGCACTACAACTTTCGGCAACAACCTCAATGAAAAAGTGTGGGTCGTTTGAGTGCTGGGAAAATGTACACACAAACAACATGCTGGGTATTCAATTTCCAAAGCAACGCTCACATTTCGAGTCAACATTTGCACAAAGTTTTCATTTGAATTCTGATTTTAGAGATACTGTATATATTTTTTCTGTAATACAGCAAATTTAGATTTGAAAAACATTTTTTTGGTAACATATTTTGTAAACAATTCCTTCTGCTAGGATACATGTCTTCGTTGAGGCGAGCGAAGCGAGCATATGTTCGCGCAGCGAACCAATGAGGATTGCGAAGCAATCCTCCGGGGGTTGGCGAGCGTTAGCGAGCAGGGGCCAGGCCCCCTAGTAAGTATATAAATCCGTAAAAACAAAAGAAATGCGGTATATATTTTTATATAATTTTATTTCAGTTAGAAGTTTGAAATAAATACATTAAGAAATGTGGATGCTATATTCAACAAAACAGGATTGAAATAAGATATTAAATTTGAGCAACAACACTTTTCCATCAATAGATCTACGCAATTAAGATATGCACGGATGCTGTTTACGGGTCTGCTGGTTTGAAAAATCTTTTTCTCGATTTTCTTTTTCGATTTTCGATTAATATAATTTAGTTTTATTTCAATTTGTTGAATGATGGGGTAATTATCGCATTTGACTCAGATTTACCTTTTCTAAAGGTCTTGCAGAAAACAGGCCTCAAAAGCAAGTTAGGATTAAATATTACAACACTTCATTCAAATTACGGGAATTCATGCTTCCTTTTCTGTGCAAAACAATGCCGAAGAATTCATATTAAAATTCTTTCAAACAATCGTTGACAGATGGCGCTACTAACTGAGTAGTATACTTACGAATATAAGCTGCGTGAATTCCAAGTACTCCCGGTACACCAAATGACATTCCTCAGTATAATTGTATCAGCTTGATTCTTGCTATTTTCTACTGTTTTTCATCGTCATTTTTTTTCTATTGAACCATGATATGTCTTGATAGTGTTGTTTGTTTCAGGGTGTTCTTTCTCGAAATTTAAAGTTTAATTTTTCTTGTGGTGGTAGGTTTTTTAGGAAGTGTGGGAATGACTAATCGTTTATTTTATATACATTTATGTCAGAATAAGCAACTTTTTTGGATTTTCTTAAGGAATCGAGATTCATTGAATCGGATTATTTTTTGTGCGGAAAATGCCAATGTAGTTTGCTGCAAAAAATTCAATTTCCGACTGTTACACTTAGTTTGAAGAAGTGTTTACGATGATGAGTCTAATTATTTTCTGTTAAGGAAAACGATGTTTTTCGAACTGTTTCCGTCAATTAATTTCCTCTAGCGCTTGTTATTTTCCGTTGAGAAAAACGATTTTTTTTTTCTACGAATTTCCTATCGGATTTCCTTTTTGACTTAAAAAGTGCACCAAAAAACTGACCAAAAGCATTGCCACCGAAGAATGCGTAGATCAAATCTGTACCAATTTTCGTAAAATTTTGCACTTTTTATTTAACTTTACATTTGAACAATGACAAGCAATCATAAAAGTTCATGCAATTCGATTTATTTAACAAATTGATCCACTTACAGCTTATTCACACGTGAAGAATCAGGGATACCGATCTACCATGAAATGTGAAAAGGTTTTGTGATGCGTTATGAAGTCTGCTTTCTATTTTTAAAAAGGAAAATCTAGGGTACAGCTTCAGTCTACGTTTACAACGGTGGCAACGGCATTGGTGTTTCTTTTTTTTTTTTTTTTTGCGCACTTTTAAAGTTGTCAAGGAAATAATTATTTCAAATGGATCAATGAAATCAAATGACAGTTAAACGAATTTAGAAAGAACTTTCCAGAATATTCAAAATGAAAGTTTAGACTTTCCGCTTGCCGAGGTTGCCATAAGAACTGCAATAAACGTTATACTGATGGATTGTCTTAACCTGCCATAACTCTCTACTAGAAGCGCGCCAAAAAAAAAAATCGCCAATGCCGTTGCCACCGCTATAAACGCAGACTGAAGCTGTACCAAATTTGATTGAAAGTTATACATCCATTGCAGAATGGCAATGAAGTTGTACCAGTTTGAAACAATAGAGAAATATTTATATTAACATAGCAACTGCGCTTAAGTTTCTTTGTTGTTCAAATATATCAATCGCAGTGTCGTTACCAACTCTCATTTCGTATCGTATTGCAATCCATTTATTATGAATATTTCATCCATACTCAAATAAATAGTTTTGTTACCTCTAAAAGAACTAAAAATTTTCAAAAATTCACAACAGCATTGGTTGCTTTTTCTAGTTAATTCTTATTTCCACAATAAAATGCAAGGCAAAAAGCACACCTTAGTCACGTTCCCAGTGTTAGATTCTGATCGTCTCCACTTCAGTTTCATAAAATTTCCCTAATCAAAGGCGATTCGGAAATATTTTCGCTCATACTATATTTTCTGAGCTGATTTCTACCTTCCAGATTTCTTTTTGCTTTCTATAATCAACTACTAAATATTTTTTTTTATTTTGAGTGGCGATCTCGTCCGTGTAATTGTGGCAATATTAGGCTGCTCCGTACCTGAAATCAGTAACTTAACGATTGATTTTATGTTGTTTATATCCACTGTTACTATTAGAAAGTAAACAAATGGCGTCAATATGCCGATTTTGATGGCAAAATATGTATCCAAATTTGTGTAAAGCAAACATGACAGTGTTTAGAATATAAATTTGCTTTCTCAGAGGTTCCCTTCATTTAATCCGATAATGGGGACCGGTGGGCAAATGTCGAGTCCTGCGAACATCACGGTCATTTTAAACCCCTCATTAAGTGTTTACTAAGTGAAAAAAACTGTTTACTATATAAACTAGGCAAAGTTAGAATATACCCATTACGAAAAGATTTTGTCGAGTTCCATAAAATTCTTTTGAGATTTCTATATAGAAAACGAGCTTTGATTCTATAGGGATGTATTTCTATAGAAAAGATCTTTCGAAAAGTGAAGTAATTAAACAAAAGAAATGAGTGTTATAGAATTCTCCCCTATAAAGGTTTCTACAGACACTTTTTATAGAGATTTTTTTATAGGTTACTTTTTTTATTGACTTTATAGGAAAACACACACGGGTCAAAATTCTGTAGGATGCAAAAGAGCACATTCTATGGAAATTTTTAAAGAATTCTATTGGAATTTTTATAGAACTCTGTTGAAATGTTTGTAGAATTCTATAGAAATTTGTGTGTATAGAATTATACTGAAGAAATTTTTATGGAATTATATTAAAATATTCATAGAATTCTATTGAAATTTTTATAGAATTCTATTGAAATTTTTGCAGAATTTATAGAAATTTTCGTAAGGGACTCTATTCTATTACCAATCAATATCCATTTCTCGCTCCCCGAATAACAGTGTTGCTAAGTTTGATATTTCCACGAATAAAATTACACTTTTTGTATAAAAGAATACTATTTGGAGATTGCACTTAATTTGGGATCCGAGTAATCTGTAGATGCATTTATTAAAACAGAATTATTTGGCTCGTTAGATTTCCAAAATCAACGACAGATGACGCCACAAGCCATTGTCCTGGTTCTAAATGAGTAGATTATGTATGTCCTTGCTTTATTTGCAGCTTACGCAGAAGTCCCTGATCTTTTTCCAAAGTTGTTTACTTCACGTGACTGAAAAAATTCTTCACTGTGATAAATGTTGTTTCTCCTTGAAAATATTCATCTCTGAAAAACGAATGTTGAGTAAATTGATTTCGTGTTCTATTGTGATACAATTTTCATATACACCAAAAATTTAATTAAAAATGTATAATAAATGCTTCCAAATATTCCAAAGCTTAATTTACACAGTTCATTAGATGAAATACATTGTTGTTGATGCTAAAGAAACATGAGCGTGATTTTGATATAAATTTAAATTTTCAATCCTCTTAGTTAATGGCCAAACAAGCGATTGATTCAATATTGACACGTTTCTCCTTCAAGAGAAAACTAAAATTAGGAAACTGAAGAATTTTCTTTGTGGAATTAAATACGGCTTTGACCTTGTTGTAATACAGAAATGAAGAGTTGAGAATTTGGAAAATGAAATATAAGAACGTCCTTTTAACATTCTATTCTACAATTTTCATTTCCCTCTCACTCTCTTGAGTTTATCCAAAGTTCGGGTATCAACTTATTCTTATAAAGATTCAACTTTTTTTAAATCTTTATCGAATGTCAGCTTCAACCAATTTTAAACGTCTCAACATATATTCAACGTTAAAACAGTTGAATCTATTCAGTATTTAACCTTCAACATACTATATTCAACGTTGAAACTGTTGAATCTATTCAGTATTTAACCTTCAACCGTTTTTCAACGCTGAAATGGCATTAAACACCTGATTCAACCGACTCCTACACTTTTGCAACCTTTTATTTCCCTTGAAAATCCGTCATAAGCTACTAGTTTTCAATCAAATGTGGAATTTCGAACTCTATTTTTAGTCTTTTACAAGGAACTAATATTGTACTTGTATCAAAGAGGAGAAAACAAGAAGATCAGCTCCAAGTTCCTCATTAAAGATCTCGAGCCAAAAAAAATGTCCAGATAACAAGAATACTCTAATAGCTGAGTCATAGTCTGGTCCTTTATTCTGATCTATTCGAGGTTGATTAACTCCGTGCGTGACGTCACCAGAGCCGTAACCCGTGTCAATCGTCATTATAAGAACGGTATTGTGTGAAAGAAATCTTACGACAGACCTCTTACTCTCACACTCTTGAGGGAGTTATCGTTCCGCTGTAAACATAATATACAGTGTTGAGTGATGTACTCGAGTTGTGTTTATTTTATCTCTTTTGCCCGATAAGATAGATATCGGTAAATTGACTCTGAATTCAACAAACTGCTTTTCATTCCGTGCAAGTGGGCCATCGCCCTGAAACATCCTATGCAAAATGAATGCGGATGGGTGAATTCGGAAGAAAAGAATACAACGAAGCATCTGTTTTTATATCGATCTTCAGCTTTGGTTTGGTTTGTCGCTCTGCGGTCATTTGCAATTCGAGACACAATTAGGCCCGGTGCACACATCCGGTTTTTCAACGTGCGGCGCCGCAAGTGCGGTCTGAGATACATTAGATCCAATGGAGTAGTGCACACATGCCTTCGACGCACGTCCAACTTGCGTGTAATTCGTACCGTAGTTCCCCAACGCGCCGCAACTTGCCGCACACGCTTCTCCGGTCTGCGATTTTCCAAACCCTCACAGATACTGCACCGCCAGGTGACAGGCCGGTCGCTGTGAGAAGCGTTAAGGAATTGTGGGAAGGTTGATCCAACTTCTTGGCGACATATCGCTCCGTCGTCGCGCTTTTAGCAAGAAGTTTCAATGGATAACAGTTAGGGCGATTTGATTTTTTTTTTTTTTTTTTTTTTTTTTTTTATGGATTTTATCGGTTTAAACCGGGTTTTTTTTTAGAAACTTAGTTTAACAAAGCAATGAACATTAAATGCAAAGTAGTAGTTATCTGTAATATCTGCTCAAATTGATTAGTCCAATGGATTATCTTAATTAATTAATCATTATTTGTGATTAATTAATTATATGATTAGTTCTTATTAAATAATTAATATTACGGGGTGATTGTTTTTAGATTTTCTTTAATAAGTCAATGGGATCTTTAAATAAGCAGTAACTTTAAATGCTAATATATTTAAATTGGGATTTATCTTTTGAAATTATAAAAAATCTATAAAATCTCTTATCTATAAAAAAAACAGGTTTTCATCAGTTTATAAAAAAAAACATCTGGTTTTAGTTTAATAATTTTATTCTCATTTAGTTTAAATAAGAATCCTTGTTTTAATAACTGTAATAAAAAAAAACTGTTTTTTAATCAGTTAATTAAAAATCTAAGTCATCTTTTATCAGTAAAAAATTGCAAACTTTTGTGTATATTTAGTTATAGTTCGAATACCGTTTCATTTTAAAGGAAACAAATTATCTTGCAACATATAAAAAGTTTTAACTTCAGCGTCATTTTCATTTGCCAAGGAACTTCGAAGAATAATGATATTTTCCATATGTAAAACTACGTTGAAATCTTTTGGGATTTCTTTTAATATTAATTCTATTTCCATTATGGCGCTCCACACGTGTAACACAATCAAGATAACACTAACAACATGAAGAATGTGCGGCGAGATTTCTTCAGCGCCAAGTCGTCCTAGTGCAACCCGGTAACCGGTCAATTTAATTGGTTCAGCAACAAATCGTCATCCAGCGCGACCGGCCTGTCACCTGGCGGTGCAGTATCTGTGAGGGTTTGGAAAATCGCCTCCGGTCTGAAGTATCTTGTTTTCATAAATAAATGGAATATAAATAATAAATAATAAATGGTTGTATCCAGTAACATCTATTTTGTTTCAAAATATACTTTTTTTACACCAAGTAAGCGAAATAAACACGTTTTCTTCGATAGAATATTTATCGCAAATGGCGCGAAATGAGTACTAGCATCATTTCACGGTTCTGCGTGCATAGTTGGGTGTCGGTGCCGCAGCGGCGCCGCACGTTGAAAAATCGGATGTGTGCACCGGGCCTTAGACGGTGGACAACCGCCAACCTTCATGTCGATCTCTAGAAGAACGTCATTCAAAAATGTTCATATCCACATTATTTATTGTACACAAGTTATGTCTGACAGTTGGGATTTCATGGTTCAAGGGAAAAATTCGGACATGCTGCTCCAAACAAGATGTGCACCGAGGGTGGGTTGGTAGGATTTTTTTTATGGCACAGGGGGCAATTTTTGGACATGCTGAACCAGGCACAAGACATACGATATCGTAATGAACAGATACACAATGAAAGTTTTCCTGACATAGAAGAGAGAAATACACCCAGTGAGGAAATGAATCTGGCATGAATCAAAAGTGAATCGCTCACAACTTGCAGGTTGCTAGCGAAGTGAGCAAACCTACTGAACTACGCATAAGGTAGGCTTTGACAATGTTTGGTTGGTTGGATATGGTTTATGATGCAAGAAACAAATGTTTGGGCCAAGATGCGCCAAACAATGACATGCAAATAGATATACTTACAGAAGGAAAATTGTTTCTGGCACAAGAGAGAAATACACCCAGAGAGGAATATTAACATCGCCTACAACTCGCAGGTTGCTAGCATAGTGAACACGCCCACTGATCCACGGCTACCCCAAGGCTCTGACAAATTGGTAGAAAAAGCAGGTAAATTCAACAAGTCTGAACATTTTAGTTTTTATGCGTTTATTATTTTATAAACAAACTAGTAGAATTACCCGGGGTTGATTTGGTTTTTAGAACCTTGTGGGTATGATAGTCTACACATTAACTAGTTGTATTTGTGCAAAGGGGCTGAAAATTAAATTGTACGGCATTCGTGACTAATTTAGTATGAAGCAAACGCACTTTCTCTTCAAAATTCCACTAAGCGGCATGTGGAATAACAAAGCTTTTGTTAGAAATAAAAATCCATGAGTGTAAACAAATTAAAAGACTCAAATACCCAAACACATAATTCTAAATCAAATTAAACATTAATTCTGATGTTGCCAGATATCGAGTAGCAAACTTACGCTATTAGATCAAAAGGTTTTTCGTTTGGGCTTTTCGTGTTTCATTACAAAATGTAAGTTATGTAAAATTAAATGTTTCTTCGTCAAATCAAATAGTTATAAATTATTTATATCATGGAAGAAATAAAAAATCAGTTCAATCATAAGTATTATAATTTAATTCGTTAAAAAAAAAATGTTTTTCGACCAACACTGGCAAAACAATCTGAGCTGTTTACAGTAATAGTTTTATACTTAATGTTATTTCTATAGCGATTATGAATTGTTTTGGCTTATATGCCTTAGGTCAATTTTAGGCCTGTTAGGATTCGAATTTTTCAAAATCCTTTCTTAGTACAACTCTACAATATAAGAAGAATCACCCTAAAAATTTCAGCTTCCTAGGCCTTGTTGTTCTGCAAATAAGCGATCAATGAGTGAGTAATATTTGGCAAAAAATATATAAAGGTTTTCTATTGAGTAACCTCTGAGAGGCTTTTTCTGCAAAGTTAAATGTAAATGCGTGTTTTTGTGGTAAAATGTGCATTTTTTCTATGTGTTCCAAATTGAGTAACCGGAAGTAAAATCCTAGTCTTCCGGTGGCTTGTTTGTTTTCAAAGCAAGACTTTCTGCAGTTCGTCAAGTGTCGTAAGAAAAATCACATAAAATATTTTTAAATGGATGAAAATAACTTTTTAATAAGAATCGTTAAACCGAATCCATTTTTTCGACAATTGCAGTCAATCTTTTTATTTATATGTCTACTTTAACTAACACGAAATTCAGCTCTTTTTTTCACCGAATCTTTACTATTTTTTTGCTTACATTAAACTTCATTTAATTTACATTTAAATCAATCACATTTTAAAATTTCTCACATTTTTAGATACAACTCGCATTTAATAAAAACTAGCAGACCTGTACATAGCATTTGTGTCAAACTTTCTAAATTGCGATATTCTTTCATGGAAATGAGCGGTGTGTTACTCGCATATCATATCTTATTTACTCATTAAAATGAATATAATATCAATATTCATATAAATGAATTCCATACCTTAAAAGGAAAAAATCCGAACATATTTTACAGTATTTCGTTTGCTTTCACTGGTGCTGTTCTTATCTATATAAATAAGAATGGAGTGTTTGTTTGTACATTCAATATTTTCGACCCGTTTCAAGTTTTCTATCCGTTTTGGACCCTTCTGGAGCCGAATCCGCCTTTTTCTCGTTTGGTGTCTGTCTGTCCGTCTGTCTGTATGTTGTGCCCTATACACGTCCACGCGGTTTAAGATATTTTCCTGGAAATTTGCATACAGTGAGTACTTATCTTCATTTAGTGAGTGGAATTGGTTGCGAAAGTCTGTCTGTCCGTCTTTCTGTTCTATTCTCGATTTTGTGTTTGTGTGTTTGGGTAAGCATCACATGAATTTGTTTGCAGATATTTGATTGTAGT
Organism: Metellina segmentata; assembly: GCA_947359465.1. Lineage (NCBI taxonomy): Eukaryota > Metazoa > Arthropoda > Arachnida > Araneae > Tetragnathidae > Metellina > Metellina segmentata. Next base: position 33,521,041 of record OX375881.1, read on the forward strand.
GTATTTTATTTTATACATTTTCTATTAGTTTAGTAATGCAATATTAAACATTTCTTTATTGGTATATTTAGATGAGTTTCAAGCTAAAACACCTGAGTAAGTATACTTAAATCAACCATAATTTGGTAGTTTTGGAAAAATTGGAATGTCTATTGAATATTACGATTACTTCGATTGCTTTACCAGTACTGCTGAAAAAGTAATTATTCTTCAAAAAATTATATTTTGTAATGGAATTTCAGCTCTGATACTTCATTTATTTCGAGTCTTATTTTTGTTCTTTGCGCAATGAAAACGATTTCGGAATATTTGAGACAGACGATATTTTTCAACGACACGAGAATGAACAAGATCGCGTGAGCAGTGATATTTTCTGTTTCTTTCGTTCTGAATTAATTTCACATTTCTAAATTTTGTGCACTTTTAGTTGTAAATTGTGGCAACTGTGCGAGATCAAGAGATAAAAATGAATCACAAATTAATATCTTTAGAAGAATTTTTCCGACATCTTTTATTTTGTTCTATTTTACTGTTTTCTGTTTTAAATATTTATTATTTTAATAAATGTGTTTTCCTTCTCATCACACGCAACAGCACCACAAAGTATTAGACTTAAAAATGTTAGGTAAGTCAGTATAAATTTTCAGTAAATTTTAAGTGTAGTTATGCCATTATTGAAAGAATAATGCCGTTATTTAAAGAATAATGTCGTTATTTAAAGAACAATGCCGTTATTTAAAGAATAATGCCGTTATTTAAAGAATAATGCCGTTATTGAAAGAATAATAATGTTTAAAAATCCAAACTAGAACTTTTTCCAACATTAAAAAATTCGTTGTAATAATGACAGGAGAAGATTGCAAAATTTCACAATGTCGCATACCGGAGGCAAGAGTGCCACAAGTAAAAAAATATTGTTTTGTTGACTATGAGTGCGAGAGCACTCGCCGAAAATCGTAATTTTAATTAATTGAGTTGAACATGAAAATAACTTAAGAAAGGGAATTCCAAATCTCCCTCAAAATCGTCTTTTATAGTAGTAACCTTTGTATCACCTTTCGTCATTTTGTAGCTTTGTCATACAGTAATTGTGCGATGTATGTGAAATGAATGGATGCATGTGTAGGATTTGTGTCCAAAGTAAGTTGTAGAAAATATAAAGATGTCGAAAGGTGTTAAAATAAATTTTTATTCTATAAAAAACGTAAGTCATAAAAAAAATTTGATTATCTCTTCAATCTAGAGTAAACCAATTCAAACCGAGTAAGGTCGGGTATTTTCCTAGTTTCCATTTAAATACATGACGGAATCGGAACGACTAATTCAATTTCATCCCATTCCCTTGTTCAAAAGCGTTTCGTCATTTTTTGACGCTACGCCTATTTCCATTCATATTTTTTTTTCTGCGCTGATTTCAATCTTATAGATATGTCATTCCTTTCGGTCAGTTCATCAGACTGCTAGAGAATTATAGTGCATCGAGCTCTTATTATGAATATTAGGAAGCTCCATAGCTCAAAACTAGCATATTTAAGCTAAGCGACAAAGTTGACGAATGATTCTCTAAAAGATCTATTTTATATTGTTTATGTTTGCTGTTGCCATACGACAGAATTCTAATAACACGAATTTCAAAGCTACGTTAGCAGAAAAAAAAAGAAGGGGCGGAAATTTGTTTGCTGGATTCTACAAAAATGTTCAGAAAATTTCCTTCGTTCCTTTTTGACTAAAATCGGAATCCGAACGACCGTATATGGTCAGTAAATCAAATGTCCGAGCCTGAAATCTATCTGCTCCAACATGTACGTACTAACGTCTAACGCGTACAGTTTCATGTAAATTGGTTGGTTAAAATCTGATCCCAACTTCCAAGACACTTCCAAGATCATGAGTCTCCATTGTCACCGGGAACATAAAAATTGTCGATTTATTCAAAGGATTTTCGGCGTTGGGAAATTCTAACCGTCGAATACAGGCGCTTGTGATAATTTTTTTCTTTTTCTTCTTGCGACAGAACGCACCCGTGATTGATATAGATTGTTATTCCTGTATCATAACCAATGTGTTATGTGGCGGCTTCCATATGTACGAGTACCACGACACAAGTTAACGCTTCAGAAGAACGAACATTTTCGACGAAATTGCGTCATTCCTTATTTTCCCTATGCATAGGGATTTTATCTCGAACAAATCCTCATCAAGTTCCGCATCTGAAGAGTAGTACAATTGTCTGGGAAATTTTCCGGTTTTCGGAAAAAAAGAAAGAGCTGCAACAAAAATTTAAATTTGTTGGAAAAGCTCATTTCTTGTTTCGTCGAGAGAATTCTGACCCATTATATATGATAGCATGCTTTCTCCAAAAAAGAATGAATCACGTGTGCACCTGGACAAATATATGCATACTTATAAGAGATTATTTACACAGCTTTTCGTTTGGATAATTTTATTTTCTCATCTGAATGGCTGAGTAAAAATTTCGAAAAGAACGACCGTTAAACTTGTGAAGCTATTAGTTAGCTTGAATGCTGTGACTTGTTTATTATGACTGGCTAAATTAACCGTGTACTCTAAAACCTTCGTCATAGTTAAAAAATCTGATCAGTTATAAATGTTGCGTCTTCATTTAGAATCTCACCAAAACTGGCGACAAGAAATCGCAACCCAGCAAAGGTTGCTTCGACAATTTGCATATCCTGATTCCAATGCCACATATGTTTTTACTGTTTTTACAAACATTTACGCAATTTTCACTTTAATAAACTCAAATTAAAAGTATGACCACTGTGTTCTATGATAAATAGTGAAAGTTAATGTGTTTTAAAAAATGGATAGGTATTTTAATTTATAAAACAGTGTACGAACAGCCAATAAATTCTTTATTTGTTATTTCAATAAATAATTCCAAAATAATATTCTTACTGGTTTTAGATATAACACTTTCCCGATATTATTCATTTATCTTTTATAGTCGAGGAAAATAATGTGCACTAAGATCTGTTAAAGAATCAAAAACTATTTCTCGAACACAATTTTTCACATAATAAAGAAATGTTCGATATCAGATCAACAAAACCTTTTCTGAATCTTATCATCCCCATTAAAAATATAATAGTTGCTACAAATTGAAAATAAAATTTAATCTGAGCAAATGAAATATAAATAAATGCAAAAATGATAAATATTGTTTTGTCATTAAAATAGTATTTTATTGATAATTATCGTGTTATTATAAAAACGATAATATTTAGGTACACGCGATAGAAAATTATAATCAATAATGCGAGACCTCCACTTGCGATTTCTAGTTGCTCGATTTTTAAATCCCAAAAATAAAACTCATTGTTTCAAACACAAGTGTGCAAACTTGTGGCTAAACAATCACAGCAATTAAGGCCCAGTGCACATATCCGGTTTTAGGACGTGTTTACTTCGGTGCCGCAGCGGCACCGAAGCCCAAATATGCACACAAGGCATATAAAGCCTTGAAAAAAAGGCTGTGTGCACCGGGCTTAAAAAGTTCCAAACGGTCCTATTTTCACACAGACACAGAATCAAGTTTCTATCTTTGCGATCGTTGAATATGCTGTAGAGTAAAAATTTCAAAGGATTTGAAATCTGCGGAAAATTTTACTCCAGATCGATACCTTAAGTATATATATATATATATATATATATATATATATATATAAAAATATATATATTTTACGCTGATTTTTTTTTAAATCCGTTAAAAGATATAAACTTGAATTAAAGAAATAAAAAAAAAAAAAGATCTAATTCAGCGATTTATGTATCGCTGTGTGTGCACCTTGTAGATTTTCTGGATAGCGATTTTTTGGTCGCCAGAACTAGAAATCGCTAGTGGAGGCTTAGCCTAAATCAGTTATCACGGGAACCAAAACGCTTTTCTTATGCATGATGAATTTTTTTTACAGCAAGAGTATCGGTCGGTTTAGAGCAAAAATTAATTGACATTTTTTCTGAATTTAGTAAATAATAAAATTCGGATTTAATAAATAATAATATCGGAATTTAATAAATAATAAAATTCGGATTTAATAAATAATAATATAGGAATTTAATGAATAATAAAATTCGGATATAATAAATAATAATATCGGAATTTAATAAATGCGGTCTAAATACTTATTGTCATGATGCGGAGAAATACATTGTCGGCACTTCTATTAGTTTCTATACTTTTTCCATTGGCTTTTCCTTTATGCAAATCTTAAAATCTATTCTAAAATCTGGAATTCCATTTTTCAACTTTTGTTATCACATTCCCCCAAATAATACATATTATACAAGCATCTTACCTCTACAGGCACTTCAAAACAAAAGATGGCAGTTCTCAGAATAAGCGTGTGGAATATTTTTGACATAAAAACTAAGAATAACTAACATTAAATAAAAATTATTTTTCTTTTGACTTTAAATGAGAAATTCTTGAAGCGACTTATAAAACTAATTTGAAGAAACCAGGAGAGAAGATTATCTTTGGGGACTTTGGGCAAATGGAGTTTTATATCACACTGTCCAAAACACAATTGAAGTATTGAACTTTAAGAAAAAGCATAAGTATTTTAGTAGTTTGAATATAGATTATAATTAGAGTTATATAAATTATTTTTGTTAATATATATCATCGGCTTAGAGCAGAAGCTCATTAACTCTGACAATGTTTCAGAGACAATAAATGCTTATTATCATGATGAGGAAAAATAAATTGCATTCTGTAAATCTGTTTAAATGACAGATAACACTTTCAAAATGCTAATTTTTTTTTCAACCTTAAAACCATTAATTGGTCTTAAAGCAGTTGTAGAGTAACATCTCTTTATATTAAAAAAATGTTACCGCCGCCGCCGACGCCGCCGCCGCAGGATTGAAAACTGTGTTGTTTAGCTCGATTCTTAGACGGTTTACCGAGAAAGTACTGATCGGAAAAAAATGAAATTAACATGCTTTGTTCTTCATCGTATTCCCTGAATAATTATTAAGATTTTTTTCCGATGCGGCTATTAGTTTAGGTTTTATTAAGTGTTAAAGTTGAAGAAGTGAAATTTCTTCCGCGAGTGAGCAAAACACATTCAATTTTCAGTCTTCAGTCGTGAGTTTTTTTTTTTAAGAGTACCTCTCAACGTAAATTTTTGCAGCTCGTCGAGTTTTTTTGGAAATTTAAATTTGGTTCTTGATAATATTTTTTTGAAATTCAGGAAAAATCGGGACATTTTTGTTACTTTTTTTTAAACTGCCATATCTATATCTAATTACTATTAGTTTTTAATTTTTAAAATATAGCAGTATACCTCAGAATATACTCTTTCTTACCGTACTATTATTTTTGAAATCGGTTAATAATTAAATTGGATGCGATCAAAAGTTCGTCATACAAAATTCGGAATCTTTGGATATTTTCGCTACTTATTGTTAAAACCGTTTTGTCTACGGCAAAAGCCATTATTTTTTAAATTTGAAAACATCACTGAATACATTACATTACACTCTTTCTTATGGTACAATTATTTTTCAAATTGGTTAATAAATAAAATCGATGCAATTAAAAGTTGGTCATACAATTTTCGGAACTTTCAGATCGTAACTTCCGATACAAAACTAAAATGGTCATATCTGTATAGTATTACTGTTAGTTTTTAATTTTAAAAATATTGCAGTATACCTCAGAATATACTCTTTCTTACGGTACAATTATTTTTTAAATTGGTTCATAAATAAATTCGATGCAATCAAAAGTTGGTGACACAAATTTCGTATTTTTCAGTTCGCATAGCTGCTTCCGAAAGCAGTAGTGGGTTACACTTTTGACTATCGGGTTTGCCAGATATCAAATTTATCGTAGCAACAATTGCCATAAAAACGATTTCTTTTTATTTGGCTCGTTTTTTCCCCTCTGTACTCAAGACAGTTTACCGACAAAGTACAGATCGTAAAGTTTGGATATTAACAATGTTTACTTAAAGTTGTACAGGGAACAAGATACAGAAGATTTTTTACTGATGCGGCTATTAGTTTAGGGTGCATTAAGTGTTAAAGCAAAAAAAAAGTTAAATCACTTGCGAAAGAAGTATTGGTTTGAGTAAGCAAACCAAACGGATTGCGTAGCAATCCCCGGTTTCGGCGAGGCGTATTTCCATTCTGCGGTACTTTTTTGGCGCGTGCGGGAATTTGGCGAAAAAATCAGCTAGCGTACAATGCCAACTTGTAACTTGACGTCATGCGAATGAATGCAAGCTTATCAACCGTGACCACTGACCACAAGCGGATGGAGAGAGAACGATCAGCAATGTTAAAAACTTAGAAAATTCAGCAAAATAACATCTTTATTCACATGTAAACAATACAATAGCTTCATGATCGTACTGTCTTATTTTCCTTTCCATTTGGTAACAAGCATTGTAGATTATCTCGGAACTTCTTAAACAGACCGATGTATTTGAAACACCAATTTGTTTTTACTGTGATGAATCTCGCATCTTTTAATATCTAAGCATATAGAAATAGAGTTTTATATGTTTAAATTGAGAAAATTTTTCATTTTGCTTTACTTGTACCGATTGTTCTCAGCTTTTTTCCCTGAACTTTTATTTAAAACAAAGTTTGAGTTAATTTTGTGTATTTTTTTTTAAATAAAATTTTTATCTGATTAATTTTAAATCTCAATGACTTGTGTTGTAATCAGATGAATGAATACCATGGAATTCAGGAACACATTATTTTGGTTGTATGAAAATGTCCTTTGCTTTTTGTACCATGCAGATATCCAACACATTTTACATTTTTAAACGATTTAACTGTGCATTGCCATGGTTGATTTCTTTGGAATTCAATCAGGAAAAAAGAATCCTATCTGATTATGCTAAAGCACCTCTAGTAAATACAAGACATTTAAATTTATTTACTAATTGATGCATGGATGATTTGATACATTAAATCAAGATTTTTTAAAATGTGAAATGCAGTAAGTTATAATTACCATTTTTTTAAAACTTAGGGTTCAATAATATAATTATGCTTTTTAAAAGTATTGAATTTATTTGTAGATGCTTTTTTTCATCAAATCCTTGTCATGGGCACCCATACAGAGGCACTCAAGCCCTCTCCATGGCCATTAGTATTGCCAAATTTGATAAATTTAAAACAATAAAATGGCCAGAAACTTTTTTTAATATAAAATATTGACGATGTAATTGCTTTTATCAAATATCTTTCCACTTAAAAAAATAAATTTTAAACAAATCAGAAAGCTTTAATTGTACAATTCCATTGTAACTTCTGCATTGAAAAATTTGCTAATATTTGTGTGGATTTAAAGATAGATTTGAGTTAAAATCTCTTTTGCCCGTAGCATAGGCCTTAGTGACAATGGTCCTATCAAATTATTTTAGAGAAAATTTTATATTAAACTTAAAATTTTCAATGAACTGAAAGTCATGAAAAACATGGGTTTTTTTTGCCTACAAAATTGATTATAAACCAGTTTAATAACTTAGTTCAGTCCTATCTTTGCTAGCATTTATCGTGAACATTAAGTACCTTCTGATTTATTTCTTCTTATTATAAGTTAGACTAGATGATTTCAGTTTGATTGGCTGTTAGTTGGAACACCAACATATGTATTATGAAGGAGGACAGCACAAATAATTAAAATATGAATTTATTAATTTTATTTTATTATGCAAATGTAACAATTTTTTATAAACAAAATTATTTCAGGCATGCTTTCAACAATTGAAGTTTTAGAAAAAGTCTAAATTATGTGGCAAATCACAAAATTTCTTTATTATTTACATGAAATAAAACATCAAATCCATTATTTCAATGAATTTTGTTGGTAAAATTAGTAAAACCTAATTTTCTTTAATTTAACTTATTAAATAGCTATGCAAAATTTATTAGCCAATAATTCTGAAGTGCATTTAGTTATTTTTATAAAAATAAAGAATATATTTGTAGAAATAATCTTTATTAAGGCTACACAGTACCCTAAAAATGATAAAAATATCGAAAAAATGTTTTTGCATTTTTTGATGGCTTATACAGTTAGGAAGCTTGCCTCAAAATATATATTCTAGATATGATATACAATTAGTTTTAAAGATATTTGAAGTTTACTGAGTGTTGTCAGTGTCAAAATTTGACAGCATAGAGGAGGGGGCGTGGTTAAATTGAAGAACTCATTTTTTGCCAAGGTGCTTTACAATTTTCTGTGTGTGGCTACAGTTTAGTCATTCTTGCATTTCACGTGGAAACATTGGTTGCAAATTATTTCAAATTCTATATTGAATCGCTTGTATTCGCAAATTCTATATTGTTTTTGTAAGCAACAGCAGTACTCTGGCACTTATGGTTGCAATATTTAATGTACTGAAAAATACAACCATAGGCCCAGTGGCATAGGAAAGGTGTGTGGGCTGCCCAAGGTTACAAAAATTTGTAAAATTAAAAATATTAAAAAAAATGAGTGTTTTACGACATTTAAAAAAATATTTTATAATTAAAATAAGTTTAATAACTTCATCTGACAATTAACTTCAATAAGTGATGATGTGTATTAAAACTTATTAGTTCAGTCAACGAAATGCGATTGAATTCGACGAATCATATGACTAAGGGAAGCCTCTTAAGTTTGTAGTAGAGGTGTCAACAATCAGAAAATAAGCAGTTATTGGTTAACCGTTTTTTATATAAAGTTACAACTAAGGTTGCTACAACATCTCTTTTAAAAGGAAAGTGTCCAGGCGAGGATTTTTTAACTTAATCCTAAAGCATTTGTTCCTTGTACAAATCACTCTTAATCTGTAGAATTCATTCTTTTACTACTATACAACTTCAGAAAACAGACTGCCACAGTTAATACAAATCTTAGTCGTAAATTATGATAAACTTTCTAAAGATTTCCTGAGAGAGCTTCCATGAGTAAGAAAACTTCTACAAGCTGCCAAAGTTTCAACAAAAAATTCTCTGGAATGGTCTTTAAGATTTTTGGAGTTTGTTTTTGAATATGAACTTTCAGATTCTGTACCAAATCTAACTCTAGCTACAATGAGTAAAGCTCGGCTCTGCATTACCTATTAACTATTTACTCTACAGAAGATTATATAGTTGTGGCATTCTGTTTATGCATTATGCTTGTCAGATAACCCTAACTAGCCATACAATTAAACCATTTTAACTGATTTTTTTGCACACTGAATAATGCTGATACTTGGTATAAACATGACTGCATTTTAGTCAAATATATACAAGGAAAAAATTTAATGTTGCATTTAGTGACTAACAGCACATGCATCAATCCCAAGGGGGGACAATTTAAACATGCTGTTAAAAAGAAATACACGACTAATAAAATAAGGTAGTAAAGCAAAAAATACTTTTTATTATCAAGTAATAAATTATCTCATTTCCAGTAGTCTAACACACAGCATACATTTTATATTGAAGTGTTTTTCTTCCATAATAACATAGTTCAACATTTTCATAAAAACAGGCTTTAATAGCCTTGCAGCTATGCAACCATCTCCAATCTGTTTGTGCCACGTGGAAATGGCAGAGAAGTAGCACAGATGAGGGATAAATTTCTACTAAGGCTTTTATTCCCGTTTTTGAATCATCAGTCATAAAGAGATGGCGTCTGAAAATTAAAAGGAGACAATTGATGAATTTCAATTTTACCAAATATAAATAAAAAATATCCAATTATCAGTGTAAAAATCAAACAATATATTTCCTGGTCAAACAATCTACATCTTTATCAGCAAGTTTTCTGATTTATGGAAAAATACTAAAATAATATACATATTTAGACATCAATTTCATATTAATACATTTATTCTATCCTAAGCTAAAATATGATACATTTAATTGCACAATTGAAGGGGCAAGTATCACCTTTATCCACTTGCCCCTTCAATTAAGAATGTAGTGTATTGAGTAAAAATAAATGGTTGAACACATACACTGTAAAAATAAAATCTCCAAGACTATAAGTGTCCATTTTCTTAATAACAAGTGTTTTATTGTTTAAAGATACATTTCCAGTCATCCATTTGCCCTTCATTAATTCAGATTTCCTGTTTCAGATTTGTACAAAATTTCAAACTGGGTTGAATCTTAGAAATCACTTGTTTAACTAATTCATAATTTTTTAGTCGTGAAATATTTACATTTAATTTTTAATAAAAAGTTGTGTAAGTTCTTAACTGTACACTTAACTGATTTCATTCAAAATTTAGAATGTTTACATTCAGGCTTTGTTTACATTTAGACAGTGAATTCTTAGTCCTCTGAAGTACTTTTTCAATATAATAAATGAAATTACGTTTAAAGTAATGTTATATCTTGATATCAAAACTACATTTAAATGTCCACACTAGAAAATGTTTCTAGTCTTTGTTTACATTTAGATTGAGGTATCTTTTCTAAACTTCAGATGGCTTCATTGATATTTATGATACAACAATGATCATTTCTTGAGAAAGCTGTACAAATGAATGTTAACAATTATATTTGAGAATGTCTCCCTTTACAGGTTTTGTTTACATTTATAATAGTTTATACAAGTTCTTGTAATGTTAAATGATAGTGTAACTGCTAACCTGTGATAAATTATTTTACAAAGAAATTAAAAAAAATGTCTATTACATAGATTACTTTAAATGATTTTGCCATGTTCACAAAAGATGCAGTTAATATTCTATAGTTAGCTTTGTGGCTATTCTCCATCTGGTGGGGACTCGAGTAATAACTTCTATGCTTGGGTAAGGTTGTGTAAAATTGAGAAATATAAATAATTCCTTGCACTCCTAAGGGTTTGCAAACCACCCATTGGAAACTCACCATGCTATGGTAAGATTGTATACAGTTCTTTATTTTGTTTTTATCAGAGCCTTTGCAGGCAGTCCAACATTGTGAAAAGGAGAATATTGAGGTTTTTTAAGACTATCATTAATCATTACCTTAATTAAATACTCCAAGTAATGTAATAAATATTTTCTTTAAATAGATATTCCCATTAATTCAATGCTGCTGGCCTTGAATATGTATCAACTTTGGGTGTTAAGCCTTAACCTATCTGCTTAAGTAATTTTTTACACAAGTTTCTAATTGAAAAAAAAAGAAAAGGAAATGTATCTTACTTCTCTATTTTCAAAGCACAAAGTAAATTATATTTTTAGTAGAGAAAATGCAGTTAAGTAACTTTAGTTGTTTGATTTTCATGAGTAACTACAGCAATTGGAACAGCTCCTACTTTTGTTGCTGTCAAAAGTATTGAGTGAGGAACCTGTACTTTCACAGCCGGCAGTAGAATCCACAAAAATGATTTCTGAGGAACACTGAAGCTTGCGTGCTCTTTTCATTACAGCCATAACTATAAGCACAGCACATATCCCATCAAGAGTCCGAACCACAGTAGCCCTAGAATGTTTTCAGTGTATTAGTTCAAGTAAGCAATTTTAAAATGAATCCTAAATCATTTACTTTGGAATATTTTCTTAAAGTTAGTAAATACTTTTTTCTTCATACAGTTTTAATTTTTTCAAAAGAGTCTGTTGAAGGACCCAAATTGATTACTCGCCATTACTCATAAAAGTGTAAAATTTGCTGTCGAGTGGGATTTTTTGCTGAATTTGAAATCTTCCACAAAGTTGTCACTGGCTAAAAGTAAATCTACATGAAACCGTTTGCCTGCCATTGGAGTCAACCCATAATTAAAGTAGTCAAAAAACTGTAGTTTGATCTAAATATTAAAATAAACATTTAATATAGTTGCATTAAGAATATACAAATATTTTTTTATCAAAATATACATTACTTGACATTTTTTAATAATAATCTGTCGTAAAAATTGAAGCATTTTCTTATAAAAATTTAATTTTAAGGTGAAAAACTGCATAATAAAAATAACATGCTTTAAATATGGTTCTATTTTTTATTGCATTTCTATCAGTGTATCTATCATTTATGTATGCTGATGAATAAATTCACCATATGCTAAAGTATTCAATAATTGAAGCATAAAACCAGTGCAGCATTTAGACAGGGGTTATGCAGAGTTGCAGAATCTTGTGAATATAGTTCAGGGAAAAATGGGAAGTCACTAAACTCTAGGTTCGGCAGTGTGTGGGGATCGACTCAACACCCACAAATCTTTCTTAATGGTTTTGAATGCTGAAATATTTTTTTAATTAATGTTATTTAAGTGAAGCGAATTAACAAAATGTTATCATTGTTTTTAAGTTTGATACAATAGTTTAAGGAACATAAATTTACCAGTCTTAATATGGAAATCATAGTCTTATTTCAACATTGCTACTTTCCGAAAACACTACGAAACACGTGAATATTGTGTCCAAGTCTAATTAATAGAAGACCCAAGAGGTTCTACAAAGTCAAATGCACAAATTAACAAAATAGAAAAGGATGAGTTTTTGATATTTAAATTAAACAGGTATAGATTAAATTATTACACCAAAGCTGGCTAATCTTTGGAGTCAAAACCACAACCAGTGCCGTAAAGAATTTGGGGGTTAAGAATGAAAATTAAACACGTACAACATGCAAAGTGGTATTAAAACAAACTATCTAGAGGATTTCATGGCTTATAAAGAAATAGCATTAGGAACATCATACACGAGTATAAAGTTCACAACATTACATAAATAAGTTCTTGTAAAAGCAATAAACGAAATGTTGCAAATGATTCAATAACACTATGAGGCGAGTTTTAAATTCTTCAACGAGCACTTCATTAAAACAATATATACAAATTTATCACAATAAATTAAGCTCTAATGCTATACTCACCACGAATTTCCGCACCAAAGCACGACGTTCAGAACGACCTGCTGTACTTTTCTGATGGGTTACTGCAAACATTGCACATCTGGGTTGCAACATCTATCTCTTTAGTCAAAGTGTCGCCAAATTCCCGTACGCGCCAAAAAAGTACCGCAGAATGGAATTACGCTTCGGCGAGCGTAAGCGAGACGCAGCGAAGCCCTCGCTGTGACGTCATGAACCGGAAAGTGAAATCAGCATAATACGAATTATTCAGATAGTTTCACTCTGTGACAGGAGTGTTGGTTTGCGAAGCAAACCAAATGGGATTGCGCAGCAATCCCCGGGGGTTGGCGAGCGTAAGCGAGCAGGGGGCGGAACCCCCTAGTATTCTAAATGTCAGCTAATGAATTTCTGCTCTAAGCCGACCATATTGTTAATAACATTTTTTTGTTACAATACATTTTTGTATAGTTTATTTTTTTGTCATAATTCATTTTTACATTAAAACTAGTAAAACGTCGATTTTTATTTATGACTCCTGTTAATGTGTTTGCAGAATGGAACTCAGAAAAGGTGCCCACTGTCTTGTTATGTCCTCTACAGACGTCTCTTAGGAAATCTAAGGAAGGGTTAAACCTTGAAATGGTTCAACTAGATATCTCGTCCATCAAGATCTGACCTAGTTTCATCCAGATATTTTTATAGGTTTTTGATGATGACGAGGTTGAGATTTGGTCCGTTTTCTCTTGACGAGATACAGAGTGTTATCAAAATAATAGAAACACACTGGATTTAAAAGGAATCCTTTACTAATATAGCTGTTTATGAAGGTGTCTCCTAACTGTAATTATTGGCACTGGAGAATCCAGACGCTGATTGAGCTCTGCGGTCACTTTGGCTGCAGTTGTTTTCTTTTTAGACATTACAATCCGCTTCAATACCCGTCGGTCTCTTTTACTCAGCTTCTCCTTCCGTCCACTATTTTGCTTTGCCGAGCTTGTCTTGCCGCGCTGTTTATACGCTGTCATGACTTTAGACACTGTACCTCTAGAAACAACTAAAAGCTGGGATGTTTCGTTCACAGTTACTCCAACTAGTCGGGCTCCTACAATTTGGCCTCTTGGAAAGTCTGTGAGGTCTGACATTTTACGCATTTGACAAAAATCCTCGTCGTATACAACTTCACTAAAGCTGCCTCATACAACCATGATATATAGTACTTTTTATATTTAAAAAAACTGGTAGCTAGGATTATATCTTAATGCTTACGAAGCGCATTCTTAAATGTCACTTTTATTCACAGATGTTTCCATTATTTTGATAACCACCTGTATGTTGTCCATCTAGATGTAGTCAGTTTTGATAATAACGAGAAACCTCCTCGAAACAACCACCAGAAGGATAAATTAGAGATGGGAAATAACATTGATGACAGTTTTATGATAACAGTGTGAAGGAGTTTAGCCAATTTTCGATAACAGTGATGAACTGTTATTGTTAAGAGTTTTGATATCAGTCAGCAACTATGCTGAGAGTTAGAAACTAATTTAATAACTATTACGAACTGCTAGGTATTGACATCATTGGTTGATTTTAATGGTTATTAATTGTTTAAATTAACCATTCCGTCATATTTTCGACACATTCTATAGACTTTTTCTGTTCCGCCACTTTGGGAGCGAAAATGTGTTTTGTCCAAAGAAATGTTTAACAGGAGGTTGATCAACGTCTAAAACATCAAAAAGCAGGTGTAAGAAACCTGTTTTCGATAGTGCCAGCTCAAGTATTATCGCAGTTTTTTAATAATATCAAGCACATCGAGGGTTATTTCCGATTCCATCCACGTTTGCTTCTTGTCAAGTTACTTACGTAACTTCTAAGTAGTGTCTCGGATGGAGTTACAAGAGCGCGTTGTGTGCTAAAATGCTTGTTATACCGGATTACTTAGCAATATTGTAGTCACAACATTTTTAGATCATCTCCGATGTTTCCGCTTATTTTTTTTTCTTTGTCTGCTGCATTTCAGAGGGCAACTCAGTTCTAGATTCTCTTCGTATTCCTAGTGAATCTTTTTTCTCGTTGATTTTTGAACGCTTAACTATTTGTGGGCAGTAAAAAGTCTAAATATTAATTTCCTTAATTTTAATCATTACTCCAAAGAATTTGTGACTTTAAAAGCACTTACTCACTATCAAAGATTGTGTTTATCATTTATTACTTATCGAATTTATCATTTATTGTTTACGAGGGGGCCTTCGTTATCAGAATGTATCGATTGTGCTCACTTTTGGTCACCGTAAATATGATTCTGCGCTGTGATCCAATCAAGATTATGTCAACGTCAGTTGTAACCAGGGAAAACAGAAATTCAACTCAATGGCTTAGAATCTAACAGTTATGATAATTTCTTGAAGCTATGCAATAAAATACAAAAAAAAAATTGTCTACCTTATTTCTGAAGTGTAATTTGTTCCAGGTTTCTTTTGATAGAAATATCAGTTAAATCAGTTTCCCGAACTTTTATGACCCAACACCCTTTTTTCAAAGATAAAATTTTAGGAATCCCGTCTATGAAAACTCTATCTCAACTGATAGTAAAAATTATTCGTATCATATCTCCGACAATAATGCGACAGTTCTAAAAGTAAGTTGATTGCAATGAACACCCTTAATTTTTCCCTTCCGGATTAATAAATTCAGTTCATTCTACCATGTTTCCTCGTTTTCTTTTTAAAGAAACAAACCGGAAACTAAGCATGTCAATGTCATCGCTCTTCTTGACCAATCGCGTAATTAATCCTTGTTTGTTCGACTTTTCTACCAGGAAATGCAAGTCTCTTTCGTAGATCCCTTGATTCTTCTGTCGCCGTTAATCTCTTCTCAGATTACAGCGGAATTGAAACCTGCGATCGGGATTAGTTGAAAAGTGGTGCAAAGGTTTCATATTTTCGACGGACCATCGCTGAAGGATATGAAGGCAACACAGCCTAGTCTCAGGATGGCAGGACTTTAGACGCCTGTAAGCCAACCTAATACCTTTACGGTGCTCTTTTTTTTTTTTAATTATAATCACAAATTTATCATTTGCGTTATAGATACCTATTTATTATTTTTTTAATTTTTGATTTACAAAATGGATATTTTTGAGTATTAGCGCGCTCCTTCCTACATCTTTTTTTTCTTTTCTAGCTACGGAATAACTTCCCTACACCGCCCAAATTACCACAAACCAAACAATGATAAAATATTTAACTTCAAAAGTTATCGGCAGAATCGCAAATTCTGAAAATATGCCTTGGTTTGAAATCAAGTAAGAAAATTAATTCTGATGTTTTATTATAAATATGTACTACATATTTAGTCGATAATTGTGTTTTAAATCTCTTTTTTTATTTTACTGCAGTTTTCAAAATTCGGACAAAATGCCTGCAGAACAATTGCAATTGCTTGGAGTTGGGTTGCAGAACACTGAATACAATTCTGCACCTGGGGAAATAAGGAATTGGTCTTTTGTTCAGGACCCTCACATTTGCACTCCGGATCTTCCCTAGTACCAGTTTACAGACTACGGACTATATGCGAGGGATAAGTACTTCCCCAAAAGCTCAATGCTTAAGGGGGTAGTGACTTTCGAAGACAAAATTTTTAAGCTAAGTTCCGATTATATCAAATTCGCGCAGACTTTTTCCTCTAAAACGTTTACAGGTGAAGTTTGGTACAAAATTATTGCAGAATATGTGACCAAAATTTTTGATAAATTATCAGAAATTGATCCCCACTAGGGGACATTTTCTTTGGCTGTGTATGCTTAGGTGTATCGGCTTCAAGAACCCGAGGTACCCTTGTAATCCATTCTTTCACTATTAGGTATACTCAATGCCGTAACTAGCCATTCTTGTGCCCTGTGCGAAAATTTGCATTTATGCCCCTTAATTAATTAGGTATTATTTCAACGAATTCATTAATTACATCATCATAATTAATTTTTTTTAACGATAATGTATTCTATAGAAATAATAGAACGATTGTATAACCGTTCTTGTCCGATAGTTGATATTAAATAATTTTTTATTTATTTAAACTTGCTAAAACATTTCTCGCATGAAAGCAATAGAAACGGGAAGAGTTAGAAATATTCGAAAAGTGACATTGATATTTGGGTTTGACCCAATTAAACCGAAATCATGAAAAGCCTGTGAATATTAAGCGGAGATGCAGTTTCTATATTTTATGTAAGAGTCGTTACTGGAAACTTAAAACTTCACATGTAAATTCGTACTTTTTTAATATCTTTGCTATATCTAATAGCGAGATCTGCAGCCAATTTTTTTTAAATCGGCAACACTTATGAATTGTAAAGACAAGACGCAGTGAAAGCAAAAATCGTTACAGATAGTTTTCATTTTTTGATAACGTCATTCTATTTGAGACAGTAGTGTGTCGAGAACACTGAAAATTTGTATTTTAAATAATTATTCGGGTGTCAAGTTACTTCCTTCATCTGGTATTTCATCTATTTCTATTATCTTACCTCTTCACTTTGGGTTCTCTCTCTCTCTCTCTCTCTCTCTCTCTCTCTTTTGTGCCCCCTTCCAAGTGGGCTGTGACGTTATGCCCAGCCAAACATAGAATATTTTTAGAATAAAAATAATTTTATTATCTCTTGGATAGATAAAATATGTACACTTTTTACATGAAGGAATGCAGTTTTAAAACTGAGGAGAGTGAAAAATCATCACTCGTTTTCTTGCACAGAGATCAATCACAGATCATACGAAAGAGGCACACCGTACGCTCTCTCCAGAAATCCGACTCAGAAGTCCAGAAAATCTCTTGAAGTCCCCTTCTTATAGCCGACCCTACAGCTGGGGACAAATTCCTTCTCGTTAGGGTACGGATCAAAGGAACCGACTGGCTCGTTTGTCGGTCAGTCCAAAAATGTCCGGACTCGCCGACACATTCCGTTCCCATGAGAAACTCCCTACGGCGGTGTGGATAGAGTAGAATGGGAGAGATGGTCCACAAAGAAGCGGCCTGCTTCAATGGAATCCTTTCCCACGGGTTTCCCTCGACGCTAACCCTTAAAGGGTGTGGATCTCACCACACCTGTGCGGGTGCACCTGTTGCACGTGCCTAGTTACGGCACTGGGTTTACTGCCTCTGGCCAAGCAGTCTTTTCTCATCTCCATCCTTTCTTTTCATTATTACTTGACATTGTCTGTCTTGTGTTTGGAGCAGATTTGCCAAATTTGGTTCTTGCGCCACAAAACCCACAACCAACCAAAAACTGATATATCTCATAGTGCATTAAATTTCATGCATCGTTATTATTTTTATTCACATAGTAGTTTCTGACAGATAAATCAAATGAACTTCTCGTTTGACCCAGAAACATCAAATTTGCAACAAAAAAACATAAGATCTTTACGCTCCTTAAACAAATGTTACCACTAAAATTTCGTAACACCAGCGGCATAGTATAGATTTGTGTACTGTGGATGTTATACCCTTTTAAGGGACCGCTGGCATCGATCACCATTTAGGCTGTCAGCGACTGACCTTCTAGAGCAGGGACGGCGAACCTATTTTTTTTTCAAGTTGGTAAAATTTTGTTCATTTTTTTAGTACTAGCTCGTGGGTCACTTGGAGGGGGGGGGGGATTAGTGTTTTATTTCCTGTATATTCATTAAATATTTTCTAATTGCATTTTCTTGAACGTCAAGCGTATTTTAAATTGTTGTTGTTTTGAAAATGTTTTTGTAATTGAGGAAAATATTTCATGATTTTCATTTCCAAATCTCTAGTAAAGATGTCACGTTTCGTCATAAATATCCTAATATTCTCAAATATCAATTAAACAATTTGTCCATTAACTTGGAGTTTTTTATTCAGTTCATTAAAATTCTGAATGTGATGTCACATAAAAACATAAAATCATTTAACCAATCTATATTTGAAAATTCGTCAAAATTATTGCTTTTTTCATTTAAAAAAAAAAAAAAGAGCTTAATCAGTTTGACATTTTATAAGAAAAAATTAAGAATTTGACCAAAACTGAGCCATCGAACATTGAATGTCAAAATCCCTGAATACTGACACTCAACTTCCTCTAATAACTGTGCAACATGAAATTAATATTCATAAAAATTACGAATGGAAACCTGGGCGATTTTTGCATGGAAATAGGAAAGACAATGGAAGTGCCTTTACTTTATACTGTTGAAGCCAAAACCATAACCGCGCCGCCATCTTGGTGCTTTGAAAACATTATGCTCGTGCATGTTAATCAACGTGGTTATACCGTTTTTGAACTTCCATGGTTTTTTATTGACGATTTTAACCAAATAATTAGCACCATTTTCTTAGTTTTGATTTGAATATGACGTTTTGTGTTGCCTGAGGGAATACAAACCAAAATACAAAGAAAATCCCCGGAATATCGTTTCATAGGCAAGTTTAATTTCATGTATCTTTAATTGATAGCTTTTTGACCTGTAACTTCTAAGTGTCCAAGCAGCATTATATTCAAAATTAGACGTATTTATAAACATTTAAAGAATTATTTTGAAAAGTTGACTGATTTATCCAAAGAGATTATTAATTTTATTTATTAACTAGGGGGCCTGCCCCCTGCTCGCTAACGCTCGCCAACCCCCGGAGGATTGCTTCGCTATCCTCATTGGTTCGCTGCGCGAACCTATGTTCGCTTTGCTCGCCTCAATGAAGACATGTGTCCTAGCAGAAGGGATTGTTTACAAAATATGTTACCAAAAAAATGTTTTTCAAATCTAAATTTGCTGTATTACAGAAAAAATATATACAGTATTTCTAAAATCAGAATTCAAATGAAAACTTTGTGCAAATTTTGACTCGAAATGTGAGCGTTGCTTTGGAAATTGAATACCCAGCATGTTGTTTGTGTGTACATTTTCCCAGCACTCAAACGACCCACACTTTTTCCATTGAGTTTGTTTCCAAAAGTTGTAGTGCAAGCGTCTTGTTGAACTATAATTGTTGGCCCTGAACAGGATCGTTTTTTAAATGGCCCTGAAAAGATCCTCCGCTTTCTTTGATTTCTATTATAAACTAACTGCAACAGCTCATTAAAATTTCCTTCGTTTTTTTCAATAAAATTTCATCCGATAACGCTATAAATTCAATCGATGCGCGAGACTTCGCGATAAACAAACAATCGTACAGTGTTGCCAAAACGCGATTACAAAAAACGTCTTTTTTGCGTGCCACGTAAGAGAATTATATATATAGATTAACAGAATTGTACGATTTTGATTTTTTAACCTACCAGTTGTTATAAGAGTTAGAAACTGCTTTTTAGGAAAGTTTAACTTTTATTTAATAAAAAGGATTACAGTCAAATAAATAGTAGTGGTATTTTTAGTACATGGGTGAAAATATTACCTCCTGTTACATGATTTAAAATGAAACAGCTTTAGATAACGGTTATAAAATTTAAATTATAAACATATTAAAAAAAATGCGCATTATAAAAAGTTTTTAACAGCGCATGCGCGACAGCCATCTTGGTGCCTTAAAACCATGGAAATAACGGCTTCAGTTAAAAATTTGTAATAAAAGATGGGGGTTCGTATTGAAAATATCGGAGTAAACACCCAATTTAAGATGAAGACGATCCCTTAGACAAATTTTAAACATTAGCATTTGTAGAAAACATTCGCCCCTATCGATTGCTACCTTCCATTTTGTTTTGTTATGTATAATGTGCAAATGCAATCAAGTTTTTTTTTTTTTTTTTTTTTGACGGGTGTACATTGCGCGGTATTGTTCTAAAGAATATTGTTTTTAGCAAAAAGGAAAAACTAGTGGTGACTTCATTATTTAAAACCTGAATAATTAGAATAAAACCACAAAAATACAGCTACAAAACAAAATTTCAGATTGATCACAAATACTTACGAATCTGCTGTAGTCGTATCTGAGGGACAAAAGGCGTGGAGATGGCAATGAATTTAATAATTTATAAGAACTAAAACTAAACTGACATCTGACACTTCTCCTGCTAGGCAGATAAGTGGGGGAAACAGCCTCCCTCCCTACAGATGGACTTGCAGTCAACAAAACACTGTTACCGTGTATATCAAGGATACAAGTTCAGTAATCGAATGTCTTTATTATTAGGACACGTCCACATGAGGCGTTTCAACGCGCGTATGGCTAGGCTAGCGAGATCCCGCCATTAAATTATGTTTATTTATTCCTCTAATTCAAGTATCTATCTTTGCGGTATTTGCCACATCTGTTCATTCCAAGCGGTAATTTATAAATCTACATATTCTACTCATTTTTTTTCATTTTTAAGTTCTTAATTTAACATTTGTATTTTCTCATTTTTTTAAAAGAGTGGTTCGAAAAATAATTAAAATTCTTCGTGTATATGATGAAATGATAAGTTTAAACAAATCAACGCGTGGGTCAGTGTCTGACCCGCGGGTCATAGGTTCGCCATCCCTGTATTTAGAGGGTTCTTCATTTTATTCGGAACCCTACCCTGTCGAACGTGAGGTGTGAACGCTTTGGGAGAAGGGCAGAAGGTCTCGTTCCGGTGATATCCATCTCACGCCAAACGATACGCCACACAATACTATGAAAGGAAAGCGTTGTCGTAAGTGCCACTCAAGGCTCTATCGCTCAAGTTAGGAAAAGGGGGGGGGTCGGACTTACAGGCGAAAGAACCGCTCTGTGAGACGATTGAAAAAATCTATGCACCGCAGCGTCAAGTAACATTTTAAACAACCGTAGTCTGGGCTGATACTCGTTAAATCTGTCATCGTGTCAAATGTCCTAAAGTCGGCATGATGTAGAAGTTTCCCAGTGTGCCAACTCAAGTATTGACCTCGTCATTTGACCGTGGTTCATGACAATAATGACGAGATGCCTGGGATCTTTCGATTTAAGATCGATCCACAATCGTCGGCATTTGATCGTTGTATTGCTTCAGTGAGACGTTAATTTCAGTGCCTATCTACCTTTAAAAAATGTTTTGATTTTTCCAACCTTTTATTGACAACCAACCGGTCTTGCGGTTAAGGTGCCAGCCTCTAGATCAGAAGGCAGGGTTCGTACACTCCTTGAAAACTCCTTAAGAACTCCTTGAAAAGATTTTTCATTTTCAAGCACTATGGAAACTTCTTGAATTTGGGGTTGGACTCCTTAAAACTCCTTGATTTTCATTTTTGAACATTTCTGTAAAACATTTATCTCTAGATAAAAATGCTTACAGTCCGTAGCCGTTTTCGAAATTAAAAAAAATTCGTTTCTTCCGTTTTCCAAAGAACCGTTTTCTTCCACGTGGGTCATACCAAAACATCATCCCATTCATCACTCCGCCCCTTAGCGTAGCGAATCTCTTATCGCTTCGAAAAATTATGTCCCTCGTCGTATGCCAGTCAATCAATAGAATAAACAACGAATGCCTTACTGTAGTTGCATTCCAGCTACCAACGAAAGGGGATTCTTCGAAAAACAAACATCGATGAGTTAGATTTGTAGCCATTTCTTAAATTGTTCATGTACAAGCTGTGCTTTGATTTTTAACTCAAAATGCCTCCCAACGGGAAATGCGTTTTCAATATCAAAAGGTTAGAAAAAGAAGAATATAAGGACTGGATTACGCAAGGCCCTGATCGGTACAGAGCCAAATGTTGCGTTTGCTTGAAGATTTTCGATATTTCATCCATGGGGGAATCTGCTATCAAGTCTCATATGAAAGGTATGTAATTTTTTTTCAAACTTTCTTTACCTTATGTGTTTCTGGGGTCATACGAAAAAACGGGTCTGAAAAAATTCTTATATTAATTCCTATAATAAATTTTTGTTTCGTTGACTGAATTTTACTGACCCGGGTTTTTTCGCGACACCGTTTCGGTCACTGTCGAGGTTACCGGAACAGTTCTTACGGCCCTCGTCGACTATAGAACGTTTAAGAAAAATTATATCCCACAGCTAAATCTCACTTATACGCGGGTGCTTGGGACCATAGAAATAGCGCGCATAAATGAAAAACTGCAAAATAAGAGCTCAAAAGTAATGAAAAAAACATTACTCTGCTGGGATGAGTTTTTCCGCCCTATGGCGGTTTTCTGCGTTTTGATTTTTTATAAAACTAGGGGGCTCCGCCCCCTGCTCGCTTATGCTCGCCAACCCCCGGGGATTGCTGCGCAATCCCATTTGGTTTGCTTCGCAAACCAACACTCCTTTCACAGATGTCATTTGGTTTGCTTCGCAAACCAACATTCCTTTCACAGAGTGAAACTATCTGAATAATTCGTATTATGCTGATTTCACTTTCCGGTACATGACGTCACAGCGAGGGCTTCGCGCCCTGCTCGCTTACGCTTGCCGACCCCGGGGATTGCTACGCAATCCCGTTTGGTTTGCTTTCTCAAACCAATACTTCTTTCGCAATTGATTTCACTTTTTTTTGCTTTAACACTTAATGCACCCTAAACTAATAGCCGCATCAGTAAAAAATCTTCTGTATCTTGTTCCCTGTACAATTTTAAGTAAACAGTGTTAATATCAAAACTTTACGATTGTACTTTGTCGGTAAACTGTCTTGAGAACAGAGGGAAAAAAGCGAGCCTTTTTCCTCGCCAAATAAAAAGAAATCGTTTTTATGGCAATTGTTGCTACGATAAATTTGATATCTGGCAAACCCGATAGAAGAAAATGCAACCCACTGCTGTTTGCGGAACCAGCTATGCGAACTGAAAAATACGAAATTTGTGTCACCAACTTTTGATTGCATCTAATTTATTTATGAACCAATTTTAAAAATAATTGTACCGTAAGAAAGAGTACATTGTGAGGTATACTGCAATATTTTTAAAATTAAAAACTAACAGTAATACTATATAGATATGACCATTTTAGTTTTGTATCGGAAGTTACGATCTGAAAGTTCCGAAAATTGTATGACCTACTTTTAATTGCATCGATTTTGTTTATTAACCAATTTGAAAAATAATTGTACCATAAGAAAGAGTGTAATGTAGTGTATTCAGTGATGTTCTCAAATTTAAAAAATAATGGTTTTTGCCGTAGACATAACGGTTTTAACAAAACGTAGCGAAAATATCCGAAGATTCCGAATTTTGTATCACGAACTTTTGATCGCATCCAATTTAATTATTAACCGATTTCAAAAATAATAGTACCGTAAGAAAGAGTATATTCTGAGGTATACTGCGATATTTTAAAAATTAAAAACTAATAGTAATTAGATATAGATACGGCAGTTTTAAAAAAAAGTAACAAAAATGTCCCGATTTTTCCCGAATTTCAAAAAAATATTATCAAGAACCACATTTAAATTTCAAAAAAAACTCGACGAGCTGCAAAAATTTACGTTGAGAGGTACTCTTAAAAAAAACTCACGACTAAAGACTGAAATTTTGAATGTGTTTTGCTCACTCGCGGAAGAAATTTCACTTCTTCAACTTTAACACTTAATAAAACCTAAACTAATAGCTGCATCGGAAAAAAATCTTAATAATTATCCAGGGAATACGATGAAGAACAAAGCATGTTAATTTTATATTTTTCCGATCAGTACTTTCTCGGGAAACCGTCTAAGAATGGAGCTAAACAACAAAAATTTCAATTCTTCGGCGGCGGCGGTAACTTTTTTTTAATATAGAGAGATTAAGAATTACGCTTCTTCAATAAAAATTTCGCTTTTTGTAATCCTGAAAAAAAATCATTTTTTCACCCTCCTTCTATTCCACAGGAAAAACTTCCGCCATTTCGAATTATACTTACACTCGTTTTTCAAACGGCGATCTTCATTTCCGCATTTAGTCACGTAGAACAAAGTTTTTCTGTGTGTTGCCGGGAAATTCATATCAGTAGATAATTATTAATTTGGCAGTTCTATTTCCTTAAAGAAATAAACTACGTAACGAAAATATCCCGTAGCGATTCGGAAAACGAAAAAAAAGTTTAGAAATTTAGTTAGTTTTCGAGAGGGGGATGATTGTTGGA
Organism: Metellina segmentata; assembly: GCA_947359465.1. Taxonomy (NCBI): domain Eukaryota; kingdom Metazoa; phylum Arthropoda; class Arachnida; order Araneae; family Tetragnathidae; genus Metellina; species Metellina segmentata. The sequence goes on from OX375881.1 coordinate 33,545,866, forward strand.
AGGGGGAAGCACATTAATTTACGATATTCAAAAGCGTCGTCGTCAAAATATGCATTTTTTCTAAAACGGATCCAAAATTCGGGAATTTCCGAAATCCGGATTGATGTCCCCGACCACCTTGCCTGATAAAGGAACCGGAACGAAAACCCATCATTTTCGACAGGAAAACACATTTTTCTTGTTTTGTAAAGTATGGATTTCGGCGATATTTGGTCAAAATTCACCAAATTTTTCCATTTGAATTTTTTTGAATATATGGCTTACATTTTGCAATTTAGGATACTTTTCATGTAGCTCCGGCTTATTAAGAAGATGGGACGATCGTAACACATCATTTTGCCGATCGCTATGCTGGGAAAGCAACTATTATCTTTATATGAAAATCGGAGATTTTCGCCTACAATTTTTGGAATATTTTATTTTCCGCTTTTTTGTTTTTCACCAAACTCATCCCTGTACTCTGTTAAAAAATAATTTGCTTTATGTTTTGTATAGAGATACGAAATTTAAATGAGAATAAGTTTTAAAAAAAATTTTATTTATTACAACAATTTTTTTAAGAATGCGGAGGAATTTGTTTCTTTATTTTTTTTGGCAATTAAAAAATCTTTACCTTTAAATACTGAGAACTTGCCGCGTTGTAGCGGTCGTAGGGACTTTAAATTGGGAGTATTATCTTTCTTCTAGGATAGGAATAGAAAACAAAAATGACACAAGTGCTGTTGAGTAATTCCTATCTGAGATTAGTGGGTTTTCATTTATTAACAAAATATATTGAATTCTAAAAAACAATTTAATAAAATCTCAAATTTTGGTTTTAAGGACTAAAAAATATATTTGGTCTATTAAAATTATAATAAAATATAATTATTTCATCTTAAAATGAGCATACCTTTTCTTTTAACATTATATTTCCTTTAATAATCCATTTATGAAAATTTAAGTGGAAAAAAACTTAATTTTTAATTTCCCTTTTTTCTATATCCAATTGTTTCATTCTATTGTTTTTAAGTAATTTTATACTAAAACTTTTTATAAATATGTAAGTAAATAAAAATAAAAGCAATGTTTTTTGTTCATTAAATTAAAAATGTTTTTAATACTGATTAGAATACCACTTATTAATTAATATACATGGCATCTCTCTATAGTATTGCGTAAAATTAAATTTAGTTATTTGTTTTTTTAGTACTATCAAACTGCTAGTAAGATATTTTAAAATTTTTACAATTATTTTCTAATGACATTTTTTCATTGTAGGTCAAAAACACAATAACGTGCTTAAAGCCAAGCAAAACAAGACAATTTCCATTACTGAATATATGACTTCATCATATACTTCAAATCAGTCTGGTTCAAATGTGGAGACCTTTTCTACAGCAAGTGCACAGATGGATTCATTTGCTGTTAAAAAAAAATGTTCTGGATGCAGAAATTTTATGGGTTTTAAAATGTGTTGAAAACCATAATTCGTTCCACTCATGTAAAGATTTAGGGGATTTGTATAGGAAAATGTTTCCTGATAGCTCCATAGCTAAGCAGTTTAGTTGTGGGGAATCTAAGGCAAGATATTTATGTCATTTTACCTTACTGTGAAAGTGTAATGAATAAATACCTAAAAGATATCACACATTACACATTGCTGTTTGATGAAACGCTTAACATCATCAACCAAAAGAAGCAGATGGATGTACACATCCGGTATTGGAATCCTGACGATAACAGGGTAAGGACTCAGTACTTAACTTCAATATTTTTGGGTCATTCTACTTCTGAGGATTTGCTGAAAGCTTTTTACGAGGCTACATCAAAGATAGATCTGAAAAAGTTATTGTATGTATCTATGGATGGCCCTGCTGATGGCCCTGCGGGGGTTGGCGAGCAGGGGGCGGAGCCCCCTAGTCCTATAAAGTTTTGCAACCACAGGTGGCTGGAAAACTGCCCGACTACTGAAAGAGCTTTGGAGATATGGAATGATGTAATTAAATATTTTACTGAAATTGTAAAGGGGGTCTTTCCAAAAGCTACGTGCAAATCGTTTTCAGTGATTTTGGAGGCTGTAAATGATCCATCTATTGAAATCAAATTCAATGTATTCCTCTCCGTTGCAAAATTAATTGCACCTTTTTTGCACCTGGAACTTTACCAGACAGATAAACCTATGCTTCCCTTTTTGGGCCAGGATATTTTGAAAGTTGTTTGCAATTTACTGAAACAAGTAATTAAACCTGCAAGCATTGAAGAAATTTCATCAGTGAAGAAGCTGAGTGAATTTGATTTTGATGATTCATCTCTTCATGAATCTAAACATAAAATAAGTTTAGATTTTACTGCTGATAAGGTGTTAAAGGAAAAAAATTTTAAGAAAAAGATAACAGAAGGAAATGCTCTTCTGTTGAAAAATGATTGTAAAAATCTAGTCATTAATTTAATACAACATTTAATGGAAAAGTGCCCAATTACCTACTCACATGTAAGAAATGTATCATGCATTAATCCTAATTATATGATAAAATCAAAAGAGAAGTCACAAAAGAGAATGAAAAGTGTTCTGACATATTTTTCCCAAAAGAAACAAATTTCTGATGAAAAGGTGGGAAAATTCTATTATATCTTGAATTTTTAGAAGATATAAAGAGAACCTCTCGGTGGAATTCAAGAATTTTAATCCCAAAACGATGAATTCTATTATTCCTTTTTAAAGGAGGAAAAGTATGGAGACCTTTTGGACTTCTTTAAGATGCTCCTGATATTGTCACATGGCCAGGCATCAGTAGAAAGAGGGTTTTCAGTCAATAAATATATTGAAGTGGAAAATTTAAAGGATGAATCCTATATTGCTCAAAGAAAAATTCACGACTTTTTAAAACTCCATGGCGGTGCTAAGAATGTTAACATAACAAAGGAACTAAGGCTATCTGCTTCCGCAGCAAGGGGCAAATATCAAGATTTTTTGGAAACACAAAAACGTAACCAAAACAAAGGGGTAGGAGTCAAAAGGAAATTGATTGAGGAAGAAATAGATGATTTGGAACAAAAAAGATGTTGTCTCCAGAAAGATATTGTGGATAATGAAAAAGAAGCAGATGAGCTTGCTCAGAAAGGAGAGGCAAAAAGAGACATTTCTTTTTTTATTAAGTCAAACAGCCTCAGAAAAACCATTAAAGAAAAAAACATTACACTAGATGAAATTGCTGTACAATTAACTGCAAAAAAAGCAGATCTAAAAAATTTGTAACCTTTTTTTTAATTAAACTATGTATGAAAATTATTGAGTTTGTTATTTTTTTATCAATGCACTTAATGAGGTTTTATGGTAAGATGTTATAATTAACCTCTAACAATTAAAAGTGTTAGAGGTTAATTATACTTAAATTTTAAGTAAGGTATTTTAAATATTTTTTAAACTTGTCTACTTTTAAATTTGTCGCAAAGCATGATTTATTGGTGTAATTGGTAAAGTTATGTAAAAACGTACTCCTTGAAATTTTAAAAATCACTCCTTGAAAACTCCTTAAATACTCCTTGATTTTGATTTGTGAAAATTTGTATGAACCCTGGAAGGTTCCTGGTTCGAATCCGGCTCAGTACATGGATGTTTGATCGGGTGCAGTGTGGTTGGTGCTCATTTTACCTGACCTGGCCTTAAATGTCTTCACGTAGGGTTGGTGTGGAAATTTTGGGGACTGGGGTGACAGCTCAGGTGTTGCCTCGTCATCTGACAGTGGTTCAAAATTACGCGGTGTTGTACTTGAATCTTTACCGAAGGGGATTGATTCCGGACTGTCGTTGTGTTTCTCTAGTACGACGTTAATTAAAAATTACCAAATTAGTACCAATTTTTTATTTTATCAAACGTTTTTAAAATTTTAAATTTTTTTAAAATTCAATTTAGTTTAAATCTACATTTATTGCTATCCCAATAGCATTTCACTACAGGTTTTATATTTTCTGTTTCAGTCGTTAAATGTTATTTTGCAACCACACTGTTATTGAAAATGTTTTCGGTATAAAATCCCATCTCTAATCCTTCGAGTTAGTTGAGAGAAACATGACGAATGGAACAGAAGGGGTTGTTTGCGAAACAAACTTAGTGTTTTATTTATTTCACAAATAACATGCTAGGTTACGAAAAGAAAGCTTCCCGAAATAACTCGGTTCTATTTGATCTGGAATGGGTCCTGATCAGAATTTAGAAAGTCTTTGTTTAAATGGTAAAAACAATGTTTTGTCAAACACGGATCAAAGCAACGTCGTCTAGTATTATTTAGTACGGCTGATAGGTGCAAAAAATTGTTAGAATTGTGCCTTTAATGATAGAAGCATACAACTTGGGGCACATATATATATATATATATATATATATATATATATATATATATATATATATATATATATATATATATATATATATATATACTACATATATGAAGATTTAATTTTGGATATGAGGCCATCTCAGATTTCGCCTATGTCAGTAATGGCGGACATTCAAAATGGCGGCTTCGGAACATTTTGTGTGCTTCTTTTAAATGTTATTTGATGATGTTAAATGACAGCTATTAAAGTAATAGCGAGTAATTGTTGTTTTGTGCATGTACTTAGCTATTTTTAATAATATATACCTTATTTTATGTATATATTCAAAACGAAACTCAAATCAGTTCACAATTTCAACAATTTCGTTGTTCTTGTTATATTTTGTACAAATGTTTTTTTCTAAACAAAATGAGGAAAATAATAAAATTGAATGAAAAAAGATGATTAAATTTTTGTGTGTTGAATATGCCTTCCAAATTTACATTTCTTGAGCTTTTTAAATGTGTAGTAATATAACTGCCACATATCTTCCAGTTCCATAGTATTTATGCTGCAAATTTTCGCCGGAAGCAAAAGAATAACTTAAATTTGATTGGACAATTATAATAGTATTATTTACTTCGAATAAGTAAATCTGAGAAGTAAATAATAATTATTATTTACTTCTAAATAAATAAATAATTTACTATTAACAAACTATTTACTTCTAATAATAAACGAACTACTATTAACAAACTATTTGCTTCTAATAATAAATGAATTACTATTAAGAAAGCATTTACTTCTAATAATAAAAATGAATTACTATTAACAAACTATTTATTTCTAATAATAAATGAATTACTATTAACAAACCATTTACTTCTAATAATAAAAATAAATTACTATTAATAAACTATTTACTTCTAGTAATAAATTAATTAGTATTAACAAATTACTTACTTCGAAATAATAAATTGTTCAATAAGCTAAGAAAAAAAGGTTTTATTCTTACATAAAATAGAAAATTGTTGGATTTTACGAATCATGTGGAGAAAATAAGTATTAAGAGTAGTTGAACTTAGTATAATTTCTCATAGCGACAATTGTGTGAAAAGTACTTGAAACATTTCAAACAATTTCGAAGACTCAAAAATACATAAAAATTTCGATTATCTCAAAGTCTCTTTGTTTCTTTCGATCTCTCAAGTTATTTCAAATAAGGTGTGATACAGATATATCGACGGAAATATTAATAAAACTGGTACTTTTTTGGACCTGATGCCATAAAACCCAACTATCAATCAATCAAATAATAAAACTGGAAACGTAGATAACTTTTTTGAACTCATTAAAAATGCAGACTTTTTACTTACGGAAAAAGGTTATAATTCTGCACAACTCTATAGTATTCTATTATGAAACGAAATTTCGTTTCTATAGAAACAAATTCTATAGATTTCTGTAGAGAAAACATGCTCGGATTCCACTGAAATGTATTTCTATAGAACAGGGCTCGAAATACCCGGGTGCACAGGTGCACTGTGCACATGAAAATATAATTGTGCACCTAATTTTTTCCCACTAGGTGCACGTAGTGCACCTTGTGCACCTAATTTAAAAATTTAGGTGCACAAGGTGCACCTGTATTAAAAAATCTATTTCGAGGCCTGCTATAGAAACATTTTTTTTATAGAGAAGTTAGAGAAGATATAGCGAATAGAGTCGTAGAGAGAGAAGATAGATAGAGAGATGGAAGATAGAGCAGTTTTATAGAAAAGTTACGTTGTGATACAAAAGAAATTAGCTTTTGTTGAATTATCTAGATACTTTTATTGATCCCGGAACGTCGCCAATACCCCATTGCATTGCTCCAGTTCGACGTTAATTAACTTACTACCTCCCGTATCTAGAGTTACGGGAGGAAGAACGGAATTTCCTGAGAAATTTCTAACTTTTTAGGGAATGTCCGGTCACATAAATCTTCCTCGACATATGAATTGTGAATGAAATAAACTTTTATAGTAAAAAGGTTAAATAAACAATTGTTACAAACAAGAAATAATAATGTTGCAAAAAATGCCTCCTAAATAAGAAAATCTGACTCGGCGCATAAAATTAAGCTAACTTTGCTTTGTACTCAAAGCGATTCAAGCAATACAATGATTGTAAATAATGATTTCTCTGAAAACTCCCGGCAGAATCAGGGAAACGCACTTTAATTCCGGACTTGTCAAGGTAGGCCCAACATAAAATTCATTCTGCCTTCAAAGGAACAAACTTTTATTATAGTTGACAAAATTCTAGAACTGTACATCCACATCTCAGATCAGCAGTAAATTTACTTTAAATTTTAATGCACCTGCGACATGAGCAGGTAGTTAATTAACGTCGCACTGGTGCAAAACAACAGGCTATTGGCGACGTCGGGGATCCATCACCAATAGAAAGGTCAGAGAACACCACATCGTAACTTTGAACCACGGTCAAATGACGAGGTCCATACCTCAGCTGGCATCACACTCTCTAATTTTCCACACCATGCCAACGTGAGGACATATGTGGCCATGACAGATTTGACGTGCACCATCCCCTTTGTACATATCGGTCCTTTTGGAGGGGCTTAGTTATGAACTCGCAACACTCATATTGCTAATCCGTTACTCTACCAACTGAGCTACCGCGGCACTGCCTGAGATGTAGGAAAATGATCCTGCATTGATACTAAGGAATTGAGTAAGGAATTCGCAATGAACTCAAACCACTTTTTCTTGTATTCTGGTATTTTTCTATAATCATCTCAACTGCACTGTCGTGAAAGCCACACTTTCTCCTCTGCCCCGAGAAAGCCACCTGCACCCATAACCCTAGGAGATGTCTTTACTTGATAAAGCTGAGGATTGCCAGAGAGACCGTGAGCAAAAGGAGTGAGGCTGAACCGTAAAAAAAAATTGGATATACACTATATAGACAGGAGTATTTGGACACTGCTTGTTATTCAAAAAAAAAAACTGCTTTATTATTCTATTTAGTAACGGGTAGGCCATCCATTGTCTTGTATTACAGCTGCAACACGTCGAGGCATAGTTTCCACAAGTTCTCCGTAAGTCTGGGGAGGAATAGCTTGTCATGATTCTTGCAACGTTGTGAGAAGAAATTGTTGTGAAGATGAGCATGCGTGGCGGCGAAGTACTCGTCGCTCCAGTTGGTCCCATAAATGCTCGATCGAATTGAGATCGGGGCACTGAACAGGCCAGTCAAGCAAACTCACCTCATTTTCAGGAAACCAGTCCAGCACACGTTTTGCAATATGACATGGAGTTCGATCCTGTTGGAAGAAACAACCATAATCGCCGTAGTATTGCCATAATGTAGGTAATTCCTAATTATCCAGAACCTCGAGATGCACGTCAGTCTTCATGTTACCAGGTACATAAAGTAAAGGGCCGAGTCCTAACCAGGTAAAACAATCCCATATTAGACGAATCCTCCTCAGAATTTCAGCAGTGTCCAAATACTTTTGTCCATGTAGTGCAGTTTCACAAATGTTTTGGCTCAACATCCCCTTTCAAAGACAACTGTTTTCGGTGCCCCCTTAGGAATACTCTAACTCGACAATTTATAAATTTCTAGTGTGTAACTGTGGCTATAACTTTTAGATTTCACCATAATATTTATTTAGCTTTGTGTAATGATTTTGAATTTCAAAAAGCTGCTGCCCTTCAGAGGCACATCTCCTTTAGGGCTTCACGGACCCGAGGTACACAAGTGATCTTTTCTTTCCCATATAGGGTTTACTGTCTGTTGTAAGCATAGGCCCTCGCTCCCGGAATACGTCAGCAATCTTTTTCTTCTTCCATCCCACTACTTTGTTCCCAATCCCTCTTTTTTTCCCTTTTGACGACATTTTTTTGTTTGTCGTTGTCTTGTGATTGGGTCAGCTGGGCCAAATATTGCCCTTACGCCTAAACTACTTTGAAATTGACACAACTTGGAACCGATATTATAAAGCTATTTATCAAAATGAAATAACAAAAAATAACTTGCACATTGATACAATTGATTGATCGCTGTTATTAATATCAATCAATTCAGTAAAATTAAATTTTTTATTACAGAGATGGTAGAACATTTTGTCATTTTGTCACCGCAGGTGACCCCCTTACCTCCCGACATATGTCAGGTTGAAGGTTGATAAGGTAGCCCACGGATAAGTGAGGAGTGCTAGCACTCTTGATTTACAGCATTAAAAAAACCCTCGTTGGGGGACCCTAGTAAACACAGTTGACGCAGGGGCCTTCGGGGACTGGAGGTGCCTTGGCCGGAGTCCCTGTAACTCTTAGTTTAAATCCCGTTGGTAGAAAGAAATAAAAAAGAAAAACTTCACCCCCATTGCACTCTTGTGTCCGTGTCATTACGGCCCCGTTTGCTTCGACTCACTTGGCCTCAGCTCCATCGTTCCCTTCTCCCCCCGCGTTACACAACATGAAAACACAATTGGAGAATATTACATGAGCTTATATGAGAGAAAACGTTCAAAATCTAACACACTATAATATGTCCCGAGCCGGGTTCCTGCCATAGTCTTTTCAAGACCTTAGTATTCACAGTCCTTAGTCTTTTCAATAGAGATGGTAGAACATACCGTTTTGCTACCAATAAGCCTATCTTCGTCAGCAGCATTCTTGAATCTCTTCAGTCAACAATTAGCAATCGGTTAATTAAGGAGCCACTGTAGCCCCGTTCAAAGCGTAGCGGATAAGTAACCGAGGATTGCGAGTTCGAATCTCGATCCAACCCAAGAACGTCGTATACGAGGGGAATGTTGCACGTTAAATCTGTCGTGGCCTCAAATGTCCTCACGTTGGCTTGGTGTCGATGTTTGAAGAGTGGAGTATCAGCTCAGATGTTCTCGTCATCTGACCGAGGTTCAAAATACGAGGCGTCGTTCTTTGACCTTTCCCTTCGGAATTGATTCCGGACTGTCGATAATAACCCGCTGTGTTGTTCCAGTACCACGTTAATTCATTGCCATGTTAGGCGACACATTTTTTCAGTCTTCTTGCCCAATCGGTTACAGTTACGCTGACCAATTCGTTCTAAATATTAAAAGCCTCTACATTACTCTGCCAACAAGAAGCTATAAACTACTGGTTTAAATTATAAGATTGTGTCTTAGTTTGGAATTGGAATGATTGCTTACAGACTAACAATCTAAATGGCTTGAGATACTGTAAATCGAAAACCTTCGACGAAACAAGTACTAAATTAATGAATTAGATGACCTTTGTTCTCTAAAAAGTAGAAACAAGTTAAGCGATAAATTTGTAAAACGTAACATTTGTTTAGTTTAATCTATACGTTTTTGATAAGTAACCAACGTCGAAAAAAAGCAAAGAGTTTATAAGCGACAGCGTTATCAATATATTATCATAAGTTGAAAGATAACATATGGATATCTTACTTATGTACCAAAAAATCAGATAAAAATCTGAAAAATTCAATTGTCTTCACATAATCAAAATTAAAACGTGGATTGTATTTACGTCTATTTATCTTTTGTCTGCTGTCAATTTCCCTTTCTTTTCCCCGATTTCTCATGTTTTGTGTTTCAGAATTCTGATTCATTTTTGATTTCCAAGCCATTCGAATCAGATTAGAAACGGAATATTAATAATGAATAAAATATGAAGATTAAAAAAATTGTTCCTTTACTTTTTCATTTATTTTTAAATTTCAGTTAAAAAATCTTTTGAAACAAATTTAAAAATTGTTCACTTTTTCATTAATTTTGTAAACATAGATTTTGAAATTTCTGCTAAAAATTTTATGGATTGATCTACTTTCATGAACAACGTCAACAATATATTCGTCAACTATATGAACGTACAGGTCGTAAAAATCTATTATTGCTGTTGGTATTCGACATTTTCTCATTGCATTTCATTTTTCTTTAGTTGGTAGCTTTGCTTAATTTGCAACAAAGTAAAACCAAATTATGGTTTACACGAGAGCCAAAAGTAAATTGCCAAAGATGAATTTGGTCAATAGTAATTAGTTCACACAGCCAATCTTCAAAAACACAACGTTTTAAGTCCACTTTTTTGAAAGTTTTTTACTTCTTTTATACAAGAGAAGTATGTTCAGATGAGAATTCCACGACAAACAGACACAGCTATTTACTTTATTCAAAGGAGCACTTCACCTCCCAATTTGCAATATTACTTTAGAAACGAAAAATTTCGGATATTCATTTCTTTTGTTTCACAAATTTACTTTTAAATAGAACCTCCTTTTTCACAAAATCAGAGCTCGTTTATTTATTATTATTTTTTTTTCAGAGAAACTAAACAAGATTCTCTATAGTTCTATGAAACTATAAAAGATTTTCGTTCGGGTGATTCGGGCCGTTTTTAATATATATAAAATATTTCGCAATACTTATGGGGAGAGGGTTGTGAAAAAATAAACTTTTCTCGATCGTCTCACAAAAAAAACGTTCATTTTTTAAAGAAAAAACGCATTTTTAAGATTATTTCAAGTCAATGAAGCAAAAGAAATAAGAGTTGCATCATCTCTCTCCAGTCGGCGACTTCATCGATTAGAAGCTTTTTCAATCAGGAGCAAAAATTCTTACCAAGAACTTTGCCTTTTTGCAAAAGAAATTAATATGTTCTTTACACTTCATTTATTTCATTCAAGGCTGAACAATCAACGGCGCCGCTGCAGTAAGTTCCACAGCCAATCCCATCTCGATTTCTCCAATTTCCATAAGAGCTTCTTTCGGAGTTGAGAGGGAGAAAGGGAAAATCCGATCGAATAATATTCCCTACGCCCAAATCGTCTGCTGGTGGTGGTGCTGCTGGTTAGGTCTCCAGTTTCTCACACAGCGGAAGTTGAATTGTGCCCTACATCCGTGGATACGCGTACGTGGTATATTTATAACACATTTTCTGTTAAATTCAAGATTAGTCGGTGTTTTAACATTTAATGTTTGTTTTATTCTAGAGAATTGCCATGGAGAAAAAGAATTCGGAACAGGCAGCTTGCAATGGCGCCGACCAACACGAAGTTGATCTTGCCGACAACATGGACGAGGATGCTGCTGTGAAAGAAAAGCTGACTGGGGACGACAGTAAAGTGAAATTCACTCCTGTCAATCTGGATGGTTACGATGGTAAAAATGGCGATGCGAAAGTGGACCTCCATGTGGCCCAAACTACTATTGGTATGGGAAAGGAGGAATTGCTAAAATATGCCAACGAACCATACTGGGTACGGTTGCGAATGGCCCTTTTCGTCCTGTTTTGGCTCGTCTGGGTAGCTATGCTGGTTGGCTCTGTTGTCATAATCATTCTAGCACCTAGATGTCCACCTGCACCCAAACTAGAATGGTACCAGAAATCTGCTATGTATCAAGTGGATGTCAAGACATTCAAGGATTCGGATGGAAATGGTATCGGTGATATCAAAGGTAAAATATAACTTATTACTGATTTTTATCATGAAATGTAATTTTTCTTTCATCCCACTACTATGCTCCCCGATCCCACGTTTTTTCCTCTTTCACAACATGTTTTATTTGATACATGTGTTTGGCCAAATATGACCCTTGAGCCATAAAACCCCAAACCAACCATGAAATGTAAAGTGAATGTAAAAATATTCTGTGAAGATCAGATCCTAATTTTTCAGTGGGTCCCATTGCTGGAAAAAATGTCTACTCGTCTAAAATTTATCAAATTGTATCAATCTCTAAACTTAATATGCAATCAAGCTCTAAACTTAATATGCAAAGTCCTTGAAAATTTTTAATGATTCTTATTCAAGACCAACTGTCACTTAAAATCTGTTACCATTTATAGGTTGGCTAAAAATTTTATTTTCAAGACTGGTTAAGTGCAACATGTGTGAATATTCCTTCATTTATGCACCCACTGGTTAAACTGTTAAAATATAGCTGTAAAAGCTGATAGCAATGTAATTGACCAGTTAGTGCTCATTTTCATGAATACTGATGTAAATTAAGGCTGGTTGACCTTAATTTACATGAATCTTAAACTTAGGTTAATTGAAAAATTTTGAGGACACATTTCTATGCTGGGAGTATTTTAAAACTTACTAGATATTTATTTGCAGGTCTAATTTCCAAGTTGGACTATCTTAAAGAGCAGAATATAGATGCACTGATGCTGAGTTCTTTTTACCAGTCTGCTTCAGATGGTATTGTTGACCACAGAGAAATCGACAGCTCATTGGGCACTATGGAAGATTTTGTAGAACTTGTAGACCAGCTGAAAGAAAAAGGTAAAATAAGTAGCATTCATTTTATTTAATCAGCTTTTTTTTATCTACCTCCCTGTATTGTGTTTGATAACACTTTTTATGATTGACAACAATCATAAAATATTGTTACCCTTTTAAACATGTTTAATGAAAGCAAAACTATAAATGCGATTGGCATTTTTCTTGTGAAACATTTTTCAAAATGCAACATCATAAAACTTAAAAGGTATTCTTACGAAAGACTTACTGAAATGGTTGTTCTAAGAATATTTTTTTTGTGGAGGCTCTAAAATAACTGAGAATTTCCATTAACATTCTTTCTTTTCTTTTTTTTAATTTTGTTAAATCATAGTATAGGGTGCAGTTGCCAAAGTTACTCATGTCAGCAATTCTAACATTGGAGATGGACTGTTATTCCTGTAGTCATTAAATTAATGGCATTATTACAAATAAGCAGTCACAAATTATCTCTATATTAACAATAACCGTCAGCCATCAGGGCCACGCCTCTGCTTTTTTTATCACGGTTCTTCAGGTGTTGCCTTGTCATCCGACCGTGGTTCAAAATGACATGGTATTGTCCTCGGATCTTTTCCTTTGAGGATTGATCCAGGACCGTTGCTAATAGCAGTGGTGTTGCTTTAGTACGACATCAATTAAAAATTACCCTAGTCATTTTGGCTAATTCACCATGCCCAGTTAGTGTGGTGTGGAGGGAAGTGCTTGCCTCTAGCAAGAAGACTTATTGTAAAATAGCAGTTTTTGTCTGTTACTGTATTTCCATTTGGTTAGGCATTAAAAAAAATTAAAATCATGCACTGGCCACACCCTTAACTAGGATTTTACCTTCAAACCATTACTTTTTGTGTTTTAACCATTATGCAATAATTTCATAAGTCAGCTCTGATAATATCAATTGCATGCATGTTTTATGCGTCCATGCTTCCTGTCATTATTTACACAGCTCAGTGACATTTTTTTTTCTTTCACTATTAGTGAAATGTATATATTTTAGCTCCCAGTTCATTAAGTTTTTATTTTAGTCTATTTAAGTAGCTATACTGTAATAATAATTGTCACTATGATACGAATTTTATTGATATTCTCATTTAATTGGAAGAACTTTGCTATTTATACAAAACTGATTTTGTAGAATTTCAATTTGATTAAATTTGGGCTCTCTCTTTTAGATATACGACTAGTTATTGATTTCAATCCAAATCACTCCAGTGATCAACATCAATGGTTCACTGACAGTGTGGAAGGCCAAGAACCATACAAAGACTTCTATGTTTGGGCTGATGCTTCTCAAGATGGAGGTCCTCCGAATAATTGGGTAAGCCATCTTAGCAAAGATGAATTATATCTCTGGATACATTGCTTTTTTGTGTTTGCTTAGTGCAATGCTTCCCACACTTTTTCATCTCATGGTCACACATAATCTAATGATTAAAATTCTGTAGCTTACCAAAAGTATGTTGTATGTTTTGCTGATCCAACAGAAAAAATAGGTGTAGTTCAGAATTAATTTACAAAAAATAATAATAGTAGTTACCTATATACCCTTTGCCCCAGGAGCACATCTTTAGGTGTGTGCGGGTATCACCCCAGAAGTACCTAAATAAACAGATCTGTCTTTACATCTGTTCACACTCTTTTAATTGCTTTTCTTCCTACTTGATTGTTGTGTTTGGCACGGCTTATCTAAATACAGAACCCCGTGCTCCCCTAAACCAACCTAACCCTTTTGCTGCAAAGTGGCTTTCAAAAAAAAAAAACTTTTAAATATTTTATTTATGAACATGCTTATCAAAAGTTCAAAACTAAACTATTGAAATTAAATAAATCTTACATAATTCGAACCGCTTCACCCTCAGTGCCATTTTTACAATGCATTGATGGCTTAGTGTAATGAAAGGTATAAGTTCAAACTATTATCTGCTTTAGAAGCAACATTCTGTAGCATTTTATATTTGTTGAATGAATGATATGAGGTTCTCACTTTTCACATATTACTAAAACAAACTCTTAATTCTATATTCTTTCATATTAAAAAAAATTTATTACTTTGCAGTTGAATACCAATGGCGATTCTGCTTGGAAATGGCATGATAAAAGACAACAGTATTATCTCCATACTTTTGGAGAGAAAATGCCTGATCTAAATTTGAGGAATGAACTTGTGAAGCAAGAACTAAGGGTAAATATTTTTTGTTACATTATGTAAGTGTTGAAATAGAAATTTGATAAATTAATCTCCAGGTAGGGCAAATATGGAACAAAACAAAAATTAAGAATATAGTTCATGATGAACTTTGGTGAAATTGGGGTTAACAATAGCATATTTATATTACTTTTAAATAGTGCCACTCATGTGGATGTTTTTAATATTCATTCCTAACTTTACAGTTGCGTCGTTCTTCTAAAATTATAATAAAATATTAAACTTTTAGTTACTACCTATACAAAACATATATTTATAATGTTATTACAACATGTGTGTTGGTATTTTTATTACTTCAGCTTACATCATGGAACGAACAGAGTTCAGATTCATAATGACTCAAGTATCATTGTTTCAATTGAATTCAGTGTACTTTTTATTGTTCTAAACATTATATGGATTTGTTGCCCCAAAGAGTTAACCTCATGCATCAAAATATAGGTCTCAACTTACCCTCTCATTATTGAAGAATATGAACAAATTAACTACACAATACTCTCTAGTGGAACTGATAATTACTTGTTCTGTTGGCAGGATGAATCATGTCAGACAAGTTATACATTCAACTCAAAATACGTATTTGTTGAAAGCAAATAGTGGTACTCTTTAAAAAAATCCTAATTATCTCCTGACTTAATTAAATTCTTGGAACTTAATTATAATCAGCTTAATGCCAACTTTTACAAAGCTGTCCCATTTTTGTGAATACTTTGGATTTTTTTTCAATTCTAGTACTTATAAAAAAATTTCATTCTTAGTATTTAAAATTTTTTTTAAGAAGTATATGTTCAAGTAGATTTCACTTAATGTTAAAATATTCACGCATTGGGAAATTGGATTTTAACAATTTACAGCTGTTAATTTAATGAATGAAGCAGTAAATTTAAAACTAAAGTTGAACAATTTAATGTTATGTGCATATATGCTGTCCAATTTTTTTAAATAGCAAGACTTGCTTAATTATTGAATTTTCTTTTAGGACATCATTAACTTTTGGATGGAAAAGGGTATTGATGGATTCAAAGTTGTTGCTGCCAGTCATTTGGTTGAAGATGAAGACTTGCGTGATGAACCAGTATCCAGTATTACCAAACCTGATAAGGTACTTTTATTCAATTATAGTTTACATTAAAATTATAGCTAGGAATCGATAATTTAGGAAAACAGTTTCAAAGTATATTTGGTTTTGCACATATTTGATTGGATCACATAAGGATTGCAGGCAATAAGTTTGCTGACACTGCTGTGATTAGCATTTAAAGTGTGAATAAATCATACTGTAACAGAAGAAAGTTGGACAGGAATTGTGAATGTAGCTTATTAGTACAGGCATGAGAATCTTCCGCGTTTCCGCGGATTTCCGCTTTTTTAGATTTTTTCATGTTTTTACGCTTTTTAGTAATTTTCCGCGTTTTCTAACGTGATTTAGGCCGTTTTTAAGCATATGACGTATCAGTGTTCCTAGCCGATGAGAGTATATTTCAAGCTTTGAAGAACCGGATGTCCTAGTGACGTTTTTATGTACTAGTGGGTATGCCTGGGCGATGTATCGATATATCGTGAAAAACCGGTGTTAGGACGACAACCACATCAGTTTCACGATGGCGATGCATCGTTAAATCGCGATTTTTTCCGATCTTACACAGGCATCCCTTAGCTAGCGCAGATCTCGCGGTCATCGTTAAATCACGATTTTTTCCGATCTTACACGGGCATCCCTTAACTAGCGCAAATCTTGCGGTCATCGTTAAATCGCGATTTTTTCCGATCTTACACAGGCTTCCCTTAGCTAGCGCAAATCTCTCGGTCATCGTGACATCGCGATTTTTTCCGATCTTACACGGGCATCCCTTAACTAGCGCAAATATCGCGGTCATCGTCAAATCGCGATTTTTTCCGATCTTAAACAGGCTTCCCTTAGCTAGCGCAAATCTCTCGGTCATCGTGACATCGCGATTTTTTCCGATCTTACACAGGCATCCCTTAGCTAGTACAGATCTCGCGGTCGTCGTGACATCGCGATTTTTTCCGATCTTATTCAGTCATCCCTTAGCTAGCGCAGATCTCGCGGTCATCGTTAAATCGCGATTTTTTCCGATCTTACACAGGCATCCCTTAGCTAGCGCAAATCTCTCGGTCATCGTGACATCGCGATTTTTTCCGATCTTATTCAGTCATCCCTTAGCTAGCGCAGATCTCGCGGTCATCGTGACATTGCGATTTTCCCCGATCTCACGGTTTTCCGGTGTCGCGATGTTATCGCTCAGCGCCAAATTAATGAGGAATTTCTCAAAGTCATTTGAGTCCTAAAGATGACTTTCGATTCCAAATTACTTTTTTTAGCGAAATTGTAATTCAGTATAATTTCAACAAAAATGATTTTACACAATGAAGTTGAATTCCAAAAACCCATTCTTGTTTCTTGATGTTACAATCAATCCGTTTGCATCCTTTTTTGTTGCGAATTTCTGTGGCAATTTAGGTCACATATGCCGTCGTCATTACTTAGAGGAATCAAATGCCCCTTTATTTCTATTTATGCTGAAGTTTTTCTTAAAAGCTAATTTTGAATCTCTACTTGAGCATATATGGTGTGTGGGGGGACACACATGCACACACACATATATATTAGGGTTTGTCCCCAATCTCAAATGTTCCATTTCCCATAAAAAGTTACCATACCAATTCTTTCTGTTCTTTCAAACAGTTTTAAGGGGTCCACGACAACTTTGAAATTTTAGACTTTCTGTATCAGCATCATCAATTACAACCAAGATAAAGTTGTTGCCAAAACCATGTGGTAACACTGACTAGGCTAGTGACTGCAGCTTTAACTTTGTTTACAATACATTTCCTGTTAATTTCAACTTGTGGTTTTCATTATGAACTGATTTTCAACTTTTGTTTATTGCTAGTTTGATTCTGATTTGGACAGTGTACACTGGCCTAACTTTAACTGAACTTTTTGTTCTGATTTCCCTATGGAAACCAGACTGACTTCAAATATTTTTGGTCTTGGATGATAATTTGTGATGATTCACAAATAAATGGCTCCAAACTTCCAGCTAATTTGCAAGTTTTCAGGTGTATGATGTATCATATTAAAGAAGGTGTCCAAGAAAATAGGACTAAATGGGAGTCTGCAAAACTAGTCCTTTCCCAAGCAAAGCTGTTTCATGAAAAAGCAAATATCCCAATAATCAGTGAACGAAAAGCTTGTGAAAAACTTCTTGATGACAGCGTAAAATTAAGAGGAATACCCCTTTAAAAAATAAGCCATCGCTAATGCTATGCTAGCTACAAAACCAAATTCCATCAATACTGCTTTTAAATTGCAAGGTAGATATGGCATGGATTTCGAAAAACCCAAATTTCCTAAAAAATATCACTCTAAATACAACTCTTTCTGAATGGTCAAATTCTGCATCCTATACCACATCATTCACAAAGTTACAAGCATTGAATGTTGTCAATGACTGCAGAAAGAGGGATCAAGCTAAGTACTGATTTCATACAGTCAGCAAAATGTGAAAATCGTTACCAAAATATTCTGCAGGTTGTCGAACAAGATCGACAAAAACAGAGAAATCTGCGAAAACGACCAAAATTGACTGATTCTTAAATTGAGTGTACTTGTATGAATTTAAAATGAAATTAGAAAATTAATAGCATAGGATAATATATTATTTTATTATATCACAAAACAATCTTAATTGCATTATTTCATGAGAATATATGTTGAAAAAATTTGTTTTACTCACGATGCTTTGTGTATCAGAATTTCCACTTTTATTGTACATTCCTAGTACATGGATGTTATACAATTTTTCAAAACTTTTATGTATAATATTTTTTTTTTGCATTTCGAACAAAAATAACAATGACAGACCATTTCCATGAATTTTTTAAAAAGATGGGGCATTTGATGCACATACACCCTAACAGATATATATGCAAAATCTTGTTTTAAATCATGCGTGTTTCTTAAATGTACAACGTAGATCTATACTTGTTATTATTTTTTTTTCCTACTGCGATTTTTAATAACCAAGAGAAAAAGAACTTAATAATAATTATATATATGGTGATATAGGAACAAGGTTTTGCTTTTACTATATATAAAATGCATGGTTAGCATCACGATATTGCAATGTTAGAATGTTGATGTATCGCAATGTAAAAATTTGAACATCGCCCAGGTTTACTAGGGGGTCCGCCCACTGCTCTGCTCACCAACTCCATAGTGTACAAATTGTTCCTCGAGCATGTTCGAGTTGTTAATTTTAATTTTTACTGTTGCGAAATCCTGTGCACACAGACCTGACTCGCATGTATTTAATTTCACATTTTGGTTTTCCTCTTTTTTGAAATTTTGCATTCTCATGCCTGTTAGTATTAGTGGTGTAGGCATTTCAGTCGAGACTTCATAGATGTAATATCAAAAATCTTCTATGTTATTTATCAACCAAGTATGCATTTACAGTATGTACTTTTTCTGTATTAATATGTTTTTATTTTCTACAGCGTCAGTATACTGATATCAACCACATATACACTGTAGATCAACCTGAAAATCTTGGCTTGTTTGCTGAATGGAAACAACTATTGAAAAACTTTACAGCCTCTGCTGGAATTCCCAAGTAAATAAGTGCTTAATTAATATTCTTAAAATGGTTTACACCAGGGTATGTGGATTAAAATCAAGCTATTTAAAAAAAAGCATTGATTTAAATCTAAATTTTAGTATTAAGTTTATAAATATTGTAGTGAAAGAGGACACAGCCCCAAATAATCAAATTGTTTAATGTACATCCTGTCTTCAAAACTGCCAAATTGAGGTTGATTTAAGTAATAGGTATTCATCTGTTTTAGCGTGAAACATGCCTAAAAATGTAAGCAAAGGAAATTTAAATAACATATACTCTAAGCCAATATGTTTTATAAAATATTTAACATTTAATGAAATATACTAAATATAAATGTTATGTGATATTAGCACAAACACACAAAACAAAAAATGGATTGACGCAATGAAATTCAGTCACTAAATGATAAGGTTTTACTGAATGCTAAGGTTCATGAATATATGCCCAGCCGTTTGTATGTAGTGTAGGAACATACATAGACACTGAATGTGTAAACTGCTGATTTTGCATTAGAATGACCCAAAATGGATTATTAACTTGAAATGGGGTGAAGAGATATTCAATGTACAAACAAACACTCCATTTTCTCTACTATTATAAAAGGAAGTGTCTGTTTCGCGGCCTCAAAATCCTGACGTTCTATGGCACTTAAAGCAATGAGATTTAGCACACATGTAGTCTAAATTATTTCCAATTTTTGGGTTGCGGTGAATTTTAAAATTCAATCTAGAAGATTTTTAAATGAATTTTGTAGTTTTATTCTCCATTGGTTTTTTGAACGCGGAGAACTTTTTCTACTCATGCGACCTTGCAGTCAGGGTTATCTCCTAGACCGTTAAAGATAGAGTAAAAATTTCAACGGATTTGAAATCTGCGGAGAATTTCAGTTTAGATGGATACCTAAAAAAAAGATTTTTTTAAAATAGATAATTTTTTAATTGAATATATCTTCAACGGATTTGAAATCTGGAAAATTTTACACCAGCTTAATATCTTTCATCACGGCATTGCCAGCGGTGTTGGTTTGCGTCGCTTACACCAATGGCACATGCAACGCCAGGCTAAACACGCAGTGGCTAGTTATTTATATGGATGAGTCTTATACACTATATGGACAAAAGTATTTGGACACTGCAGAAATTCAGAGGAGGATCCATCGTAGTGTGTGGTTGTTTTTCCTGGTTAGGACTTGATCCATTGCTTTATGTACCTGGTACCATGAACGCTGTAGTGTACCTCGACATTATGGATAATTCGGCCTATAATACTATGGCAATACTTCGACGATGATGGTTGTTTCTTCGAACAAGATCGAGCTCTGTCATATTGCAACACATGTGCTGGACTGGTTTCCTGAAGATGAGGTGAATTTGCTCGAATGGCCTGTTCAGAGCCCCGATCGAGCATTTGTAGGACAAACTGGAGCAGCGTGTACGACACCGCCACGCACGGCCATCTTCACAGCAATTTTTTCTCGCAGCCTTGCAAGAGGCATGGCAAGCTATTCCTGCCCATACTTGCCAAGAACTTGTGTAAAGTGTGCCTCGATGTGTTGCAGCTGTAATACAAGCAAAAGTAGGACCCTACCTGTTAATAAATAAAATAATAAAGCACTTTTTCTGAAAAGCATGCATACTTATGTCCTAGTGTATGTGTCAACAGTGGAATTTTCAACACAGATCAGGAAACGGCACCCCAAGTAACCACTTTAGTTACGACAGCTTGTAACTTAGCTGACAGACTTCAAAAACAGACTGCAATCTTTACAGCAATCCAGTTTGTTATGGAATTTCTTTTTAGGAAAAGAAAACATGCAGCACAAAACCTTTTGAACCAAGATGGTAGCTAAGTGAAGTATTTTTAAATTTTGGCAGGTTTCCTTTACAAAACAAATAACTCGTTTAAACTTTCATTTCTTTTCCATGTTTCAAATAAAATTATTAGTTTTTATTGACGGCTACACTCAATGGGCAAGTAATACCATTGTTCTCATTCTAAATAGATACATAGTTTCCATTCAAAACAAGTTATGATAAATGAGAAGGTCCGTGATAGGTTAGTGTGGCTCTTAGCAATGTAAATGCCAAGAATTGTATAAGTATCTTTGCAATTGCTTGCTATGTTCTAATACTTAGATTAATTATGATTGTATAATCCCTTATTGATGTAATTAAAAAAAATGTTTTTCAGAATTCTGATGCCGCAACTCTCAGGGTCTATGAACACTAGTGTGCTGTATTATGGAAATGATACCGTACCCCTGACTGAATTACCCTACAATATCCACTTCACAGAACTCAATGAAAAATCAACTGGAACAGAACTCAAATATCAACTTAATAAATGGATGAATCATATTCCATCTTATGGGTGGCCTACCGTACTGGTAATTTCAAAACTTTATTTGTTATTGTTACTAAATCACTCGTTGAAATGTCAAATAATTGATTAATCATAATGTAGCTTGAGGGGGGAAAATGCACTTGTGAAGGGTTGTATTTTTTAGCTGGGTGTAGTTCTTCCTGTTTCTAATGTCTTAAATTCATTGTATTTGTGTTTTGGGGAAAACAGTCTACACCTGAAAAGATGGCTTTATAAATTTATTTATTTTTTCACTGCATCTGTTTGAAATATCTCAGTAAAATGTTGCTTTAATTTTGAATGTATTGCACTACAATTTAAAGTTTTAGCTCATTTTTATTTCCACTATTATTTACCATTTGTTACACTTTTACGGCCATATTCACAAGTCCAAGTTAACCTGCGAATCGACGATAATCCCCGGGTTATCGAAAAAAACGTATTCACAATGTCTGATCAGTGGTTTAAACTGCTATTCGAAATAAGTAAGATGTACAAAATATACGACACACTTCATTCTATGCTAAATTACAATATTCTTGTGACGATGCGCATTCAACTGATCTTGTATTAATCGGAACAAAAACATGATTACATTGTCTATAAAATAGATATGCCAAGGTGTGTTCTGGTTTGAACTATGTTCTGGCTCGCCAATGAGAGAGCGGATGGTAGAATACGACCATGGCAGATGCAAATTCGTCATGGAATAAAAATTATTTTGTTGATTTATGAATGAAATTGTTGTTTATGTTGAATGAAAGAAAATTTACAATGCAAGTGTTACTTCACTTTACACCAAAACACACCCATACTGACAAGTATAAAGATAGTCGAATTACATTGATTTGTCAAGGTATTGTATACAATTCTTTCTTGCAAAATTTAAGTTTCCATCAAAATCCAATTTGAAATTAAATCCCTTTTGCATTACTTTTTCCAAACCCAAATTAAAATGCTGTACACGTTCTATTGAAATCACAATCTTATGCCTAATCAGTATGAATTCAGATTTGGTTGTCATATAACAAATATAAACAATATTGTGTGATCGTGAGGAGTTGGTAGTAGCCAATCATAGCGAGCGTATCATTTTAATTCGTTGATCACTTACCACTGTTGGTGATACTGTTTTTGATGATCCACACAATTCAACTCTGACCTGCAGATCAACTGAACTCGAGACTTGTGAATATGGCTATTAGTGTATAGAGTATAATTTAATTCTTGAATAAACAAATGGTGTCAATTTCTATGTTAGCAAAATATGTAAATCTTAATGTGCTCTTCAAGCTAAGTGGACCTCTTGAAAGTGGACAATTTTCTTTGTAAATGTTTGTGTTTGGTTTAACTGAAATTACATTTTAGGTCGGTAGTGAAAATGTGCCCAGGCTAGCGAGTCGAGTAGGAGAAGATTTAGTTGATGCTTATCATATGGTTGCTGTATTCACTAAAGGCACTCCTATAACTTACTATGCTGATGAACTAGGAGTTACAGACTCAGGCAAAAAGGATAAGGTAAGGTTCATGTAAATCATGAGTTTTTTATTCCAAATGTTGTGCCTTGGGTTTTATTTCAAGAGAGTTCAATTCAAGGAAATGTTAGATTTTTAAAGTTTGGATATTTCTTCCCGCGTGATTAGTATGATGATTCCTTTGCCTAAACAAGTTGTGATTGGCACCGGTACTTCCTGTATGGAAAAGCGTGCGAAAGACTCGTCATCAACGATTTAGTCCATGTTGAAACTTGCCATCGACCATGTAGCATTGTGTTTCACTTCTCATGTGTTGATTGTATTATTCATGTGCTCCTGTTTTATAACAGCTTATTTTGCAGTATCTATTGATTTGAGTGACTTTACACTGAGAGAGTGTTTCTGCCTCAAATGGATAAATGGTCAAAAACTCTTAAGAGCTGCATTTAACATTGAAATTCAACCTGCTAATTCGACAGATGCAAGTACTTCAAAGCAGTCTGGTTATTTACAAGAGCAGGGGGACTAGGTACAGCCTTTGATAGCCTGAATAAGTGAAAATATTCTGCTGAATAATTGGGGCTCGGATTTTTATTCAAATAAGACGAAGACTGTCGGAAACCACTGCAATTTGTTTGTGGGCAGTAGTGAAAGAAGAGTGCCAAGAACTCGGTGACAAAGCAATAAAATATTTATTACCTTTCACTAACACAGCTCATCGAAAGAATTTTAATTCTATTTTTATTGTTTTGATCTTCCATACTATAAAAAGTTAAAGCATATTACTTAAAAATTCCATCTCCCCCCCCCCTCATAATTAATAAAAGTTATAGTTTTATTTTGATACAACGTGAAGGGGCAATATTTATTGCATAAGGGCTATTCGTACACTTGCACTAGGTGTAATGAAGAGAGGATGTACTTGAAAAACATAAGTCTAATGAAGGTACAGGAGATTTTAAAAAAAGGTTGGGAACTGCTGTTCTACCCGATATACATTTTATTTACCCCTTGGTTTCGATTGTATGAAAATGGTCGGTATTATACTCCTGTGTGAAATCAAGAAGCATACCATTTAAAAATAATATTCTGGAATGAAGTTTACTAAATATTTCAAACCAAATAAGTTTGTTGAAATTTAAATATGCTTTGCATATCATAATACCTTCCAATTGATCCAAAATGGCTATTTTTTTTCTGTTTCCCAAATTTGCGTATAAGCTAATAAACCTACCAAGTTGGAGAAATAAGTAAATTTTTTTATTTCTTTAATGTCATTGCAACTTTTTTGGTGTACAGAGGAACCTTGATTGCTTTAATCTGTGTGTGTGTTTTTTTTTTTTTAACAGATTCAGCAAAACTTACAATGAAATGAATAATAGAAGGATTTTTGTAATTTAATTCGCAATTCGATATCATAGTTTGACAATTAACTTCAATACAATATAGAACAATATTTGATTGAATGTCCACTGATTGTTTTGTGTTAAAAACAGAGCACTTTTACTTGTGATATTGCACTTTATGGCAGACAAATCGCTTTATTTCATACTAGCCACTGCGTTGCCTGTGACAGTTCTTTTTGTGGGGTCAGGTGAGACCACTGCTCGCTTACTCTTGCCAACCCCGGTGATTGCTACGCATTTCCATTTAATTGCGAAGAGATCCAGTCACGTAATGTCACAATCTTTTACAAAAATATAAATATTTAATTAAAAAATTATGTGAGCATTAACGAGCAGGGGGAGGGTCCCCTAGTATATAAAATTTTGTTTATTTTAACGTGTCTAGAGATGTAAAATTCTTGGTAATAATCATTTAGAATATTCTCCTGTGGGCGAACAATCACAAATTTTCTTTTCTTAATGCATAAAATAAAAGTATGGCATATTTTTTTAAATCTAACAATGAATTCATGCAATGAAGTTTTAACATTAAAAATAAAGATATATAAACATTTCATTTATGGAGGACTAATTGTGGGAAATAAGGCATTGGAACAGTATTGCCAGCTCAAAAGTCTGAAAAACCTCCAAAAATAAACAATTTTGAACCAAACCTACTAGATTTCTGATTTTTGTTTTTAAAAAATCAGAAACAAATTATAATTGATTTTTTTTTTCACACATGTTTATTTTTAGAAAAATCATATTTTTGGGTAAACATTTTGTAGATTTTTGCTTTTGCAGTAGCTTTATAAACTGCTACGAATCTAATACTAAATATACTTTTCCTGAAAATGAAACAGTATTCATTAATAGTACAAATTAATACTATTAGTTTTATGTAATATTAGTAACTAGTTCATAATGAAGAATTGTAATATAAAATATGTGAAATAACATAAAGAATTATGTTAGGCATGATAAATTAGTGTTATAATGTAGCATAGCATGTTAATTTTTCCTTTATTTCCATGTGATATAAATTGCAGATTTTCATTTTATGATGATAAAAATAGAAAAATCTTGCAACGAAACCAAGGTATATCAGAAAACCTTTGTGGTTGAATTCTTTCAAGCAAATCTATCTTACTCCTGATCCGAATCTGCATGAAATAAACTTTATTGTTTGCTATAAAGGTTCCAACCAAATACAATTAGCATGTATCCTGGTGTAAAAACACTGTTGCAACTTCTAAAATGTTGACTTGCTTATTAGTTCATACTAACCTTTAAATATGCTTGTGTTTGTTTTTTTTATAGACAAACCTAACGCAAACTGTTATGCTTTGGAGTAATGAGACATATAGTGGTTTCACTAATGGTAGCACTTCTTTGCATGTGCATCCTAATTACGAAACTATAAATGTCATGGTAAGTAAGCATTTAATATGTGAAATTTGTTGCCTTTTGCCTCTTCTAATATTACAATTAATTTAACGCATATCAATCGCAGTATCAATTTGTTGCTATCATAGTGTTAGCTTGTTAATGTATGACAATGCAATGCAATTGCAGAATATATGTGTATTTAATTGCATATTTTTCATTTAATTTTAATGTATAGACAAATACTTTTGAAAAATTATAAGTTTATGTTTATCTTAAACAAACAAAATAGTAATACTTGTTTTATCTACAAAATTAAATATCATGTTTTTATTTTTTTAATTTTCTGACCAAAGGAAACTTAAATATTTTGCTTAAAAGCCTTTTTAAATTCGAAAAATAAATTGTTTTTAGTTCAAAAAATTGATTTTATGAATTGTTAACTTAAATGACAATGAAAAATATGAAAAGGTAGAATAAAAATATGTTCGTGTATGTTTATAATGTAAAGTCTACTAGAATTAGAATTCAGTTGAATGTATCTTATATCAAGATTATGAATATACATTCTACATAAAATGTAATGTCATTCCTTTTTATAGTCCACTGAGAATATTTTCATTCGACTTTAGCAACCCATCTATAGAGATTCATATAAAACCAAACCTAAGATTTTTGGTGCAGATTAAATGTTGTCTTAATCTTTTGACAAATGTATGTCATATTGGTGTATAAGAATGACTTCTGTTATCACACTAGCAGTGCACGTGGTGTAAGGTATTAATCTGGTGTAAAATTTTCCACAGATTTCAAATCCGTTGTAGATATATTCAATTAAAAAATTATTTATTTAAAGAAAATCATATTTTTAGTTATCAATCTAAACTGAAATTTTCCGCATCAAAGCAGTTAAAATTTGTACCTTAAATTTTTGAGAAAATAAACGATTTTTATCATTTTTTACGAAAAAACTCAGACTTTGGCCCTTTTTGTCTTCTATTAACGTAACATGCGCCAAATGAGACACATCGGCAACGTTGCACTCTTAAATGTTGCTTTTTGGGGGGAGAAGATTATTAGTTCAATGGCAAAACTGGAGAACTTGGATTTTGAACTAGTTAGCGTACGTTGTTGTCTATTTCGTAGGTAAAGCTACGGTTTCCTTAAAAAGCAGAGCTGTTATCTAGCGGCCGTGAAACGTCATATAGCGGCGGAAAAGGTATAAATGAAATATTTTAAGTTGATCAGCTTTTAGTGTGATTATTCTTTCAACTAGGAAAAAAATGCTCGGTTATTTCGTCTAATATGGCAATCTCGGCAAGCGGAAAGTTTAAATTTTGATTTTGAATATTCTAGAAAGTACTTTCAAAATCCTTTTAAAACTTCTTTCTTTGGCGACTTAAGAAGTGCGCCAAGGCGGTGCCCACCATTTTAAACATAGACTGCAGCTATTTTTTGCAATGGAAATTTTCAAAATGATGCTTCTGTTAAGGCAATATTTATGATTGTTTTAATAAGTTAAATTGTTTCTTGGATAATATGAGTTATTAATTTTAAGTTTTATTTGATTTAATTAGAAAATAAGAATATTTACGGAAAAATATACGAAAATAGGTTAAAATTACAAAAATAGGTTGTAAATTTAAACTGAATTAAGTTATATTTTTTTTTACCACAGGGGTACAGCTTCAGTCTATGTTTATAGCGGTAGCAACGGCCTGCCCTTGGCGCACTTAAGTCGCCAAGGAAATAATTATTTCAAATGAATCAATGAAATCAAACGACAGTTTAACGAAATTAGAAAGAACTTTCTGAAATATTCTAAACGAAGTTTTCAAACTTTCCACTTGCCCAGATTGTATTAAAATCTGTAATAACGGTTATGCAGATGGGTTACCTTAACCAGTCAGTATTTGCTACTAGAAGTGTGCCAAAAAAGTGCCAAGTCCGTTGCCACTGCTATAAACATAGACTGAAGCTGTACCATTTTTATTTTTGCTGTCTTCTTTTTTTTTTTTTTTTCATATAAAATTTATGCTATTTAATAAAAATAGTATTTATTTGATTTATTCTTTTGTAACATAGCATTTTTATTTCCTGTCAATTTCATTTTTGTATCAAAGTTTTAGAAAACTTGCAACTCTAAAAAAAAAAAAATCTTGCCACTGGTTAGATGTTCAAAATTATTCATAAAAATATCATTTTTAGCTTCATGCAACTTATTTATA
Organism: Metellina segmentata; assembly: GCA_947359465.1. Taxonomy (NCBI): domain Eukaryota; kingdom Metazoa; phylum Arthropoda; class Arachnida; order Araneae; family Tetragnathidae; genus Metellina; species Metellina segmentata. The sequence goes on from OX375881.1 coordinate 33,574,156, forward strand.
CTGTTTACAGAGTTGCCAAGATATTTTTCTCTTTTTTACAAAATTTGAGTTTACGTGTAAGGTGCCCCCTTTTCTGAAGACAAATTTCATTATTTATAGTGGACTTTGTAGAGCTTTAAGCTAAATAATAGGCAAAAATACATGCTTATCATAAACGCATATTCTGTACTAGTGGCGCAGCCAAGGGATGTTATGGGTTAACCTCCCTACTTCCAAAGACAAATTTTATTGTTTTTAGTTGACTTTGTAGAATTTTATCAGACTAAAAATTTGCACACCCCCTCGGAAAAATTTCTGGCTACACCACTTTTCTTTACACACATTAGTACACAAATATAGTATTCTTATTAAGATATTTTTGTAGTTCAAAATAACACTGCATATATTTTCCTCTTTTTTACATTTTGACTGTTTTCACCTCTGACACAAGCAGAAAAAGTTCTCCACGTTTGAAAAAGCGATGGAAAATAAAACTATTAAATTCATTTTAAAATCTTCTAGATTGAATTTTAAAATTTGCCGCGACCCAAAAATCATTGCTGTAAGTGCCATAGAATCGTCAGGATTTTGCGGCCCCAAACAAACACTTCCTTTTATAATATTAGAGATACTTTGGCCCAGTACTGCGTGTGCTTTATAACTGCATAAAATTGCATCAGTATTTATTGAATTTTTTTTTTTCTTTCTGAAACTTTTGTCGTCGGTGATTTAAATCTAGAGTGTCACTATGTTCTTTCAAGAACTGCTTGCTCATTGTTATTTATTTTTTAGGTCCAAGAGAAAAACAAGCAGTCGCACTTGAAGATTTTCAGCCGGCTGCTTGCCCTGAGAGGGCAACCTGCTCTCAATTTTGGGCTTCAAGAGTACCCTCTCGTCACAGATGAAATTTTCTCTTTGATGAGGGTGCGAAAAGGCTCCCCTGGGTACTTAGTTGTCCTGAACCTGGGGGCAAATTCCACTGTCATCGACTTCAGTGGGAAAAGCGAATACCTTCCAGAGATGGCGAGGGTCGAAATTCGAAGCAGTAACATTATAAGCGGCGCTTTATCGGATGGCGATCATCCGAAAATCGCGTTGAATGAAGTTCCTCTCGATCCAAAGCAGGCGGTTGTGTTTTCATTTGTTCCAATATTTCCGAGTTAAATGAAGGTGCGAAACTTGCATGTGAAGTAGGGACGTTTGCATAGTGTGCATTTAATGTAATGGAAACTCAAGTTAGTATTGGACGAAATAGCTTTTTTATGTTTGTTGTTTAATGTTTCTCTGAAAATGTAGACATAGATGTGACATAATGTTTGTTTTGTTGTGAATAAAATCTTAGCAGCATAATGCAGTCTTGCAAATTCTGTTCATCACATTCACAATTTTTTCCATGCACATGAACGAAGTTTTGCATTGAGAAATCCAGAAATAGGATAAATTCAAGTTAGAAACCCATTTCCACATTAATGATACAGATTTTCTTATTTGATTCAAATGTATTCTTTCACAAGTTAGGGTTTTTACACTTACAAGTGTAGCTTTTGCTCACTGAACTAATTTTTTATATCAAACTTGAGAGATTTGATCCATTTTTCTCATAGAAACTGGTAACATGTATTGCTTTACTACTTTAGTTCGACAATAATTTCTCAAACACTAGTGACCTGGTGAATTCATGCTCACTGCAACAGCAGCATAGATTCAATTCCTGTAACTACCTTGGTGTATTTTTTCATTTGAATTCTATTTGAAAAACATTAAGAATGCTGAAAAATTTTAATCAAAATGTAACAAATTAAATTGTACATAATTTAATTGTGGGGCCTTTTCATTACTTCAAGTGTAAAAACTGAGTTCACTTTAGTGTTGCAAGTATTTCTACAAATGCAATGGTTATAAAAGGACTGTATATTAAAAGCCCGATTGTAACAAGAACAAGCCGACCAACCGGTATAGTGGTTAAGGTGTTAGCCTCTAGATCGGAAGGTTCCTGGTTCGAATCCGGGCATGGATGTTTGTAAACGTTTGAGCTGGTACCCCGCTCCCCAAACTTAACGTGAGGACTTTCGGCCTCGACAGATTTAAGGTGCACCAGCCGCCTCTGCACCATACGTTTACAAACATCCGGGCCCGGATTCGAACCAGGAACCTTCCGATCTAGAGGCTAACACCTTAACCACTATACCGGTTGGTCGGCACTACCATTACCTATCAGTGCGATATTATTTAGAATTGGTAATTTTAGTTAACGTCGTACTAGAGCAACACAACGGGCTATTGACGACAGTCCGGGATCAGTCCCTTAGGGGAAAGATCCGAGGACAACACCTCGTAATTTTGAACCACGGTCAGAAGAAGCAATACCTGAGCTGGCACCTCACTCCCCAAACTTCCACACCAACCCAACGGGAAGACTTTCGACCACGACAGATTTAAAGTGCACCAGCCGCCTCTACACCATACGCATACAAACATCCATGCCAGGATTCGAACCAGGAACCTTCCGTTCCAGAGTTTAACACCTTAATCACCATACCGGTTGGTTGGTAATGGTAATTTTAGTTAACGTCGTAATAGAGCAACACAACGGGCTATTGACGACGGTCCGGGATCAATCCCTTAAGGGAAAGATACCGTGGACAACATCTCGTGATTTTGAACCACGGTCAGATGACGAAGCGGCACCCGACTCTCCAAACTTCCACACCAACCCAACGTGAGGACTTTCGGCCACGACAGATTTAAGGTGCACCATACGTTTACAAACATCCATACCCGGATTCGAACCGGAACCTTCCGATCTAGAGGCTTAGACCTTAACCACTATACCGATTGGTCGGCTTGGATTGTGGGGAGTAAACTACTTTCCGCCTGGCTTGTTTGTTTGCACAGGTAGTATGTAGGTATTTTAGTTAATGTCGTACTGAAGCAACATAGCGGGTTATTGACATCTGGGATCAATTCCCCAAAGGAAAGCAGACGACCAACCGGTATAGTGGTTAATGTGTTAGCCTCTAGATCGGAAGGTTCGGGTCCGGGCATGTATGTTTGTAAGCGTATGGTGTAGAGGCGGTTGGTACACCTTAGATCTGTCGTGGCCGAAAGTCCTCACGTTGGATTGGTGTGGAAGTTTGGAGAGTGGTGTGCCAGCTCAGGTGTTGCTTCGTCTTCTGACCGTGGTTCAAAATTACGAGGTGTTGTCCTGGGATCTTTCCCTTAAGGGACTGATCCCAGACCGTCGTCAATAGCCCGTTGTGTAGCTCTAGTACGACGTTAACTAAAATTACCGGAAAGGACCGAGAACAACACGTAATTTTGAACTACATTTGTTTTCACAGGACATTTCCAGTTGCTCATTTTAAATTACTCAAGAAAATTTCACAACCAGAAAGGTTTCTCGAAACACAGGGCTTATGTTTTTCTCTTACTTCTGGGAATTTTCGAAAATATTTTCGCCTAAATTTTTAAAAAGTGTATTAATTATATACTTGTAACTACATGGCACCTATAATAATAATGATGACATTAAAACATGAAATCATTCATCAGTGTTGGTAGAAACTTAAATAGGGATATCAACGTTGTAATGTCAACAGGAAGAAAAACTTTATTTTTAACTTGCCTTTATATGAAAAACCAGCAACAATCATGAATCCTTTAGAAAAACTTTCTTTCGATTCTGTAAACCATGTACTTAAATTTTTTTCTCCCCTATTATGATAATAAATGGCTCTTTTTTTTGCTGCAATCATTTAAATACACCCATGATTCATCTATTGTGACAATGTTTTTCCATTTTTCTTGGGATAAGTGTTTCTCATATAGAATTCGGAAGCGTGTCCTGCGTTCAGCGATATGCTTTGGAGAAAGACGATGACATTGCGTTTTTTCGCTTTCTTAAAATTTAAATCAACGTTTATCATTTTGTTTACAGTGGACACCGAGCATTTTAATGATTTTGCAGCTGTCCTTTGACTAGGGGGATTTTATTTTAACATTAAACAACGTACCTTTGCAATAGTCGAAGATGTCCGTTTCTTCCTTGGATACTTGTTTGGAATTTTTGTCCCACTTGAGGCTCCAATTTGACGTTTTTTCCTTTCTTGTTGACGATATTACCTATCGACGCTTTAGATATCACAAAACCATGATTCTCACATCGTTTTTGGATAACGGAATATGAATACTTCTCTTCGGAAAGAGCATAAATATAGCCTTCGAACCAATGCTTCGTTAAAAACGCCATTTTGAATAAAAACAAACCTCTCAAGCCGCAGACGATAATTTTGACTTTTAAAAACATAGTACAACTGCAATTATTTCTTTTGCAGCAAAAGATTTTTTATTACCGCTAACCAAAATCGTCTAAAAAATGTGCGAACAGCCTCTGTATATTAATAAATTTCTTCGTAGTACATTGATAAAATTATTAAATATTTTGCGTCAAGCAAATGTTGGTCACATTCATTTCAAATAAAGTCATTTTAAACAATGTTGTTTTATTATGTCATACCATGAGAAACACATTGTTTGGTTTAACAACAAATTACACAAGGACAGTCTTGAATTACACTAAAACCCTGCAAATTCAACCCCTCCCGTTAATCCGAACCAACTGTTTTTAAAATTTGTAAAACAAAATACAGTAAATCAGTAACAACATAATATATTAACATTATTGAAATAAAAGACAGCATTGGTAAAAGAATTCACATACTTTTAGATATTCAGATTATCATTAAATTAATAAGAATAGAAAAATAGGTACTAGAACTTCACATGAACTATTACATTTAGACAAAATTAATCAGTTTTTTTTTGCTGTGCTAAATACATATAAACATTTTCCTAGTTTGTTCAAAAAACATATTCTAAGTTAAGTGTAAAAATCAAGTGAATAAAAATTTCATTTATATGCGTGGAATTATTTATATTATGAGTGTAAAAACAATTTTTATTTAATATACATAGTCTAGTTTAAATAGCCATAAAGCTTAAAGCTCCTACTGCTCGTCATTAACATCGACGAACTGAATGGGGGGTGAACCCTAACTCCCCTGGTTATGCCTATGAAGTAATGTACCATTGTTTCATGAATTATATTTATACAAGTAAAATATTAATTAAAATTAAATTAAAAAATAGTTTGAGTAGTTATTAACAAAAAATCTTTTTTTTTTGTGAGAATTTTGTTTTGTTATTGAAATTTATATGTATGTATATTGAGAAATTTCTCTCAACTGAATGGAGGGGGGTTGAACCAACACCACCTAGACGAACAGGTGGTGTTGGTTGAACCCCTCACCCTCCCTGGGTGTATTTCTTTCTGTCAGTAAAAATTTCATTGTTTGGTAATTTTTAATTATCGTCGTACTAGAACAACACAATGCATTGTGTGTGTCTGTCTATTACTTGATATTGTGTATCTGGCGTAGCATGGCCAAATGTGGCCCTTGCGCCACAAATCCCCCCACAAAAAAAAATACCAACCAAAACTTATTACATGCTTCCAGAACAGCATAGGACATTGACTTTGAATCCACCGATAGATTGAACTAGCCATTGCGTGGCCAGCACGGCATTGCCTGTGACAGTTCTTTTCGTGGGGTCAGGTCTGACCACTGCTAGCTAACCCACGGGCAACGCCGTGAAGGCTTCGCCATTGTCAAATGCGGCCAAATTCGAATTGCGAAGAGATCCAATCGGCGTGGCATCACAATCTTTTGCCGAGAGTATAAATATTTAATTGAAAATTCAAACGTATTCCGCAGATTTCAAATCCGTTAAAATTTCCACTCTGTCTTTAACGATCGCTGTGAGAGAAAAAAACACCGAAGAACGCCAGTCATAACTTTAATTATATCTTTAGCTTCGCTCGAATCCGTTTCTCAGGAAATCAAAATGATTTGGTAATTTTTTAGTTAACGTCGTACTAGAGCAACACAACGGGCTATTGACGACGGTCCGGGATCAGTCCCTTAAGGGAAAGATCCGAGGACAACACCCCGTAATTTTGAACCACGGTCAGATGACGAAGCAACACCTGAGCTGGCACCCCACTCTCCAAACTTCCACGCCAACCCAACGTGAGGATTTTCGGCCACGACAGATTTAAGGTGCACCAGCCGCCTCTACACCATACGTTTGCAAACATCCATGCCCGGAACCTTCCGATCTAGAGGCTAACACCTTAACCACTATACCGGTTGGTCGGCGGAAATCAAAATGAATTAATCTCGTAGCAAACAAATGTCATTTTTTGCGGCGGCCCGTTTGTATTGTAAAAAATATGAAAGTTTCAATTTAAAAATGATTTATTTAAAGAAATTCCTACTTTTTGGATAGTTGTAAAGTGAAATTTTTCACAGATTTCAAATCCATTGAAATTTTTACTGTCTTTTACGATTTATTAGATAGGGGGGAAAAACAACATAACTGCAGTTAAAACTTTTTATTTGTTTTGTTCTTCGGCTGAAAGCGTTCAAACGGAAACACGGGGAAGAAATTTTAGAATCAGCCATCTCTTTATAGTGTTGCATTCTGAGAAAAACAAATAAAATTCATTTCAAATAGATTGTTCTAGATTGAATTTTTATATTCTGCGCGACCCAAAAATTGCAAAAAATTCGGACTACCTATGTGCCAAATGCCATTTCTATAAGTGCCATATATTCGTCAGGACCAGTGGTGCCAGATTTTCAGAACAAAGCACCTCTGTTTTGAAAGTGAAAACCTCTGATTTAGAGACTTCACTTTCCTCACAGCATTATTGGGATGTAGTGTATACAAATGAAGCAGCACATCAACATTATCTGGTAGCCAACTTCGTACATTCTTTGGCTAGTTGAACAGTGAATTCTTTAGAGCGACGTTTAATAGCGATGACATATTCAACTGATCACTTGATAATGTTTTTCTGTGACGTCATGTTCATTCATTCAATCGATAGGCACTCTAAGACGTTATATAATGGAGACTATCTCACTTATGTGAATTCCGCGAAGCCTACCTCGACTCTGTAATTCTTCTTGACCTTTGTGCAACACGGAGTAGAAATGGTCATTTCGTAAAACACTGTGAACTTAGGTGAATCATAATCACTTCTGAAAAACCAGCAAGCCAGTGTTGCCAACTCTAAACAACAAAAATATGCCTAGGCTAGTTTACAAACGGCAATTATACTTCAGACCTCTACATAAACTACTGTTCTTTTTTCGAAACCTCTGTTTTTACCTCTGAAGCGAATTGTAACCTCTGCATCTAAAACGTCTGAACTGGTCAGAACACACGCAATCCTCACACGAACGCTTCCTTTTAGAAAAGTGTAGAGATTACAAATAGTGCTGCCATCTATATGAAGTTGTTTAAAATCTTTTTCACAGATAATTCACGCTTACTCTTTCTTTCCCCTTTAAACTGAACGACCTTTCAACCGATTTCTACATCGCCGTGATCGTATAGTGGTTAGTACATTGCGTTGTGGCCGCAATAACCCAGGTTCGAATCCTGGTCACGGCACATGTATTTTTAAATTGACAGAAAGATTGAACGATGTAAAAAAATAATCCTATGTGTCTATATTATTATTTTTCACGCATCCATACTTTTTTAAACATTGTAATTTAAAAATTGATTCTAACAACTCTAAAGATTAGCAGTTTTAACTTAAATTTTAAACAGAAATGATTATATTCCATGGCACAACTAACAAGATTTTAATTGAAAACATGTTATATGGCAATCAATGTTCAATAAAATGGAAATGGTCTGCTGAAAAAATGGAAATGTTCTACAATGAATTTTCACAAACTAATTATGTTAAAATAGTAGTAGTTTAATGTTTGTTAAAGTTAATGATTTGTTAATAATAATGTTAAAAGTTTAATGATTTTGCTATATTTTTGGGCAAAGCTGGAATATTATTCAAATATATATTAATGAGTTTCATAAAAGTTATCTTATTCATACCATTTATGTCATGGAGGCATTTTTAATGATTTTCATGCAATGAGGCGCAGTATTTTGTTTTTTTCGCCTCTTGCAAAGGCATTTCAATTATATTTTATGACACCCTATTTCCCGAGCCCATTTTTCAACCCTATCTGGCAGGTGCATATTCAGAGGTAAGGCTGACCAAAAATAAAGGCTGAAATTATGCTTTGATGAACCACCAGTTGAAAATTCGAGGACTGGCCAGAAATTCATTTTTTTTAAAAACAGCGTTTCGAAAATATAATTGACTCAAAACAAACATTTTCTGTCACGGAATGTGTGACCGAAAATGTCGCGTTTGGGTGGTAGAGTGCGCTGTTTAGGTCAGCCAACAACATCGTATCTGTAGCGTAAGGCGTGGTACGCTAAGGTAGTTAATTAACGTCACACTGGAGCAAAACAACGGGCTATTGGCAACAGTCCGGGATCAATCCCCAAGGGAAATATTCGAGAACAACACCACGTACTTTTGATGAGAATAACACTTGATCAGGCAGCCAACTCTGCAAACTAACACACCACGCCAATGGGAGGGCCGACCAACCGGCATAGTGGTTAAGATGTTAGCCTGTAGATCGGAAGGTTCCTGGTGGTGCAGAGGGTGGCACGAGAACGACGTTAATTACAAATTATTACCAATGTGAGGATATTTGAGGCCACGATGGAGTTAACTATCATCAGCCCCCTTTGTACACGAAGGTAAATGGTAATGGTAATTTTAGTTAACGTCGTACTAGAGCAATACAACGGGCTATTGACGACGGTCCGGGATCAGTCCCTCAAGGGAAAGATCCGAGGACAACACCTCGTAATTTTGAACCACGGTCAGATGACGAGGCAACACCTAAGCTGGCACCCCACTCTCCAAACTTCCACGCCAACCCAACGTGAATGTACACGAAGGTGTTTGGCGTCTCGTCCTTCCTGTAGTACTGCGGCTCAACAAGTTGATAGAAAGTCTTCCTCAGATAGTGTTGCTATCTCTGCCGTTATAAAAGGAAGTGTTTGTCTGTTTGTTTCGCGGCTGCAAAATCCTGACGATCTATGACACTTACAGCAATGATATTTGGCACACAGGTAGTCCGAATTTTTTGCAATTTTTTGGGACGTGGCAAAATTTAAAATTTAATCTAGAAGATTTTTAAATGAACTTTATAGTTTTATTCTCCATCGGTTTTTTAACGCGTTTCTATCAGAGAGAGAGAGAGAGAAGGGAAACGCCGGAAATGACCTTCCACGTCAGCCGTTCTCCGACAGTACGCGGAGAAAATTACTTTTTTCGTTTCCGTTTTGATTTTGACGGAGGAATGATTTACAGTCACAGTTCTTTTTCTATCTCCTAGACCGTTAAAGATAGAGTAAAAATTCAACGGATTTGAAATCTACAGAACATTTTAGTTTAGATTGATACCTAAAAATATGATTTTCTTAAAATAAATAATTTTTTAATTCAACATATCTTTAACGGATTTGAAATCTGCGGAAATTTTTACCCCAGATTAATACCTTACACCACGGGCATAATAGATAAGAGGAAGATATTAAATAACTCCATCTTAATTTATTATCAAAATCACTAATCCCTAAGGTCAATATCGCATTTTTATCTACATTTAGTATTCTTATTGCGGTGGCTGGTGTTTGATACAACCCAAAGGCGGACACTCCAGATATTAAGGTGTGTTGCTAAAAAGTATCTCTTCCTTCCGGTATTACAGCTGCTTGTAACGTAGTGGGCCGAGTGGTGTGCCTTTCTACAAAATGAAACAGCCTAGTTTAAAAATGACTTGCATTTTATTTTGCAAATAATTATATTTACACTTTGTTCACTAGAGATTTGCATCCCTATGACATGGGTGGTGCAAAACCGGCAAAAAACTCAACTGCCGCGGCCTCATCAACGAGCACCGCAAAACCAAAACCTCCGCTTCCCTCGAGTTCTCCAACGAATCTCTTTTGTCGGCAGACCCCTCATTCCGCCAGCCACAAATCACTGGCACCACAAAACAAACGGGACAGATGTTGCGACATTCGTCAGCAGTGCTCGGGCATATGTATCAGGAATTTGGAATCAAAGGTCAGTGGCGGTGGCGGCGACGTTACAGACTTCCCCTCTCTCTGGGAGAAATTTTTCTCGTAGATGAAAAGTTTCTTTCTCCAAAACAACTGTCAGTTTTCACAACACAGAAGCACATTATTATAATGTCGTTTTTAAGGTTAGACATACCAATCCGATATCCCAGAGTTGTGGCTTTTGACAAAAAGTTAAACCTTTCACACAAAATTCTACTAAAAGCATTTAATTTAAATAAAAACTTTCAAGTCAGTAAGGCTCATATCAATCCAATTAAGTTATAATTATTTTGCTATGATATAATGGTCGTTACTTTGAATTATAGAAATAACTTATATGTATTGTGTTGGTTTAAGGGTAATTCAAAATGTTATTTTGATTATTAATTCTACATACTATATAAATAGTAGAATACTGAGTACAAAAAAATTTATTTTTATGTGTCATAATACATTTTTTTTTGTGTTTGAATAAAAATTTAGGTTTTAAAATATATACATAAATGGTTGATAATAGAGCAGTTACTTGTAAGGAAAATATATACAATATAATCAATCATTAAACCATTTATGTATATATTTTAAAACCTAAATTTTTATTCAAACACAAAAAAAAATGTATTATGACACATAAAAGTAAATTTTTTTGTACTCAGTATTCTACTATTTATATAGTATGTAGAATTAATAATCAAAATAACATTTTGAATTACCCTTAAACCAACACAATACATATAAGTTATTTCTATAATTCAAAGTAACGACCATTATATCATAGCAAAATAATTTCATACAGTACAATCAATTAGAAAATAGTCATAATTCACAATTAAAATCTTTTCATATAACGTAATCATAATTCATAATTAAACTCGTCTCAAAACAATCATAATTCATAATTAAACTCGTCTCAAAACAATCATAATTCATAATTAAACTCGTCTCAAAACAATCATAATTCATGACTATTCCCACAGTATATTCGTAGTTAAAATAATGTTTTAACTGATTAGTCCTCAATGTCAGACCAAATCGAATTATACTGGTAAGATTTAAAAAAAAATAAAAATTCTGTGGGTGAAAATCCCTAACGACTAAATATTTTCGACAGGGTTTCTTCGTGACACAAAACCTTTATTTTTGTTCTATTCTCCCCAGGCACAACTAACGTTTTCCTTTCATTCCGCAAGTGGTCTTTCTGATATCGAAATAGCGACTCGTTATCGATGCTATATTTACCTTTAGGGGTCGAAATTTCCCCTGACTTATTGTGAGCTCTTGCAAGTGCTACTCGTTCTACCCTTAACTCTAATTCTCCCGTTATCAGTTCTCTCTCCGGCAACTCAATACTTTCTATTTCGTTAGAGGGTGGTACCTTTAAACTGTCCCCATTTTTTGTTCCCAGGACACAGTCTGTTCCTTCATTCGAGTCCCCGTTTAATTCAGCAATCACGTTTTTATCTTTGCACACTTCGGTTTCCCGTATGCAAGATGGGCGGTTATGTTGTACTGCTTTTCTTAGGGAACGCGTTTGGACAGCGTTAACGAAGTAAGGTAACTGAAATTCTCCAATTGTTTCAGCCGTTTGGTTTCCCAGAATATAGATTCCTCGGTCTAGTTCTTCCGGAATGACAGCAGCCTAGTGTTGAAAGTACCGAACTCTTTCGTTTGGATTTCAACCTGCGCCAAAGGCAAACAAGTGGGAGTTTTGTCAAGCAGCGTTCTCAGACAAACGGTTTAACCCGTCAACCACGAAGGGCGTATGTAATTATTGCCGACAATGTCTATTGATGCCCCAGTATCTCTTAGTAATTTTTTGTGGTTATTGTTAATTACCGCATCAAACATGAAAGGGACCAGAATTTCTTCGGAAATTTCTTCAGTACATATCTGTACATTGTTTACCGATGCAGGGAATTTATCATTAAGTTTTGGGCATTGGGGTCTAAAATGATTAGCTGACCCACATTCATTCCATCGGGGACCTTTCCGTTCCTAATATCGTTCATATTTGTTTTTCGGAAATTTAGGATTTGCTAGATATTTATCATTAATACATTCATTATTCCTCAGTGTATTCCGATACCCCATATCTTGATCAAACTTTCTCTGACTTTGAGGGGCAGGAACAAGGTTCTTTTTGGTTTCCCCTCTCACATATTTATAGTCGTCTAACATCTCAGCTAGTTTAGAAGCGGAAGTAATTTTCCCCCAATTGTCTAAGAAATTATTCTTTGCATCGCAGCTAGCTCTCTTTTTCAATTGAGCTGTGACCATAAGATCCTTCAGTTGTTCAAAACTCTTTACGTCCAACCCCGATACCCATTCCTCAAAATAATTTCTTAACTCGAAGTGGAAATCCTTCCAATTTGAATCGGGTCGTCTCTGATTTCCAAAAAATTTTGAACGGAATTTCTCTGGGCTCAACTTAAAACGCTTATGCAGTAATGTTTTAATGTAATCGTAATCATCCGACACATCATCGGGTTCTCGAGCTATTAATTGAACAATGTCTACAGGCAAAAGAGCCAATAAATGAGACACCCAATCGGATTTTTCAATAGCCAGTCTCTTGGCTTGTCGTTCAAACATCACTAAGTATAAACTTATATCTCCGAGATTTGGATAAAAATTTTGCATCAATTTTTGAATCTTAAAATCAAAACGTTTGGTTTCATTTTGAGAGCCTGATATTTCTCCATTATTATTACTACCACTGGCCTCAATCCTTAATTTTTCCAAATTATATTCCCTTTCTTTATCTTTATATTCCCTTTCTTTATCTTTATATTCCTTTTCTTTATCTTTATATTCCCTTTCTTTATCTTTATCTTTATATTCCCTTTCTTTATCTTCCCTTATCCTTTCTTTATCTTCCCTTATCCTTTCTTTATCTTCCCTTTCTTTATCTTTATCTTTATATTCCCTTTCTTTATCTTCCCTTATCCTTTCTTTTTCTTGCTTCTCTTCCCTTTCTCTCTCAACCCTCCACAAAGTAATACTTTCAAGCAAACTCCTCACTAATTCTTCGTCATATTCGAGGCTTTTCAAAATGATAGCTCTTAGTGTCATCATCGTCATGTCCCCCGTAACTTGCTCTCCCAATTCAGAAGCAAGGGTATATAAATCAACTTTTTTTACCTTTAATATAAAAGCCATTTTTTTTAAACAGAATAGTCCTTATTATATATTTTACTTAATCACTAATGTAATAAGTATATGTAATGCAATAAGTATGTAAGTACACAACAACCAGTATATTCAAAATACTTCACAATCACAACATAATTATGTGATGACAAACAAGAGAAGTAAATATTTAAATCCCTTCACAAGCAAATACACTATGCTAAAAACCAAAACATAGTCACAACTCAAGGTTATAGAAAAGGTACTCACCCCTTTTGGTGACGTAGAAATCTCCAGGATTGCTATTTTCAGATCTCCGCTATCTCAGCTCTACTATTCCACAGGAATCGTAACTTTCAGCCTTGTAGTTGACTTGCATAAATCAATTAGCACACGAACACACGTTGCCGCTCATTGAAAAAAAAACTGAACCAGTGTTCACTAAAACACCAAAGCAACTCTACCCGAGAGTGCACACAGGTAATAACCTGTTAACAGGGAAACGGTCTATGTTGACCACAATTTCACTCAGCCTAGTTTAAAAATAACTTGCATTTTATTTTGCAAATAATTATATTTCCACTTTGTACACTAGAGATTTGCATCCCTATGACATGGGTGGTGCGAAACCGGCAAAAAACTCAACAGCCGCGGCCTCATCAACGAGCACCGCAAAACCAAAGCCTCCGATTCCCTCGAGTTCTAAAACGAATCTCTTTTGTCGGCAGACCCCTCATTCCGCCAGCCACAAATCACTGGCACCCCAAAACAAACGGGACAGATGTTGCGACATGTGTCAGCAGGGCTCGGGCATATGTTGCAGAAATTTGGAATCAAAGGTCAGTGGCGGTGTCGGCGACGTCACAGGCTCAACAAGTTTATAGAAAGACTTCATCAGAGCGTGTTGCTATATTTGATACAGCCCAAAGGCGGACACTCAGGATATTAAGGTGTGTTGATAATCAGCCTCTCTTCCTTCCGATATTACTTCGACTCAACAAGTTGATCAACAGCCTTCCTCAGAGAGTGTTGCTATATTTGATACAGCCCAAAGGCGGACTCTCCAGATATTAGGGTGTGCGCGAACAGTTGTAAATAACAATTACGTAATCCAGGAAGGAAGAATCGCTGATTAGCAACCGGAGGGTTTCGAGTTCAAGACTCGATCTAACCAAAGACCACCATATATGTGGTGACAGGTGCACTAAATCTGTCTGCCTCAAATGTCCTCACATTGGCGTGATGAAGAAGTTTGGAGTGTGCGGTCTTAAGGGTCGATATGGTTCAGTGGGGATGCCGACTGCGCTATTAATATGAGTGTTGTAGGTAGAGTGGGTTCCATTCCTGTTAGGTGGATCCTGCTGTAGGTGTACTTTTCTTCTATGTCAGAAAAACTTGTATTGTGTGTATGTCCACTCTCTCGATGAGGACTGCCTTGTGTTTGATGCATCTTGGTTAAATATGGCCCCCAGAAAAAAAACCATCCATATCTGTTACCGAGCAATGATGAAGCAAAATGAATTTTCAGTGAACCTCGATCCGAGACTGATACTTTTGATTGTGAGTGTTTTAAAAATGCTGATGCTTCCGCCTTGAGAATTCTTAACACGCATTCGCTTTAAAAAAATGTTTCGGTCTCTTATCAGTGCTGACTTAGATGGTTTGGATCGGAGTGACGTTTGGTTCTCTCCGCGGTAATAGCCTTTCCTGCACATGCAATCTTGTAACGAAAAGAATCATTTTCATACGAGCTCCAACAATTGAACGTCTGGAGGGATCATCTGGGAAAAGGCGAAAACTTTTAAACCGACTTTGAGAAGAGGCGTCGCATCTTTCAGCGATGCTATTTTTACAAAGTAAGAAATTTTTTGCAATGTCTTGGTTCGCTGGGTAGTTGAATTTACTTCTAATTGGTGACGAGCAGAGATCAATCCCGAAAGGAAGGATCCGATCGTTATCTCGGTAGATAAACGCCCAACCCGTAAGGTAATAAGGTAATTTTTAGTTAACGTCGTACTAGAGCAACACAGCGGGCTATTGACGACGGTCCGGGATCAGTCCAATAAGGGAAAGATCGGGGTTGGTTGGCCCAAACCGCAAGGTTTAGGTAGGTAGTTGCATTTTTTTCGCACTGGAAAAACACAACAGGCTATTGGCGACGGTTCGGGATGAATCACGAAGAGAAGGTTCCGAGGACTAAACTCCGTAATTTTGAACCACGGTCAGATGACGGTGGTCCCTGATCCACCCTCCTGACTTCCACACCACACCAGCGTGACGACATTTGAGGCCACGACAAACCGAATGTGCACCAGCCCCCGCATACACCATCGTCTTGGGTTGGATTCGAACTCGCAACCCTCCGGTGCTGTTCCGTTAATTTTGCAACGGGATTATCGCTTTACCTGACCTGAGGGGCAGGAAGGTTCGTATTTTACGTCGCAATGAAGTAACGCAATGGTCTATTCTGAACTGTGAGGGAAAACTTTCGTATTACTTTGATTTCGTGACTATTTGGAAATCGTTTTCTTAGGTAATGATAATGGTAATTTTAGTTAACGTCGTACTAGAGCAACACAACGGGCTATTGACGACGGTCCGGGATAAGTCCCTTAAGGGAAAGATCCGATCGTTTTCTTAGGATTATGGCAACTTCGTGACTATTTGAATCTTTTAATAATTTTTGTTAATCGTTACCTTTTTTTTTGCCATTCATAAAAACTCTAGTTTGCTTGAAATAATGAGATCTTTTATAACAATGGCCGTCAATGTGGTCGATAACATTGTTAGGGGTGATTCGGCGGGCCCAGGGTTCGATTGGGGTTGATATAAGAACAAGGACATTATTGTGCGGGTGATATTTAATTCGGTTAACTTGGTTTCCTACATCCTTAATGACAACGCAACAAAGAATGAATGTAGAATATTTTTTTTTTAATGGCGCAGTTAATTGTTGGGGGGCGATTCGGCGGCCCCAGGGTTCGATTGAGGGTTGATATAAAAATAAAGACATTATTGTGCGGGTAATATTCGGTTAACTTGGTTTCATCCATTCTAAATGACAACGCAACGAAGAATGAATGTTTTATAGTTTTTGACAAATGGCGCAATTGAGTCCAATTACACCACACACTAAGAGAAATTAAAAAAGCTTAGGCCACGTTCACATGGAGTTTTTCTAACGCGGGTTTGCGAAAGGTCCATGTGAACACCCATTTGAGCGTTTTGCAAGGTTGGCTTTCCCTAAGCATTAAATTATGTTTTTTATTCCTCTGATTCAAATTTCTATCTTTGCAATGGTTGAAGAGAGAGTGAAAATTTCAACGGATTTCAAATATGGGTAAAATTCTATGCCAAATCGATACCAAAAAATAATGTTCTTCATAAAAAAAAATACATTTTCTGTAGTAGTAACTAATTGTTTTGCGAAACGCATTTGGCTAGGACTTCCTTTTCCGGTCGAAAAAGTGGTGTAAAGCAGAAGGGAAAAATTGACGCGGGAAAATTTGAAATCGCGTAAACATAGGATTCGTGCTTATCCACTCGGCTCGTGAATATGTCATTTCCATCATGGAAGCTGAACAAGTAGCTCGTCTTTGTTTATGTATCGTCGCTATAAGCGACAATTGAAAAAACAAAGGAGATATTGGGTACATCCCATTTTAAGCTACAAATTAACACACGGCATGTTTGTATCCTAAACTGAGGGAGTACGAACCCAAGTTTTTTAATTATTTTAGAATGTCGTTAAAATCGTTTGATGATTTGCTAGAGGAGAAATAAGGGATGATATCTCCTCATGTGAGAACGTTGTCTGGGATGCCATTTCACCGGAGGTTGATTGGTTGGGTTTTTATGGCGCAAAGGCCACACACGGCCAAGCTGCGCCAGACACAAGACAAAAAAGTCTAGACGAAATAAAGATATTTCACCGGAGGAAAAACTAGTTACAAAGTTGAGGTAAGCATAATTTAGGTATGGTATTGCTTACAGGGCTGAAAAGGAATGTTCAATTGGAGAGGTTTAATTTAGTTTTCTTTTTGTCATGGAACTATATTTTCAACATTCAAAATTTTAAATCCTTACTTATTCAAGTTTTTGTGTTTCCCAGATCATGTAAAAAGCCACGATTTCGATGCCAGCGATGCTATATTACAATAGGAGAAAATTCCGAATTTTTTTTTTCTCTAATTTGGAAATACAATTCTAAAAAATGAATAGCAAGGCCCCTGTGTTATCGGGTCTTCCCGATTTCAACCAAAGACCGTCGTGTACAAAGGGGGCTGGTGAACGTTAAATCTGTAATGGCCTAAAATGTTATCACGTTGGCGTGGTGTGGAAACTTAAACAAACCGTCTTCGGTAAACGTTATCCCAAAACTAAAATTACATACTATTCCCCTTTGTTGGAAAATATCTTCGAAACACCGAATGAATTAATTTGCATCCTTTTTTAATGGTATTAAATACAAAGCAGTAAATTGAGGCAACTAATTACTCTATTCAAGATACATCTTTTCTATAAAACGAGATAAATAGTTCTTTTTGTGTTCGTAATGATTATCTTCGTCGAATGCTTCCAAATTCGTATTGCGAAAATATAAAAGTTACAGTTGAAAAATTATTTATTTAAAGAAAATGACATTTAAGATATCGATCTAGAGTAGAATTTTCCGCTGATTTCAAATCCGTTGAAATTTTTACTGCATCTTTAACGATTGCGAATATAGAAACTTCGAATGGGAATTTAAGGCCCCGTTCACATGAGACGAAATCTAACGCGCGTTTGATGTTGACACAAAACGCGGGTAGCCAAAATACATAGAATTCTACCGGAGCGTTCACATGCAGAAAACTGCTGAATCGGGCGTTTTTATTGCTTCCGCGGGCCGAGGGGAACCGATAATTCCAGCGCTTCCGCTGAAGCTCGAGATACATAGGAATATGGTACGCTGTTCACATGTCACGCGTTTTGACTGGCGTTAGGGCGTTTTTAACTCTCTAGTTGAAGTTTCTGTATTCGCGATCGTTAAAGGTACAGTAAAAATTTCAACGGATTTGAAATCTGCGGAAAATTCTATTCCAGATCGATACCTTAAATGTGATTTTCTTTAAATAAATAATTTTTCGAATTGTAACTTTTATAATTTCGCAATACGAATTTGAAAGCATTTAACGAAAATAATCATTACGAACACAAAAAGAACTATTTATCTGGTTTTATAGAAAAGATATATCTTGAATGGAGTACTTAGTTGCCTTGATTTACTGCTTTGTATTTAATACCATTAAAAATAGGATGTAAATTTAATCATTCCGTGTTTTGAAGATAGTTTCCAACAAAGGGGAATAATATGTAATTTTAGTTTTGAGATAACGTATACCGAGGACGGTTCGTTTAAGTTTCCACACCACGCCACCGTAATGACATTTTAGGCCATTACAGATTTAACGTGCACCAGCCCCCTTTGTACACGACGGTCTTTGTTGATTTCAGATACGTAATCTTCCACGCAATCTTATTATTATCCTTAATGTTACTATGTTTAAAGCAATTTTTATATCATATTTTCATGAAGATGGTGTCGATTTTTAATTTCCATATATTTTATTAGTTCTATTGTATGCAATTTCACGACATTTTTAGAACAATTTTATCATAATTGAGTTTAGTAATTATATTCATTATGTCCTTTATTTCTATTCTATTATGCTGGAACATTCAGTCACACTCGTTACATGACTTATCGGTTAGTTTTTGGCGCCATAAATGACCATGCTCTGATCTTCAAAACTTGCATTTGATTATTCCAAAAAAATTTCTGTAGCTTGCTTCATTAGCATATTTTCACCAAATTGCGAATTAAATTTGTATTTGTTACTAACATTTGACTTTTTTTTTAAAGTTACGTGCATTTAATATGAAATAATCAGTAAAATTTGATTTTAGATTTTTAAAAGTAACTATTAAGGGAGACCTCATTCTAAAGTTTTCCTTAGATTTAACAGCAATCTTTCTCTCCTACGCATAATCACACATTAATTTTCAGTTCTCTCAGAAGAATAAGAAGTTTATTCATAGTTTATCCATAGACATTCAGAAAAAATTAATATAGAGAAGCACAAATAGAAAGTTTTTAAATGTTGAAAATATGTTTACAAATTACATACACCGTAATAATTGAAATAATATGTGTGATGTGATCCTTATGTATCATACTTCTTTATTTCGATGCTACACCATCAAAACAATTCACTTTGTTTAAACTGTGGAGCATAAAAGAAATACGCTTATTTATTTGAAGAAAATTAAGATAAGTTTTAGAGTAAACGCAAAAATATTTTGTTTGATGTCAGAAGTGCAAATATAGTTTACAAATGATACAATAGGAAAAATCGCGTATTGGTCTAAAAATTTATTACTTTAGTTTAAGGTATAAAAAATCATTCTTTGTTTATGAAGGTAGATTTTAAAATAATGTAAATTACCTAAAATAGAATTTAGAAAATAAAAACATATTCCAAACGAAAATATAGATCCGTAAATCGGGAAGACCCGACAACACAGGAACCTTGCTATTCATTTTTTCGAATTGTATTTCCCAATTAGAGAAAAAATAATTAGGAATTTTCTCCTATTGTAATATAGCATCGCTGGCATGAAACCCCAGCTTTTTAAATGACCTGGGGAACACAAAAACTGGAATAAGTAAGGATATAAAATTTTGAATGTTGAAAATATAGTTCCATGACAAAAAGAAAATTAAATATTTCAATTTAATTTTTGAAAATTCGAAAATCTCTAAATTAAACATTCCTTTTCAGTCATACAAACAATACTATACCTAAATTGTGCTTACCTCAACGTTATAACTAGTTTTTCTTCCGGTGAAATGGCATCCCTGGCAAAGTTCTCACATGAGGAGATATCCCTTATCTCTCCTCCAGCAAATCATCAAACAATTCTAACGACATTCTAAATTAATTTTAAAACTTCGGTTCGTACTCCCTCAGTTCAGGATACAAAGTCGTAAACATCCGTGTATTAATTTGTCCCTCAATATGGGGATGTACCCAATATCTCCTTTGTTTTTTTTAACTGTGTCGCTTATAGAGACGATACAAAAACCAACCTACTTGTTCAGCTTCCATGATGGAAATGACATATTTACGAGTCGAGTGGATAAGCACGAATCCTACGTTTACGTGATTTCAAATTTTCCCGCGTCAATTTTTCTCTTCTGCTTCACACCACTTTTTCGACCCGAAAAGATGTCCTAGCCAAATGCGTTTCGCAAAAAGATTAGTTTTTAGTACAGAAAATTAATTTTTTTATGAAGAACATTTTGTTTTTGGTATCGATCTGGCATAGAATTTACGCCCGATTCAGAAGTTTTCTGCATGTGAACGCTCCATTAAAACTCTATGTATTTTGGCTACCCGTGTTTTGTGTCAACATCAAACGCGCGTTAGATTTCGCCTCACGTGAACGAGGCCTTACTGGAAGTAACAAATCTGTCTTGCTAGAAGCAATACATATGTCTTCTGCTGCCACCGCTTGCTACAATTCCGATAAGAAAAATGTCGACCGAAATTGTTTTTTATCGATTCATTTATCTAACGAAGGCCGTCTCTTCCCCTTTCCTTTTTTAGGCTAGTGAAATTTCAGTGAAGGTCAGGTTGCCTGGAATAAGACGAAAAAAGTTTCCAGACACGGGTAGAAAATGCGGTTTCAGTGTCCGAGGAACGCCGGTTGCCCCAAGTGCGGCATATAACTGCACCAAAACGGCTGAAATTCCCATTCAGACGGAAAAAAGAGGTAAGGTGCGATTTAACACTCCATCGACAGTGACATAGATAGTGGTTTTATAATATTTAAATTATCTGTTCGTGATATCATCGTGGAAGAGAAACAATAGAAGTTTTTTCCAGTTGTTGTCGTTTGTTTGCGAGTAAAGATCGCTCCGAAATTTTTTTTCGATCGAAATGATAGCGTGTTGAAATGTTTAAGTTTAGATTTCAAAGTCTATTTCATGGAGATGGTCTAGACCGAACTGTGTTTGAAGACTCCTTGTAAGCAACCCGATGTTTGGAATCCGCAATAGTTATCGTCGGAATTCATTGGCATGGTCTCTGATTTTTTAACTCGGAGTCGTAAGCTGTAGTTAGGGCTTGGAGAAACGTCGCGTCGATCGCAATCCACCTGTTGATTACAAAAAAAAAATTGCGTGTTTAAACTGAAATTTATGCTTTATTTTAAATTTAAATTTATGCTTTATTTTAAATTTAAATTTATGCTTTATTTAAAACCATTTTCATTGAAGAAACTTCAAAATACATTTTTTTTATTTGAATTGAAATTTATGCTTTATTTAGAAATATGTTCATTGAAAAAAATTCAAAATATAGTTTGTTATTTGAATTGAAATTTATGCTTTTATTTAAAAAAAATTTCATTGAAAAAATTTTAAAATACATTTTTGTATGTGAATTGTAATTTTATGTTTCATTTTCAAATGTTTGTATTTTGAAAATAAATTTTTGTATTAGAACTGAAATTTTATTTATTTTTAAATTTTAAAAATGAAAAAATTTCAGAATCAATTTTGGTTTTGAACTGAAATTTATTATTTATTTTAAAGTTTTTGTACTGTGAAAATTTTTTAAATAATTTTTGTATTTGACCAAAAAAAATGGCCGCTGTAGCCCAGTTGGAAATGCAACGGAGGGTTGCGAGTTCGTAACTCGATCCAGCCAAAGGCCATCGTGTCGTAAAATCTGTCGTGACTTCAAATATCCCTATATGGGGAAACTAAAAGCCCGCTGATCAGTTGGTTTCAATTTTGAGCTCGCTGATTCGTTGGTTTCTCATCCCGTAATCTATGACGTCACGCATTCATAGTGTGCATACGTGAGAAGTATCAATATTTATTTGCAATGTTTCTGGAAAAAAAGTTGAAACTACTTCGACCGAAAATAGAATACTAATAAAAAAGAAAGCGATAGCTTTTAGATGATTATACCAAGCGATAGTTCAACGGTTTGTGCCTTGTACTCGTAATTGTGATGGCAAATGTTTTGTGCTTAAATGCAGTTTTAATTTCAGTATAGGGGATTCTGCATGCATAATTTTAAATAGTCCATTTTCGAACTTCAAAGGACACTTGGGTGCTTGAACAGAATAGCAAGCGGAAACGGAAGTTTTTCCGTTTTACTGGGGATCTGTTTTATGGATTTGTTATTTATGTTCCAGATGTTTTGCTATGTGGGTTTTAAGAGAATTAATTTTGAGATCGTGTCTTATTTTTCGGTATTTCGATGACACCATCTGTCTTTGGAGATCGTTCTGAGGGTGGTAGATTGGAGGATTTCAAGAGTGTTGTTATTTGTAGATCCCCAGATTTGACTTGCGTAAGCGATGAATTTCTTCGCACGGAGTTGTATGGGATGTGTGAACTTTCGGGACTTTAAAACCTTTTCATTCTTAATCGGATATTTACTAAATAGCACGGAATTTTCTTGCATTACAGATTAAATTGGATAATTAAGGTTCCCATATTGTATGAAAACATGAACAAAAAACATGTTTATTCACGATGTTTTGTTAAAATATTACTTACGAATGACATGAAGAAGTATAAAGATTTTTTTGCTTCGCAAACATTTAAAATTTCGAAAAAATATTGTGTTAAGTATTTCTTCAGTTGTCATTAAATCCCATCCATCATAAAACCACAGGAGTAATTAAAAATATGATCAGTAGGAGCTGAATTCATCCTTCAATACAAATTATTTGTCAAAAAAATTACTTAGTCATACCAAAAGCCATATTATAACCCAAAAATAGTATTTCTTAAAGTAATACCAATTATTAAATTAGAGATGGCTAATATCTCGGCTGCTTTCGATTGCTACCGGCTTTCACTAGAAACTTCGTACCGACAGTGGTGTCAGATTTTCAAAAAAAATTATCTCTGTTTTGCAGGCGTAAACCTCTAGAAAACCTCTGATTTGAAGATCTGGGACATATCGAATGGCGCGATATTATCGATAATATTTTAAACGACGCCGATATATATCGATATTTTTTATATGTGTCATGTGCTAAGCACACACATGGCATTTATTTATAAGCGCATTGCGCTTTTTTTATTTTTACTGCTGCGTGCTGGCTCAATTAAGATTCATATGTGTATGCTTTATTTTTTCTTTCAACTGCAATAAGCTTTTGATAAAGATGCCAAAAAAGGGCTAACAACCTTTTTTTTTTCAAGTATTAGTCTCCCGTCCATGCATCCCTGTTCTTAATAACATACATACGTTTTAAGCAAAATCCGTTATTTAATCAATAATTATTAACTGTTGTGTAGACTATTTATTATTATCTTTGTTCAATCGTGTGCAGTGCATATTAGGGTGGGCCGAAAAACACATTTTTTCGAAATCAATATTCTAATAGTGCGGAAATTGTTCTCTCTGGGTTCAATAAACACGGTGAAAAATATTTTTTTGATTGGATAATATCTTCTGCCCCCGCATCGCACATGGATTTTAGAAATGTGGGTAAAAATTGGCATTTTTTACTCCCGGCGCAGGAAATATAATTACTTTTCTATATTGCTATTCTAATAGTGCGGAAGAAGTGTCCACTGGGTTAAATAAGAAAGGTATAATATATTTTTTCGATCGAATAATATCTTCTGTTCCCGAATTGCAATTGAAATTCTGCAATTTTTAAAGAAAAGTGCACTTTTAATGGGTTATAGAAATAAATCAAACATGAAAAATATATGGAAACAAACGCTGTTAAAGGCTTTATTGTATTGTACAATTAATTATATTGCCTGAGAATTATAAAAAAAAAAGCTGAGTCACAATATATTAATATAATATTTGTTAAGAATATTGTAACCATAGAAAAGTTATGACATGCTATACCAAAAGTTTACTTCCACTTAATCAGCAGGAAGAGGCTTGAAATCAGCCTTATGGTCGAATTCAGGCATAATTGATCAGGGAAAATTGTGGATTTAATGAACCCGTCTCTACTTCGAAACCCATAAACCTCAGCGGATGCTTCTGTCACTAACTTGACACATCGTTCAACTGCCTGTGTGTGACATGTGAAGTGAACAAAGTCCCATTCTGGAGAAGTCTCGTTGTCCGTTGATCTTGCAGGAAATTATGCTCATTTCGAGGTAATTTTCTAGTACGTTAGCAAGTGCAATCTTCGAAAGTACATTT
This sequence comes from Metellina segmentata, assembly GCA_947359465.1. Taxonomy (NCBI): domain Eukaryota; kingdom Metazoa; phylum Arthropoda; class Arachnida; order Araneae; family Tetragnathidae; genus Metellina; species Metellina segmentata. The sequence continues at coordinate 33,598,575 of OX375881.1, forward strand.
GCAGACCGCAATTTCAAATAACCTTGTGCATGCTGCTTGTCGAAATGCTTTGATCTTTGTTGGGAAAGCCCTACTGGTCTTATCTCTTTTGTCAGACCTCTTAAAATCGGTACATTTTCCATGGTAAGTATGGATCATTTGCAGTATTCGAGAATAGGTCACAATGGGAATGGCGGTGCCTGCTTTTGCCCATACAGACTCAATTTTAGTTGCAACATTTTCCGCAATTCTCGAGAAACTCGGTTCTTTGTTCCCAGTTTTGGGTGCAAGATTTAATCTCTCAAAGCAACAGCAACACAGCATATCTTGGTATGTAGGAAGATTTATTTGAGATATATTTTTGGGGCTTCCAAATATTGGACACTTAAATTTGTTCCGCGTACTGATTTTTTATGTCATGTCTATTAACAAATCAATCAAACCAAAAGAACGAAGAACCTAATTTAAAAACTCTCACACTTCCGATTTCGTAGCGCGAACTAGTAGTAAAAGGCACCACGATGTCTCTTCCCAGGGGCCAGTCTCAGTAGCAACACGTGTTGCGACAGTACGTATAATGAAATTACCAGAACACTGGAAACAAGTGCGGTAGAATGTGAATTGTGAACCCCCCTCCCCTCCTTTCACTTCCTGTCAGATACATGCAGTATGAAAAAACAAGATAAAGTGCACTTTTCTTCAAAAATAGCAAAATTTCAATTGCGATGTTAGAACAGAAGATATTATTCGATCGAAAAAATATTTTACACCTTTCTTGTTGAACCCAGTGGGCACCTCTTCCGCACTATTAGAATAGCAATATTGAAAAATAATTATATTTTCTACGCCGAGTAAAAATTGCCAATTTTTACCCAAATTTCCCAAATTCAAGTGCGATGCGGGGGCAGAAGATAGTATCCAATCAAAAAAATATTTTACACCGTGTTTGTTGAACCCAGAGAGAACTCTTTCCGCACTATTAGAATATCGATTTCGAAAAAAAGTGTTTTTCGGCCCACCCTAGTGCATATTCATACATTTATTGTGAATACTGAAAAGAATTCCACCAGATCCTTCACAAAAATCTCCCATGTTTCATATTCACTTCTTTCAAGCTCGGTTGCCTGTTTGGGTTTTGTGCCATACATTGCACATGAATTAAATTTCATCAGCATTTCTTTACTAGGATTATAGTCTACACAGCTTTTACCTCTAAATTTTAGTCCATACATAACCATCATGATTGACTCCGTTGTCTTCAGCTGTAGCGAGTTTCTGAGTTTAGTTTTTAAATTACTCAGTTGAGAAAACATTCCCTCGACAGTTGCGTTAGAAAATGCAAGCTTACAGAGCTGTAGAAATTGTTTTTCTCCAGCAGCATTTGTTAGTTTATCTATAGAGGCCCAGAATTTGACAGGGCTCTGCTTGAAAATTCCTCGGCTGACATCAATGGTAACAGACCCCACTCTCTCTGGTACATCCACATTTTCACACAGCTACGAATTATGCAGCAAGTGGAACAATGCTACACTTCACTTTTCTAACAGCATTGTTGGGATGTACTTTAGACAAATGGAGCAGCACATCAACATTTTCTGGTAACCTACTACGTACTTTGGCTAGTTGAACAGTGAATTCGTTACAACGACGTTTAATAGCGATGACATTCAACTGTTCACTTGATAATGTTTATACTGTGACGTCATGTTCATTTATTCAATCGATAAGCCGTTATATAATGGATACTATCTCGCTTATCTGGATTCCGCTAAACCTACCTCGATTTTGTAAATATTCTTCTTAGTGCAACACGGAGTAGAAATGGTCACTGCGTAAAACACTCTGAACCTAGGTAAATCTCTGAATCATAATCACTTCTGAATAACCAGCAAGCCAGTGTTGCCAACTCAAAACATCAAAAATCCTATAGGCATGTTTATAAAAGGCATATTATAACTAAAATTCAGACCTCTACGTAAACCTCTGTTCTTTTCCCCAAGCCTCTGATTTTACCTCTGAGCATTTTATACCTCTGTTTTTACCTCTGAAAGGAATTGAAACCTCTAGATCTAAAGGTAAAACCTCTGAACTGGCACCCCTACCTACCGAGTCCACGTAAAGGCATCACGTACTATTTAAGGTGTCACACACATAGTGACGTCATAGACGACTGTTTGAAACCAACGAATCAGCCGGCTTAAAATTTCATGTCTTCTACTCCAGTAAAGGTTGGCCGACCAACCGGTATAGTGGTTAAGGTGTTAGCCTCTAGATCGGAAGGTTCCTGGTTCGAATCCGGGTGCGGGCATGGATGTTTGTAAGCGTATGGTGTAGAGGCGGCTGGTGCACCTTAAATCTGTCGTGGCCGAAAGTCCTCACGTTGGGTTGGCGTGGAAGTTTGGAGAGTGGGGTGCCAGCTCAGGTGTTGCTTCGTCATCTGACCGTGGTTCAAAATTACGAAGTGTTGTCCTCGGATCTTTCCCTCAAGGGACTGATCCCGGACCGTCGTCAATAGCCCGTTGTGTTGCTCTAGTACGACGTTAACTAAAATTACCATTACCATTACCAGTAAAGGTTGGTAATAAGCATCCCGCCGGACAGTCGTCAATAGCAGATTGTGTTGCTCCAGTATGACATGTGAATTGCAAAATTATTATTAACCCCAGAAGAATCTTTTTCTCGGATCACTAACTCTCGTGATGATCGTCAAATATTTTGTCAAAAGATGTTACGCCGACCAACTGGTATAGTGGTTAAGGTGTTAACCTCTAGATCGGAAGGTTCCTGGTTCGAATCCGGGTCCGGGCATGGATGTTTGTAAGCGTATGGTGTAGAGGCGGCTGGTGCACCTTAAATCTGTCGTGACCGCAAGTACTCATGTTGGTTTGGTGTGGAAGTTTGGAGAGTGGGGTACCAGCTCATTTGTTGCTTCGTCATCTGAATGTGGTTCAAAATTACGAGGTGTTGTCCTCGGATCTTTCTCTTAAGGGACTGATCCCGGACCGTCGTCAATAACCCGTTGTGTTGCTCTAGTACGACGTTAACTAAAAATACCATTACCTTAACCACTATACCGCCGACCTACCGGTATAGTGGTTAAGGGGTTAGCTTCCAGATAGGAAGGTTCCTGGTTCGAATCCGGGTCCGGGCATGCATGTTTGTAAGCGTATGGTGTAGAGGCGGCTGGTGCACCTTAAATCTGTCGTGACCGCAAGTACTTATGTTGGTTGGGTGTGGAAGTTTGGAGAGTGGGGTACCAGCTCATTTGTTGCTTCGTCATCTGACCGTGGTTCAAAATTACGAGGTGTTGTCCTCGGATCTTTCCCTTAAGGGACTGATCCCGGACCGTCGTTAAAAGCCCGTTGTTTTCCTCAAGTACGACGTTAACTAAAAATTACCAATTTTGCCGAAGACAACACGATGTAATTTGGAACCACGGTCAGATGACGAGGCAGCACCTGAGCTGCCACCCCACTCTCCAAACTACCACACCAACCCAATGTGAGGACTTTCGGTCACGACAGATTTAAGGTGTAGCAGCCGCTTCTACACCCCATACGCTTAAAAATATCCCTGCACTGTCCCGGATTACGAACCAGGAACCTTTCTATCTAGAGGCTAACATCTTAACTACCATAGCAGTTGGTCGGCGAGAGTTTAATGGTCAATGCCAGTTATATTAACCGACAAACGTTGTCACAACGGTGGCGAATTATATTTTAAGGTAACTCCAATATGTCATGCGAATGCATTTGATGGTTGTTTGTTTGTTAGGGGTTTTGTGGCGCAAGGACCATGCAATATCAAGTATAGATCAGGTGTCGTCTCGTCATCAGACCGAGGTTCAAAATTACGAGGTGTTGTCCTCGAATCTTCCCCTTAGGGCAGGGATTCCCAACCGGTGGTGCGCGTACCACTGGTAGTACGCGGCACCGTTTCAGGTGGTACGCAAGGATGATACGAGCGATCCCAAATATTCTACGAAGTTAATTCGATTTTTTAGTATGTACTACCACGTTATGCTATTTCTTATGCCATTTGTTACTAGTTATTTGTGTGAGAGTGGTTTTTCTGAACTTTTGTAAAATAAATATGGAAACAGAGTAAGTGTTGAAGAGGTAATGGTAATTTTTAGTTAACGTTGTACTAGAGCAACACAACGGGCTATTGACGACGGTCGAGGAAGTATTGAAGAGGACTTAAGAGTGAAGTTGAGCTCCATTGCTCCTGATATTGATATTTTAATAAAAAACAAACAAGTTTCGCACTAAAAATTGGTTTTTGATTATGTTAATCTTTGTTACTCAGTTTGTAGTCCTCACGTTCGGTTGGCGTGGAAGTTTGGAGAGTGGGGTGCCAGCTCAGGTGTTGCTTCGTCATCTGACCGTGGTTCAAAATTACGAGGTGTTGTCCTCGGATCTTTCCCTTAAGGGACTGATCCCGGACCGTCGTCAATAGCCTGTTGTGTTGCTCTAGTACGACGTTAACTAAAATTACCAAATTACCAAGTTACTCAGTTTGTACTAATTATTTCTTTTTAGACCTGTGAGTAAAAATAAAACTGTAATTTTCAATAATCCTTTTTTTCCCCTTTATTAAAACATCATTAATACGAAATACAAGTGCATTAATCATAAAATATGAAGCTTTCTTTGTATTTTAAGTAAAATAAAACAAGCCATTGGGCACTTTTCTGACTGTAGATATGTTTCTAAAAAATTATAAAACTGGTGGTACGCCAAATATTTCTAACAATTTCAGTAACGCATTTACTAAAAGGTTAGGTAATTTTGTAATTTACGTCGTACTAGAGCAACACAACGGGCTATTGACGACGGCCCGGGATCAATCTCTTAAGGGAAAGATCCGAGGACAACAACTGATAATTTTGAACCATGGTCAGATGACGAGGCAACACCTGAGCTGGCACCCCACTCTCCAAATATCCACACCAACCCAACGTGAGGACTTTCGGCCACGACAGATTTAAGGTGCACCAGCCGCCTCTACACCATACGCTTACAAACATCCATGCCCGGACCCGGATTCGAACCAGGAACCTTTCGATCTAGAGGCTAACACCTTAACCACTATACCGGTTGGTCGGCACTAAAAGGTTAGGTACACCTGCCTTAGGGGATTGATCCCAGACCGTCGTCAATAGCCCGTAGTGTTGCTCTAATACGATGTTACTTACAAAATTACCAGCATCAAGTAATTACAGACACACAATGGAAGATTTAGTGACACAGAAGAGAGAAATTCACCTGACGGGAATTGAACCTGCGCCGCCTTACAACTCGAAGGTTGCTAGCGCAGTGGGCATACCCACTCAGTCACGACGGCCCAGTGAGAACATTTGACAAATTAAAATCCTTGCACACCGTTTGGATTTTTTTACTCTAAAAATCCTTTATTGATGCAAATTCTATCAATAAATCGTTTGTTCGTGGGGGCATGTACGTATTAAATCTGTTGTGGCCTCAAATATCTTCATCTTCATGTTGACGGTGTGGAAGTTTGGAGAGTGGGGTACCATCTCAGGTTTATATATTAGTGTTTTTAAATAACATAAAATTCAAAGTTTGTTACGAGGGTAATGGTAATTTTTAATTAACATCGTACTAGAGCAACACAACGGGCTATTGACGACAGTCCGGGATCAATTCCCTAAGGGAAAGATCCAAGGACAACAACACGTAATTTTGAACCTTTCACTAACTAACCAAATTTCCACACCAACCCAATGTGAGGACTTTTGGTTACGACAGATTTCAGATGCACGCTCTACACCATACGTTTACAAACATCCATGCACTGTTGTGGATTCTAACAAGGAACCTTCCTATCTTGAGGGTCGACCAACCGGTATAGTGGTTAAGGTGTTAGCCTCTATAGATCGGAAGGTTCCTGGTTCGAATCCGGGTCCGGGCATGTTATGTTTGTAAGCGTATGTTGTAGAGGCGGCTGGTGCACCATAAATCTGTCGTGGCCGAAAATTTTCACGTTGGGTTGGTGTGTAAGTTTGGAGAGTGGGGTGCCAGATCAGGTGTTGCTTCGTCATCTGACCGTGGTTCAAATGTACAAGGTGTTGTCCTCGGATCTTTCCCTTAAGGGACTGATCCCGGACCGTCTTCAATTGCCCGTTGTGTTGCTCTAGTACGACGTTAACTAAAATTACCATTACCATAACCTCCCCATTGTTCTTCCAGAACACAGATATGTTTTCTGAACTAAGGGGTTCGTAGGTAGTATGTTTTGAGTATGGGTAGCGTGAAAATGTTAAAAAAAATGTAATTATGTATTCAATGAAGAATATATTTTGTAGAAAATGTGTTAAGTTTAATGAAAATTGATTGAACACATTTTGTGATACTTGCGCAAACATATCGACGTAAAATCAGATATGCAACAGGAATATACACAGACCAAGTGAAACTCAGTTGCTAAGTTATCGTAAATACATACACAAAAAGTATACAAGATGTCATGAAAACATATTCAGCCGTTTCAAAGTAATGCGAACACGCAGATACAGACAAACGAATAGACCAACACCAAATGCGGTTGGGTGGTTGTTTTGGAGTTATATAACACAAGGCGCCAATATTTGGCCAATCTGTGCTAAATACAAGACAACGTCAAGTAAAAAATGTGAGTAGAAAAAAAGAGGGATCGGGAAACAGAGCAATATGATGAAATCAGAAGAAGATCCCTTGTATATTCCGTGTGAGTGACTCTAGTGTTTACTAAAAACAGTAAACCCCATGGAAGAAGAAAAGCTCCCGAAAGTACCTTGGGTCCTTGAAACCCGTACACACCTAATGGAAATATGCCCTAGGGAATCACGAAGAATAAAAACCACTAATTATTAAAATGACATGAATTTGCATTGGTACGAAAATACTCAATATACAAACACTGGCTTTTTATTTATGTAGTTATATTTTATATAGAGTTGTGAACTCCATTTTTTTTCAAGGAGAAAAATCACGCAATTTTCTTGCGGACTGACGCACATCTACTTCGATACTACACCGCCCATAAATGAATTGAGCATCATCTTCCAAAAAATGACCTCAAATCATTATGTTGCTATTGCCATATCTTTGCCGTATCTTTATTTGCACCGTGTGAGCTTCGTATGTTATTTCATGTGTTGTAGGAAGTTGTTTACTCAGTTGTTGACGGAATTTTTATCTTGCTTTCATAGCACATCACGAAGGACACATAAGAAAACTAAACCACTTTCTGCGATTAAATACGACTTTCTCAAGGAATTCTCGGAAATCGGTTGGGTGTTTGAAAGTTGAAGTTCCGTCGCTCTGGAACGGGCAATCGGCGACAATCAGTGATTATAAAGATCCTAGGACAACATTTCGTAATCTGAACCACGGTCAGATGACGAGGTCAACACCCCACGCCAAACTTTCAACGCCAACGACAGTACATTTTAGACCACTATAGATATAACAAGCACCGGGTACATGACGGTCTTTGGTCGTATCGAGTAACAAAATCGCAACCCACCGGTTGCTAATCTGTGACTCTACCAACTGGGCTACCGAGACTTCCAGAATTAGAGAGGAGAGTGACACTTCAGCAGGATCGCACTAGAATCTCAAGAACACGAACAAAGTAAGGCTTAGCACTAATCTATTAGTTTATATTATTTGAATATAAGGAGTAGAATGGTCCAAAAAATGACGAGTTTAACTTTTTATTTTCTTTAGTCTCACCCTCTAAATTTGTTCCTTTATAGTTCAAAACAAAGTTGGGAAAGTTTGAATGGAAAAAAAATATTTAAAGGTAGCTCAAGGCTATTGAAGTTTCGCGATTGCACGTTAAATTGTGTTAATAAATACTCACTCATGATTCAGTAAAACCAAAATGACAGAATTTTAATATTAAATTAATCAATTACATTTTATTTAACACAAAGGCATACATCTACACACATACAAAGTTACATACTAATTTTAATAATTGAGTATAGTTATTAATTCAATTTGTTATGTCCTTCCTGGCTATCAAGATAGGCTTTTCGATGGTCCTCCACAACTTTCATCAAAACCTGAAACTGAGGTTTACTTGAGTAAGTAGTCCATTGTATATATATATACAGGGTGGTCCCGAATTCATGGTACAAACTTTAATGGTAGGTACAGGACATTGTAACAATGATTTATTGTATAGGAATGTATAGTCGCAAGTGACGCGGTGAGGCGAAAACAAGGGAAATAACGGCCGAAAGGAAAAACAAAGATTTTATTGAAAGCGTTGTTGACAAGTGTCATGTTTACAGTAATTGTTCAAAATTGCGTCCACCAGTATCGATACATGCTTGACAGCGTCGGTGGAGCGATTGGCGTACACGTTCAAAGATGCCTGGTATTTCACGCACACCTGCAGCAGCTACAGATAAGCGAGCGACGAGATCCTCATCTGAGTCAACTGGAGTCTCATAAACAAGATGCTTTAGATGTCCCCATAAAAAGTAATCGAGGCTCGATAAATCGGGAGATCGGGGTGGCCAAGGGACTGGTCCACCACGCCCAATCCATCGAGTACCAAACGTGGCATTCAGGTAATTCCGTACATCAATGCTGAAGTGTGCTGGCGCCCCATCGTGCTGAAACCACATGCGGTTACGAATGGCGATCGGAACATCATGCAGCAGTTGTGGTAACACTTCTTTCAGAAAAATAAGATAGCTTCCGCCAGTGAGCCGCGTGGGTAGTAAGTATGGGCCAATCAAAAAGTCGTTCACAATACCAGCCCACACATTAATACTGAAACGTTGTTGAAACGCATGTCGACGCGTTGCATGTGGATTATCGGTTGCCCACACATGGGAATTGTGCGCATTAAAGACACCCTCGCGTGAAAATGTCGCTTCATCTGTAAATAGCACATAATCTACGAAATCCGGCTGCAACGCACATTGCTGCATCACCCACAGGCAGAAGTTCACGCGGCGAGGATAATCTGCCGGATTCAATGCTTGTACTTTCTGAAAATGGAAGGGGTGTAAGCGATTTTCGTTTAACACTCTGCATACAGTCTGATGACTCACACCTACGTCACGCGCAACAGTTCTTGTGCTTGACTCCGGTCTATCAGCCACAATGTTCAAGATGCTTTCTTCCAGCCTTGGAGTGCGTACAGCTCTTACTCGACCAGCGCCATGTCTGTTGACGTCGAACGCACCTGTTTCACAAAGTTGACGATGTAACCGTTGAAAAATTCTATGATCCGGCATTCGTCGATCAGGATACTCCGCGCGATACATTCGTAACGCAGCTCTGCCGTTACCATTTGCACGGCCGTACATGTAATGCATGTCTGCTTTTTCTGCATACGTAAAGTCACCCATCGTCTACGGCAGCACAATTGTGAATGGCGCTTTTCCCTACTGCGATGCATCATGTTCAACAGCGGCTAGACATCTACTGCCCTCTACCGGCAATGATACCAACCGATCACTCCATTTCTCTTTCCTTTTATTTCCCCTGTTTACGCCTCACCGCGTCACTTGCGACTATACATTCCTATACAATAAATCATTGTTACAATGTCCTGTACCTACCATTAAAGTTTGTACCATGAATTCGGGACCACCCTGTATATATATATATATATATATATATATATATATATATTCTTTTACCAAAGCAATACCTCTCATGGCATGACCATTTAGTCTGCACATATTTCAAGGCATTGCAGTAATCAGAATTAGTGTTCAGAGTCTACTTGTAGGAATCCATGTGGTATATTCATTTCTTTGAACAGCTCGAAAGACTGGTAACAAATTCTTCAAACTTCTTTTCATGAAAATTTTCAAGGGAAATTGTTATCCTTGTCTCAGGACACTTCGTGCCTTTTTGATTTTTTAAGGCTTGAACCACCTTTTTTTTTTAAATAGGTATTTGACTATCGAAAAGAGACAGTGCAGAAAGATCTGACAAATACCACAGATGTTTTTCAAATTTATCCAATGCAGCTTTTGAAATAGCTTGATATATCTATGAATAGTCTAACGAACTATTCATTAATTGAAAATCATTATAGGGTGAGGTTTCTGCTACTGAAGCAGTCATCCCCACGCTATGAAAACAGACATCGCGAAGACCATTTTCTTTTTAGTTAGCTTAAATTGGGATTTAAAGATAAGTATTTTTAAAGAATATATCACCTTAGACATCCAACGAGCATGGTGCTTTGCCCCTGGATGCTTAAAACGAATTCCTCTGACTGGTGCCCCTCCAAGAAAAATGAACAAGTTCGAGAAATTTTCGATTATCATCTCTTGTTATAGTTGATAATTCTTGTCTAGCAGGGAACTTTAAAATATTATCTTTTACATCTTGCACAAGGGATAAAATATTATCATCTTTTACACCTGCTTCAAATTGGTCTCTATTTAAGAATTCCCAGAAATCTCGGAAACGTTTAATAAAGGTACTTCTGGACATGAAGAAGTTCCTAAAGAAATATGAAATACTTTAACAATGACCAGCTCAATTATATGATGACGGCAGGCAAACGAAAAAAAGTTTCCACCCTAACTTTTTTTAAAAAGAGCACAAGCACCTTTATCCTTTCCACTATTTGCGGATGTTGTATCAAAGCTCATTCCAAATACTTTATCAGCAACATCCCATTCTTTCAGAGCTTCGTAAACTGCATGGGCTTGTGTTTCACCTGTGGCTGAAGTAAGTTTAGCAACCGAGATTAGCTGCGAAACCCCATTTCCAGACACTAGAACTGTCCGTTTTCTCTTTGGTGGTTAAAGTTAATTTTGGTAACAGTTTTTCCATGCCAGTGATCAATCAGGGGAACATTTGTTTGTAGCTGTGCTTTTATATTGTCGGATTGTCGATGCCCAAACTCTTGGCAGTTTCTGCAACAACATACATAGCTTTTCTGTCAGATACTTATGTCCTATCTAGAGCTGCTGTTATTCTGACGTTATGATGTTGTAACGTCCTAAGTTAGCTTTTGATGGACCAGAACCTGGTGCCCTGCTCTTTCATCTTCAAACAATTCTACTGCCTTTTCAGTATCATCTTCATCTGAGTTAGTTATAAAATCCAATGCTGCTTCCAGGAGGCTCGGTTTTTTTTTATCAGCAAGCACTTCTTTCTGAAAAAAGATTTCTGTCAACACCAATCATTGATCCTCGTCTTCCTTCTTCTAGCTGAGCTAGCAAGAAATCTCTATCCTGAGCAATTTTTAATGTCAAATGTATTAACATGTGCAATATCAAATAAACTATCTAATTTTGAAGAGAATGCACTCTCTTTGGTCTTTTGATAGGGGATTTACGTCCTTTGTTCTTTTTTAACAATCTCCATTCTTCAAAAAATGTTTCTTAATTTTTTTTTTTGACTGTGCTGGGGATCCCGCACGGGAATTCTGGTTTTCAACCAAAACTTTGTTATCTCATCTATTGTGGCCTTCGATGCTTCTTGCACTATAGCTTTCAACTCAAAATGTGAAGAAAAAATGTCAATGACATGACTATTTGTTAGGTTCTTTTTTAATAATACTAATTAAATTAATGATATTGAAATTGGTTCGAAAATAAGGATCCCAATTTATCCAATTTAGACCTATAGTGGATAACATTAATTTTAGATGAAAAAGCTTACTGAACCCTGTACATGAATTACAGGACAGGAGATGTCGATATCATAATTACGATGAATCAAAAGATAAACATGATATACAATGGGTGATCAAATATCACTAAGAGAATTGGTGAGACACAAAAGATAAGTCAGATTTTTAAATAATAACATTAACTAGTTTATTCACATAGTGAAAATTAATAAAACGACACATCTATTCATTTCATATTATAAAGGGAAAGCATCAATTCGTTTCATGTTATAAAGGTAAAACACAAATTAATAATTAGTAAATTAGAACTTAAAAGGGAAAATGGCAAGGGACGCTAAGGGGAAGAATAGGGTTAAAAATTAACGCGTAGGAAAATAATAGTCACCCGGATATTTGAAAGAGTGGTGTTGGCACATTTCGTCCAATAAATACACCATCTCTACTCGGCAGAGCGAAAAGAAAAAAAAAGATAATACTTAACGATTCGGCTCCATACTTGGAGTGGCAAGCGATCTAACACATGTTGGCATATGATGGCATTTTCCAAAGCAGCTCTTACATTTCGAGTCAAAATTTCATCAAAGTTTTCATTTGCATTCTAACTTGTTCGGGTTCTGACATTTGAAAAATATTTTTTTGGAAAATCATATTTTGTAAACAATAACTTCTGCTAGGACACATGTCTTCATCGATGCGAGTGTATCGAGCAAGGTTCGCATAGCGAACCAATGAGGATTGTAAAGCAATCCTCCGGGGGTTTGCGAGCAGGGGGCGGGCCCCCTTGTATCTATTCAGTATACGTTGCTTGGTTCATCTTGGCCATATGAGGCTCTTGCCCCATAAGGACCAACCAAAATCCTGCCCTATGTCATAGAATTGAACCTTACCTTATGTTCCATAAGATATGCCAGAGAAACGTATTGAAGTTTGTCTCACATTGGTTCACTTGATGACAAATTTGAATAAAAATAGCCGCATAGGTAAATATTGGTACTGGAATGGGGTAGGTAGAGCTCGGTTAGAAGAGTAGCCGATTAACAACCGTAGGTTTGCGGGTTCGACACTCGACCCAAACAAAGACCGTCCTCTAAGTACGGGCTGGTGCACGTAAAATCTGTCGCGGTCTTAGATGGCCTCACGTTGGCGTGGTGGGGAAGTTTGAAGATTTTGACACCATTGGTTGCCGTCTCAGGTGTTGACCTTGTCGTTTGACTGCGGTTCAAAATTAAGGTAGGGAGTGAGAATTTACGTCACAATGGAGCAACACAACGGGCTATTTGCGACTGTGCGGGATCAATATGGAAGTGAAGGATCTCAGACCCCTTGACTTGACTTGATCCGCCCTTGGCGTATGGTGTAGAGGTAGCTGGTGCACCTTAAATCTATAAAAGTTCTCACGTTGGTTTGGAGTGGAAGTTTTTTGGAGAGGGGGATGTCAGCTCAGGTGTTGCCTCGTCATCTGACCGTGGTTCGAAATAACGTGGTGTTGTCCTCGGATCTTTCCTTTAGGGGATTGATCCCGGACCGTTGCCAGCATTCAGTTGTGTTGCTCTGGTACGACGTTAATTAAATTACCATTCCCATTAATTAATGGTCGGTAATCGACGGTCTGGATCAATTCCGAAATGGAAGACTCAGGGACAACGCCTCGTTATTTGAAGCACGGTCAGATGACGAGGTCAACACCTGACCGGCACCCAACTCTCCAAAACTTCCACTCCGTGCCAATGTGAGGACATTTGAGGACATGACATATTTGACGTGCTCCAGCCCCCCATTTCAATAAATAATATGCAATTGGAAAAGTTTAAGGGCTGATGCTATGGGCGAGTTTCCTAGTTTCAATTTATTGCTCTTCCTGTGCTGAGTTTACTCTTCTCAATTCCAGAATGGATATTGCAACGAAAAACCACGAGAAAATTTATTCGCAAAAGTAGTATACTTTCTTTGTTCGGTCTACAATCGATATCAGTCAGAAAACTCATTCTCACATTACTAGCCCATGAGAAACATTAAAATGCGACATGCATTGAGTTACGAATGAGTTACGAATGAATTACGAATGAATGAGTGGAAATTAATGAAGCCTTAAGAATGAGTGGAAATGCTGAATTCGTTAACTGGTAATTTATCACTTCCATTTCAAAACGGAAAGAAAGGTCATTAATTATCGCAGATGCAATGTTAATATCGCAATAGAAGGAAGCTTCCTTTTGAAAGCCTTGAATTATCATTTTCGTTTTTAACCCTCTGATAGCCAGATTTCCTTGTAAAGGATTGCTCTTCTTCCTCACAAATGCCATCCATTGGTTGAAAGAATCCTGGGAAAGATTTCATTTCCGACGGTCTAAAATGATTTATTTTATTATTGCAGCAACAATACACAGAATGGCTAAATAACCACATCTGTTGGTTGAAAGAATCCTAGGAAATGTTCAATTGGTCGAAAAGGTCAAAACTAGTAAGAAGCATGCTGCAGGTTTACTTGAAATCGGTATTCCGACCATTCATTTGGAATATTGTCATATTTAATCTGATTCCTAAGTTGTTCTCAACTTCTCAAAAAGTATTCTTTTCATCGCAGATTTACCTGGGGTTACTCTAGTTGAATTGGTTTGCTACCTTCCTTTTTCGTAAATAAATTGTAATTTTCATTCTTCACATGTATTAACTACCACACTCCTAATAAAGTAACACAATCGTTAAATACACAATTTCACAAATGTAAATAAATGTCAAATTTAACATTTTACATTTTTGTATAATTAAAATTTTAGTGAGAAAGTAAAGTCTACAGAGTGTGGCAATGGTGCCCCAAATGAATAGAATAATTGAGAGTATGAATATAATTACCTTGTGTCCTCATTGAAAAGCAAAAGCGTTTCCCAAAATTATAATAATTTATCATTCCAAATTTTTAAGCATTTACTTACCTTGATAACAGATCTTCAACGAAAAATGTCAAATTGAAAACCCAGAGATACATTCTGAAACATAGGTTTGAAATGAATGGATCAGGGTTTTATTCACTATAAAATGGATTCATGGAACAAAAGTTAACATACATTGAAAAAAGCAAACGATTAACAATGATTGTTTCGAAAAATGTCAAATTTAAAACCCAGAGATACACTGAAACAAAGATTAGAAATTAATGTATCATGGTTTTATTCACTACTAGCAAAATACCCGACCTTGCTCGGTTTGAATTGGTTTACTCTAGATTGAAGAGATGATGAAAATATATAATGATTTACGTTTTTCGTAGAATCAAATAATATTTTAAAACCTTTCGCCATCTTTAAAATTTCTACAACTTACTTTGGACACAAATCCTACACATGCATATCTATTCATCTAATACATTTCACATTCATCGCACTCTTGCTGTATGACAATGCTACAAAATAACGAAAGCTGACACTAAGGTTTCTACTACAAAAGACGATTTTGTGGGAGATTTGGAATTCCATTTCTTAAGTTCTTTTCATGTTCAACTCCATTAATAAACACGACAATTATCTTCGAGTAGTCTCGCACTCATAGTCAACAAAACAATATTTTTTTTACTTGTGGCACTCTTGTATCTGGCATGCGACAACATGTCATTGGGGAATTTCGCAATATTCTCCTGTCTTTATGACAAAGAATATTTTAATGCTTGAAAAGTTCTAGAGTTCGGATTTTTTAAACATTATTATTCTTTCAATAATGGCATATTTACACTTACAATTTGCTTTATTCTGACTTACCTGCTACTTTTAGTCGTATACTTTGTGGTGGTGTTGCGTGTGATAAAAAAGAAACACGATTAAAATAATAAATATTTGAAAAGTAAACTGCGAAATGAAACAAAATAAAAGATGTCGGGTAAAAGTTGTTCTAAAGATAATAATTTGTGATTCCTTTTTATCTCTTGATCTTGCAGTGGCCACAACTTACAACTAAAAAGTGTATAAAATTTAGAAATGCGAAATTAATTCAGAGCTAAAGAAACACGAGTTTCCGTTTTATTCCCGTTCGTTGAAAAATATCGTCTGTCCCAAATGTTCGGAAATCGTTTACATTGCGCAAAGAACAAAAATAAGCCTCGAAATAAATAAAGTATCAAAGCTAAAATTTCACCATAACATTTTTTTTTTTGAAAAATAATTGGTTTTTCAGCAGTACTGGTAAAGCAAACCAAAGTAATCGTAATACTCAAACTGCATTCCAATTTTTCGAAAACTACGAAATTGTGGCTGATTTAAGTATACTTACTCAGGTGTTTTAGCATGAAACTCTTCTAAATATAACAATAAAGAAATATTTAATATTGCATTCACTAAACTAATAGATAATGTGTAAAATAAAATACATTGTAATCAAATATCTGGAATGAAATTCATGTGATGCTTTTACAAACACACAATCACAAAATCGAACATAGAACAGAAAGACGGACAGACAGACTTTCGCAACCAATTCCACTCACTAAATGAAGATAAGTACTCACTGTATGCAAATTTCCATGAAAATATATTAAACCGTGTGGACGTGTATAGGGCACAACATACAGACAGACAGAGAGACACCAAACGTAAAAGAAACGGATTCGGCATCAGTAGGGTCCAAAACGGATAGAAAACTTGAAATGGGTCGAAAATATTGAATGTACAAACAAACACTCCATTCTTATTTATATAGATATAAAATGGATTCCTGGAACAAAAGTTAACAAATATTGAAAAACGCAAACGATTAATAATGATTCTTTCGAACTAATTCAGTTGCGATGCCAAAAATAATTTCTATTAATACCAAGGTTGCCATATTAGCCAACAGTCCTATTTCGAAAGGCTTAGTTCTGTACATTTTATTCATGTTTTATTATCTTTATCGTCTGTCCCATTCTAATTGTATAAATTACTAGATTCTATCTTAGTTATTTTCCTCTTATAAAGTGCACTGTCACTTCTTTTAACGTTCTCCCCTTGTAGCTATTTACAACCAATAATTTCTCTATTAATTTTGATGTGGAGGTTAGCAGTTTTCTGCCAGATACTCCGTAATTAATACGTCCGTTCCATTCGTCCCCATCCTGCACGAGTAACATAAAGTATCATCAATCTCGCCAAAATACCACTCCTTCAAATTGTTAACACCCCCTATTATGTACGCCTTGAAATTATCCACAACGACCTAAAAATCGAACAAATTTTTGAATTCATCAAAGATCTCGTTGAAATTCTACAAAATCCCCCAAATTCCAAATATTCGCCTGCACTTCATTCCTCCTTGTGATACAACCCTTTTTTTTTGAAAGAGGCCAAAATCACACTCGAACAGGGATTTATTTCCATACCCCTCCTCCAAGCTCTAAACATCGATGTGATGAATTCAAGGATTCCTCAGGGAATCTCCTGAATCCATTACCTTGACTATCTTTATTTTCCTCTTTTATTTTATTTATTCTCCCCAATCACAATCACAGCTCTCGCGTGTTCACCATCCTCTTTTCGGCAGATTGCCTTTACCCCACCTACTTAGGAACGTAAATTAGACTCCTAACTGTATCAATTACTAAATTATATCTTCTATCTTAATTATTTCTCTTTTACAAAATTCACTGTCACTATCTTTGACTTTATCCTCTTATAGTTCTGTCAAAATCATTAAATTCTCTATTAATTAAAATGTGGAGGTTTGCAGTTATCTGCTATGTACTCCGTAATTGATACGTTCCTTCCATTCCGTTCGTCTGTACCAAAAATATTCAATTTTTTTTACATATTTCACGTAGAAAAATTAAGACTGAAAATAAAGTATTAGAATTTAAATTCCGTAAAAATTAATTTTTGTAAAATAATTGGCTCTTTTAGCAGTACTGGTAATATAATCCAATTAAACGCAATCCTCAGTATATCTTCCAGCTTCTCCAAAGCTACCAAAATACGGTTCATTTAAGCAGTTACTCAACTTGCCTAAGGAAATTCAAATAATCTATCCACTTAACTTAAACTATGTTTATGAAACACAGAAAGTTGTTTTGTAATATGTTGAATAGATTTTTGTGATGATCGGGGGGACGAACAGACATGACAACAGACGTAAAACGGAAGACAGACAGACCAACGCAACTACGTTGTCAATAAATGAATGTGTGTCACAGTTTACAAAGGTTCTTAAAAAATTACACCCAGCTATTTTCACGTTGTACGCGGACACAAATACAGACGGAGAGGTCGAAAATATTTTTTGTACAAGTAAACACATTTTTTATTTGTATAGTGTTCTTTTAAAAACGCTTTAAATTAATCCCCCCACACACACGCACACGATTCCCCTCTCAAAAAAAAAAAAAACACGCCGATGGAAACAGCAATTTTATTTACAAGATTACTTTTAGGGTTTTTTTCTTGTTAAAATAAATTTAAAAAGGTGTTTATATATTTTTAACTAAAATTTGTAATGGCTATTGTTTGGAGCTAAAAACATTTTCCACTCATTACCAAATTTTAATTTCTATATTCGAGTTCGTCATACACAAGTGTTAACTTTTCGAATATAAAAATGGGATTTGTAGGAATTTCTTCGTTTCGGTTAAATTTTTTTAAGCATTTCAACTGGTAAATTACAATTACAGTTCGAATGTCAATTTTTTACCTCCTTTAGCTGAAGCAAAATTGCAGAAAATACTCACATCAGTATTCTCCACCAATCAGTACAGAATCAAAGTAATTTGTAAATATACATTTGGGGAAAGTCTGAAATAGTATAGGCAAAAATAGTTTTAAAAAAAATTTTTCCTTGTAAGATACTTGTTATTTTTTTCGTCTACGTCCTTTTTGGCAAACTACCAAAAATCCTCCAAGGCACTATCTGTATCCCAAAATAAAGTGAGTTCTATGCATATCGTCGACTTCGTGTTTATTATCAACACGGTCTGTGCCATTCCGAAGATTCCGTTTCTTCACAACTGAAAAGTGTCTTAAAGGTCAGGCTTATTGAACTAGTAAGCAGTTATTTTATCAAGTGAGGTCAAGAAGTGCTCAAAAAGAGTTGCCGATTTCAATCTTTATTGACTGTCTCATTTCTTTTTGTACATTTCTCTTGTGTGTCTGTTTTTAGTTTGGAACACAAAAGAAAGAATGTGGTGGATATTTCATTCACTCTAGATATTTTTGTAGTTTTTGTCCTTCAAGTGTTGCAAATCTTGAAAATTCTTAATAATATTCAATTTGGCAACAGTTACTCTTACTTCAAGTTGTCTGTGTTTTAATTTGACTGACGGTGTTCTCCAGAAGACGAATGTCTATTACTTCCGCATGTTTCTCGGTATTTTATCAAACGAATCGTTATGACACTTCTGACATTCTTCCACAGACCTAGATTTCTGGCTTTCTTCCACAGCTAACTTTCGAGTAGTTCCAAATAGAAGAGCAACTAAGTCGCTACTCTTCAATTTGGAACTATTCGATCCAACAAAAAGCCATCGTGTACGTGGGGGCTGAAGCTTGTTCAATGGAACCAACCCTTTTCAGGCATCCTTCATAGTTGATCCAATTCAATACCCAGCTGTAAATGCTAGGCTACGCTGCTAACGAATGCCAGTTATCATGCTTGGGATAAAGTTGATTCGGTCTGGGCAATTCAAATGGAAATACGCGGAGACTTTTCTTTTGATGTCAACAAGTTTATTGAAACAAAAACATCACGGGACTAGACAGTCATAAAAAACTAAAAGATAAAAACAAAGAATTAGTAAAATGTTATTATAATTAATCAGTCCTGAGAACCCCCGGTTCTCTCATAGCTCGCCTCTGCCGCCAAACTTTTTTCATCTTCTCATTTTTCTTTTTAATCATAACGTTGCCAGGTTCCGAGTGCAAAACGAACAGCAGTCTTGTTGGAGCCATGGGGTACTGAGTGCAAACCCGACACCTGCTCTGCACATCTGTTCGAATCCGGGTCCGGGCATGGATGTTTGTAAGCGTATGGTGTAGAGGCGGCTGGTGCACCTTAAATCTGTCGTGGCCGAAAATTCTCACGTTGAGTTGACGTTGAAGTTTGGAGAGTGGGGTGCCAGCTCAGGTGTTGCTTCGTCATCTGACCGTGGTTCAAAATTACGAGGTGTTGTCCTCGGATCTTTCCCTGTAAGGGACTGATCCCGGACCGTAGTCAATAGCCCGTTGTGTTGCTCTAGTATGACGTTAACTAAAATTACCATTACCCGGACCTTAACCACCACACCGGTTGGTCGGCAAAAGCTGGTAACAGAAATTCATATGCGTGCTCAGAAACTGGGCGAGGCAATGAAGATTCGTAAATTCACGTGGAATTGTGAAAATGGAACTTCAAACCTAGTCCCGGTTGTATTTGTTTTGTTGAATCTAGTGGAAGCTCTGAAATCTGGCGATTCTCACGATAGAAACTAAAGCATTGTGCAAATAATATTATACATTGTAAATGTACTTGTTTGAAGTATGTATATTTAATATGCTAAACTTGGTAACCTTTTTTATTCCTTAATTAATTTTTATTAATTGAAACTGAACTTATATTTTTATAACTGAAATGGGTGGGCATTTGAAATCATTTTCACTGAATTTAACCGATTTATAAGCCTTAATTTGTCGATCCACTATGAAGAAATCTTGAAATTTAAGTTCCCTTTAATTTTCATATATTTTTAATTTTGTGTAAGAAATAGTTCTCTAAATTTCGTTCAAAATCAGTAGAAATAGAAATTGAAGGCTTCGGGTTGTCATACTTAATTTTTTTTTATTTGACCTCTTTTCGAGTTTTTAAATATTCTAAATTTATTATTGTTTATCTGCTATTCAAGTGGTTATGACACCTCAAATTTTCAAGTTTTCGCATTTATTCAAAAAAATCAAATCTTTATCTTAGTGAATATTGGATTTTTCATTCTGTGCCTTTTGTTACCCGCGATTTTAGAAGCAATATGTAGCAATTCGTGGAATTATTTAGTATAAAAACATGAATTGTTTTTTCCTCAGAAAATGGCCAACGAAGAAGCAGACGATCGACTACACGAAGAAAATCAATCCTTTACTGGCAGCAGTGGAGAATCTTTTAAATGTTCGAATAATAGACACAAGTCCATACGCGAAAGCTGCCCATATACAAGTAAGTACATACCAGCAAACTGTTTATATTAAATCTGTAAGGCCGAAAGTTAGCTTTGTCGAGTTGTGCAGCTATCAGAATAGAGCAGATTCCAAACTCTTTAGATGTAAGGTACTTCTGTACCAAGACTTTCTGAAGCTCTTATCACATTGGTTTCCAAACTTAATGCAATCAGATCTCGGGTTGGAATACAGACCTTAGATTAAATATGCATAGTGTAGTTCGGAATTTATTTTCACTTTCCAAGTGCTTTGGGACCGCGGTGGCCTAGTTGGAGGGTTGCAGTTCAAATCCAACCAACGTGTACGAAGGGGGATAGTGCTGGTTAAATCTCAAATGTCTTCACATTGGCGTGGTGTGGTAGTTTCGAGAGTGAGGTACCAGCTGTAATTTTACCTCGTCATCTGATCGTGGTTTAAAATTACGTGATGTTGTCCTCGGATTGGGGATTGATCCCGTACCGTCGCCAGTACCCCGTTGGGTTGTAACAGTGCGACGTTAGTTAAAATACTTACCAATCAGCCCTTTTTTTAAATACGTTTCTCCACGATTCCACTTTATGAAGCCGACTAATCGGTGTCGTGATTAAGGTGCTAGCCTCTAGAACCGAAGGTTCTTGGTTCGTATCCGGGTCAGTGCATGGATGTTTGTAAGCGTATGCCGTAGAGGCGGCTGGTGCGCCTTAAACCTGTCGTAGCGGAAAGTCCTCACATTGAGTTGGTTAGGAAGTTTGGAGAGTGGGGTGGCAGCTCTGGTGTTGCCTCGTCATCTGACCGTGGTTCAAAATTACATTAACCTTGCCCTTAGGGGATTGATCCCTGACCGTCGTCAAACCCCCGTTGTGTTGCTCTAGTATGACGTTAATTACAAGTTATTATTATCCCCTGGGAATCATTTTCTCAGGGCCGACCAATTGGTATAGTGGTTAAGGTGTTAGCCTCTAGAACGGAAGGTTCGTGGTTCGGGTCCGGGCATGGATGTTTGCAAGCGTATGATGTAGAGGCGGCTGGTGCACCTTAAATTCGTCGTGGCCGAAAGTCCTCACATTGGGTGTGTGTAGAAGTTTGGAGAGTGGGGTACCAGCTAAGGTGTTGATTCGTCATTCTGACGTGGTTCAAAATTACGAGGCGTTGTTCTCAGATCTTTCCCTTAAGGGATTGATCCCGGACCGTCGTCAATAGCACGTTGTGTTGCTCTCGTACGACGTTAACTAATAATTACCAATTACCATTTTCTCAGGTAAGGCAAGGTAATTTTAATTAAACGTCGTACTATTGACGAGGGTCCGGGATCAATCCCCTAAGGGAAAGATCCGAGGACAACAACACGTAATTTTGAACCACGGTTAGATGACGAAGAAACACCTAAGCTGGCACACCAACCCAACCTGAGGACTTTCGGCCACGATAGATTTAAGGTGCACCAGCCGCCTCTACATCATACGCTTACAAATATGCATGCAATGACCCGTATTCGAACCAGGAACCCTCTGAAATCATTTTCTCAGATCATTAACCCTCGTGATGATCGTCTCGACTAGAAAATTGAAGTACATTGATCGCCAATTAGATTAAACGCCAAAAGTAGCCTAAACGGCAAAAAACTACCTTTTATGGGTATCCTGATATGTACAATTCGAGAGCCATTTGGACAGCATAAATAAAATCGTCGCAGACCATCTAACTTCTTTGTAAACACTGAAAATCCCTCTCATAAGAACTGTTGATTTCAAATTTGAAGACGTTCTATGCGAGAGCCATTTGGACAGCATAAATAAAACTGTCGCGGACCATCTAACTTCTTTGTATAAACACTGAAAATCCCTGTCATAAAAACTGTTTATTTTAAATTTGAAGACGTTCAATGCGAGAGCCATTTGGACAGCATAAATAAAATCGTCGCAGACCATCTAACTTCTTTGTAAACACTGAAAATCCCTCTCATAAGAACTGTTGATTTCAAATTTGAAGACGTTCTATGCGAGAGCCATTTGGACAGCATAAATAAAACTGTCGCGGACCATCTAACTTCTTTGTATAAACACTGAAAATCCCTGTCATAAAAACTGTTTATTTTAAATTTGAAGACGTTCAATGCGAGAGCCATTTGGACAGCATAAATAAAATCGTCGCAGACCATCTAACTTCTTTGTAAACACTGAAATTCCCTCTCATAAGAACTGTTGATTTCAAATTTGAAGACGTTGACGTTCGTATTTATTTCCACTAGGTATTATTCCCAAGCGCTTCATTTTTTCCTTCATCGGCTTTTTAGCCTCCACTTTAGCCATCTCTTTGAACACGAATCTCAGCCTCGCCATCGTATCGATGGTGGATCGAACGAACGTTTCTATCATTCATGTCAAGACATCTAACGAATGCTTACCAGGAGACATTGGATTGGAAATACCAACTACCAATGGAGTAAGTAGACTTTGTTATTTTAGTCACCACAGACCTAGAGGAAATGTATAAGTAGTGTGAGCAATGGTAATTTTTTATGAGCTCGGGAGTCATGTGACCAAACCATGTAGCGACGAAACACTTAGGCCCGGTGCACATATTCGGTCTTTCAACATGCGGCGCCGCTGCCGCAACGCAAGTACGGTCTGAGATATATTAGATCCAATGGAGTAGTGTACACATGCCCCCGGCGCCGCACGTCCAACTCGCGTGCAATTTGTACCACAGTTCCCCACGGCGCCGCACACGCGTCTCCGTTCTGAAGTACCTTGTTTTCATAAATAAATGGAATATAAATAATAATTAATAAATGGTTGTACGTAGTAACGTCTATTTTGTTTCAAACTATACTCTTTTGTTCACCAAGTAAGCGAAATAAACACGTTTTCTTCGATAGAATATTTATCGCAAATGGCGCGAAAAGAGTACTTGCGTCATTTCACGGTTTGTGCATAGTTGGGCTTAGTTGCCGCAGCGGCGCCCCACGTTGAAAAACCGAATATGTGCACCGGGCCTTAGTCAACTATCGTCTGCGGTCCATCTGATTGGTCAACGGGAAGGTAGAAGGGCCCGTTCATTCATTCATCGTGAGTGGTCCACACGACAGTTTGGCGATTTCACCATTTTTGTCTTCGCTATAAATAAATGCACTTTCACACACCTACCCTGTCATAAGATGTTAAATCGTCATTGAGGCGATAAGATGCCAAATTGCTCAACCAATTCAATTTTTTACAGAGCAATCACGTGATTGCTAGTCGACATGGTGGTCACACTTTTTGAAGCTCTTCAATAGCAATATTCGATAAACTTATATTTCACGTCTATGGTATGTACACACAGAAACGCTCCCCATGAAATCATCGTTTTACAGCCAGTTTCAGTTGATGTTACAAGAATTTTGTAAATCAGCACGTCCCTAGCAATATTCAAATAAGTGTACAGTGTAATTAAAACTTATTTATTTCCAGAATTATATTTACATGAACAAATGCCGTGTCTCTAAAATAACGGGGATCGGCGAGCAGGGGGCGAAGCCCTCGCTGTGACGTAATGGACCGTAAAGTGAAATCAGGATAATACAAATTATTCAGATAATTTCACTCTGCGAAAGGAATGTTGGTTTGCGAAGCCATATTTAAAAGGAGTGTTGGTTTGCGAAGCAAACCAAATGGGATTGCGTAGCAATTCCTGGGGGTTGGCGAGCGTAAGCGAGCAGGGGGAGGAGCCCCCTAGTGCTTCAAAAAAGACAAAATTACGAAACACCCAATACTCAAACTATCCTTTTGGAATGAGTAAACATTACCCTACACCAGGGTTTCCCAGAAAATTTTCTGCAATGGAACACTTTGCATCTCTTTATTTGTAATGTAATCATTAGTACAGTTGAATACATCTTCTCCTGTAGTTTGTTTATGTAAAAAAAAACGCTTAAAAATTATAACAACCTATTGTAAATTTTACAGATCGGTTCCCAACATTGAGAAATCGTAAAACGTATCAAAAATGTTCCAGAAAATTAAAATGGTTCTTTGAATTCACGCAGTAAAATAGTGTATATCTAAGCTAATTTGCGGGAATAACTTGCGCAAAAAGTAAAAAACGTGCAACCCGAAAATTTTCGTAAAAGTGAAATCATGCAAAAAAAAATTCGTACTAAGAGAACTGGGTGTGGACCTAATAACGTGATTAACAAAAAATTTGAGTTCAAAGTCGATCAAATTTTAAGGTTAAGAAAACAGCACAGACTAATGAATCTTCCCGCAAACGTTTCCCTCCAGAATTTATACACCAATTGAACACGTATTTTCAAGCTGGTTTTTTTGTTCTTCTGATGTATTAGATCGCTGTTAAAGCGTTCTGCTTCCATCGTGAACGACTCTATTCCCTCTTTCCGGTGTCAGGAGAACACTGATAAAGAATTTGCTTACATAACATGGAGAGCAAGATCATTTATGGCGTGAAAAACTAACAGATAAGTTACACGTGGATATTTATCATCACTCGCCTTTCAATATGAAGTAGAAGATCTTTTAATGTGTTGCATGCAATAAAACTTTCCAAATTGTCCTGGAACACCTATTCAGGATCAGCGGGACATAGTTTGTCCATGTCCTAAACCTACATAACCAACATATCTTCCCTGATGACGATCTGCAAGCCAATCAGATCACTTCCCTTTTCCTTACAAAGTGAAACTTTCCCTCACAACAAAACTAAGGGGTTTCAATAAATCCAGTGATCTTGCTGAGCGGGTCAGCGGAATTCAAGTTGATTGGATGCAATTTAAGAACGTTTATGGTATCTGCACACGTTCGGAGCATTTTTTTAAATGCTATAAAGAAGCAATACAATATTATTTTAAAATTATTTGTGTTCAAAATTAATTTTGCACTGTTAATAATTATAATTAAAAAAATATATGTGATGTCAACACTCGAAGGGCACTGAATCTGGTATTTTGGAATGAGTGCACGTTTTGTCCAACAATATTTATTAAAATAATAGAAGATGGTACACATTTACGTCCACAAAGGACTAATCGCCTGTAAATGTTTGGAAACAATAACAAAATTACAATGACATCCACAGAGGATATTACACCGTTGATTCAGGGAACTCGCTATATTTAGTCCACAGAGGACACATATGAGCCACAGAGGTCTCAAAAGATTCGCATAAAAAAAAGTACGGAAGAGTGGCCACGCAGGTCTCAACTCTCTCCGGTCACAGAAAAAACTGAAGACCCACCGCCGCGGGCAAGGGATCAAGCCTTTTCCCGTCTCCACGATGAAATAGTTCCTTCTCCTTTCGGTAGTAGTTGGGGAGGCGAAAGGATTCCGTTCCTACATATATTTAACAAAAAGTGAAATTTTGTGTGTTAATGTGAAGTTCTTTTTCGAAATTTTGAAAAATGATACAGGTCATACATTTAAATTAGCAGCAAAATAACATGATCAGAGTAAACTTCATGATGTTGTCTAGTGCTTCGACGAAAAGTAGATATTTAAAAAAATAAAGGTTTTATGACTCTGAAAAATTGTTAAAGGATTTTTGACCATTTTGCAACATTGATATTCAAATGCAAGCTCAAAAATAAGAAAAAAATAAAGA
Organism: Metellina segmentata; assembly: GCA_947359465.1. Classification (NCBI taxonomy): domain Eukaryota; kingdom Metazoa; phylum Arthropoda; class Arachnida; order Araneae; family Tetragnathidae; genus Metellina; species Metellina segmentata. The sequence goes on from OX375881.1 coordinate 33,624,890, forward strand.
TAGCAATTTGATTCTAGTGCATGCACTAGCAAACACTATTTCGAATGTGCATAAAAAATTTTATAAATATTCATCAATAACTTTTTTAGTTATCATTTCTGGAATTCAATGTTTATGCCCAAAATGTAATTCTGAGAAAAATGTTTGTAAAGAAAATCCAAGAGAGTAAAAAAAAAGGTGATGCGAAATTCTTCTAACAAATACGTGAATTTTATTTAAAAATTATAGTGGTCAATTTATAGAAACATAATTATTATTTGTTTTAACTTACTATAACAGATAAAAGGTAGAAATTATGGTTTTTTTTCCAATAGCAAGGCTGTGTGGGTACAGATTGCAAAGACAAATACAATACAGTACAGAATTGACCGAAGTCATTGTAGCCTTATACAAGGCCAGAAGTGATGGTCACTTGTGAAGGGGCACCCAGTGGGTGGACCATCATTGTCCCTAACAAATTACAGCACAATTTACATTCATGCCCTGACCCGGATTCGAACCAGGAACCTTCCGATCCAGAGGCCAACATCTTGACCACTAGACCGGTTGGTCGGCTCGTAGAAATTATAGCAAAAATAGAATATTCTTATTACTAGTTCCGGTTTCGTTATGCTGCTTCCAGTATAATTAACAATTTCGTTCAAATTTTAAATAGACCTAACTTTTTTTCTGTAAGTCGCACATCGAAAGTTTAAACTGTTTTAGAAGCACAAAAGTACAGTTAAGGTCCAAATAAAGATTGATCAAATATATCAATGAAGATAGTAGAATAAAATGAAATTATATTCAATAAATGTTAGTAGAATAAAAAAAATTGCAAATTTTCGTCACAATTGGCTTTTTTAACATATGCAGATACATTAATGACTCTTTGGTTTCTTATTCTACATTCTCCAGGATCTACACACCTTGCGCCATAAAACCCCAAAATCCATCCATCCACGGACTGATTCCGGACCGTCGTCAATAGCCCGTTGTGTTGCTCTAGTACGACGTTAACTAAAATTACCATCCATCCATGAGCTACACAGGACCCCTTTATGTTAGACATGTACTTTATCTAGAGTTTAGAAAAGGGTTTATAAGAGCATCCACAAGCAGCCAATCAATCTAACGAAAAACACTGTTTTTCGTAGACCATTATACGTTGGTCAAAATTAAATTTTATTTAAACTTCGAAATGAAGTTGAGAAAGCATTGAGCAATAGTTTCCAGGAAATAGAGGTGACCTACCTGACATCTTGTCGGACAGATGAGGTTTATATCAGTTTTGGTTCTTTCAAGGTTTTTAAATTACGTGCCTTCATTTATACTAGGGGGCCTTCCCCCTGCTCGCCAACCCCCGGAGGATTGCTTTGCAATCCTCATTGGTTCGCTGCGCGAACCTATGCTCGCTTCGCTCGCCTCAATGAAGACATGTGTCCTAGCAGAAGGGATTGTTTGCAAAATATGTTACCAAAAAAAATGTTTTTCAAACCTAAATTTGCTGTATTACAGAAAAAATATATACAGTATCTCTAAAATCAGAATTCAAATGAAAACTTTGTCCAAATTTTGACTCGAAATGTGAGCGTTGCTTTGGAAATTGAATACCCAGCATGTTGTTTGTGTGTACATTTTCCCAGCACTCAAACGACCCACACTTTTTCATTGAGTTTGTTGCCGAAAGTTGTAGTGCAAGCGTCTTGTTGAACTATAATTGTTGGCCCTGAAAAGGACCGTTTTTTAAATGGCCCTGAAAAGATCCTCCGCTTTCTTTGATTTTTAATTATAAAATGCAACAGCTCGACTAAAATTCATTTTTTTTTTCAATAAAATTTCATCCGATATAACGCTATAAATTCAATCGATGCGCGAGACTTCGCGATAAACAAACAATAGTACAGTGTTGCCAAAACGCGATTACAAATAACGTCTTTTTTGCGGGCCACGTAAGAGAATTATATATATAGATTAATTCCTGATTATTCATTCGGCAATAACTAGCATAACATGTAAAAAGAAGTAGATATTTTCAAGGTAACTGGTGACGGACGTAACAACTTGTATCCTTGTGTTGCACCCAGTTTCGGACTCTCGTTAATCTTCGTAACTTTATTTTTTGTAAAGGTTAAGTCCATCTAGCTCACACAGTCTTTTGTTCGCTCTCTGATATTTTACCCTCATTGCTTACCTTGACCACATCTCCTGACAAACTGTCTGTGAGTGATCTATTCGATTAAAATGGCGTGATGAATGGAGATCACTCTTCTCTGCAAAGGGGCGAGAAGAGTGCTCATTCCTTGGTGCTGCCGATGAAGTCGACAAAGCGTTTACACAGGAGTGATTCGAAAATAGGGTCGAAAAGGAGTCAGCATGGAGGAACGTAAAACGTCCTCACCACAAAAAGAGGGAGAATAATATTTGCTCCTCCGGTGTAAACGGGGCTTTAGACTATGTAATGAAAGAAGAAAAAGGTCGCTTGGGCTTCCTGGGGTCGCGACGCCCATGTTTACGAAAGGCAGTAAGTCACCGTTGGAAAAGAATAGATCACTTGGGTATTCTGGTTCGTAAAACCCGTAGACACCTAAAGAATGAGAAATTAAGTTTTTTCTTCTTGATTGCAGTATGATGCAAAATTGCATTCATTAAGGTCACGCTCTTTCACTCAATCGACTTTAATCATATATGGTACCGTTTGCTCCTATCTATGGTCCGAACGAATTTTAACTACTTAAGTTAAGGCTACTGTGAGGTTCTGAGGTCCTCCGGCCAACGCAGGGAGGAATGTCTGGTAGGGGGGGACGAGACACCTTCTAGGGACGTTGGCTGGGGTGTCTGTGAAAGGTCACCCGGGTCAGGAGGAGAAAAGGGGGAGAGCGAAAAAGAAGAAAGGATTCGACCCGCGGAGACGACAGAGAACGGACGACGAGGAGCTCTCTGCTGCTGTTTTCTACTATACTGTAATGTATTCATATATAACCAAGAATTCCAAATAAATAGATGAAATATATCTATGAAGTGTTGCCTTCTCCAGTAGATGAAACGAAACACACACACTCACCAGAGATATAGATTAGAGAGAAAGGGTGAGGTGTGATAGCTACTGATCAAATCATTGAGGATTAAGGTAGAATAAAAGCAGAAAAATATCGTTTGAGCGTATCCCAAAAGCGGGACCCTCGTGTTTAGTAACGACAGTAAACCCCATAGAAAAAGAAAAGATAATTCGGGTACCTTGGATTCGTGAAGCCCGTACACGGCTAAAGATGTCCTTTGATATTTAGATATCAAGCTGTACTTCAAGGTTGAGTTCGGTAGCCAAATTATCGAACCCCTTCAGTTCTGATATCAAAGATATAATGGAGGTATTTGGAAAAATTCCAATCTATGTTTTCTAACATCCCCAATGTGAGAGGATTGATCCAGGGAATGCAGAAATGCACTGATTTTATTGATAAACTCATGACATTGGCTGATACCCTAAAGTAAAACCCACTATAGCACTTAGCGATCCCTAAATGGTCTTGCCGCATTGCATCCAATTTAGTTTATACCCCCTCTTGTAAGGTGGCAACTGTTTTCCCAATAATTATTATTTCGTAACCTCCAACTCGGCCTTAAACTTCCCTCTTTCTTCAATCTTACTATGCAATCTTTGATCCCGGTTTCCCTACCAATGTTGTCATCTGCCAATGAATGTAATGCCATCTCAACTGAAGCTCCACCCCCTCACCTGTTCGAATCCAAGACCCAATGTATCACCACTGCAAAATCTTTCTGCAAACTTCCGGAGATAGAAGGCCTTCGGTCCAGATGCATTTCCAAATCCACTCTATTCCAGCAGGAGTTCGATACCGAAAGTTAAGTACTACTGTTGTGGCGTCTGAAAAAAGACGTTGTCAACAACCAGATCATCCGGGGCCTGCCACAAGAAGGAAACAGACAACCCCCCCCCCTCCAAAAAAAAAAAAAAAAAAAAAAACGACTCTGTGCATTACTGTTCTGTAAAAACTCAGGCCAGAAAGTCAGTAAATCTGTCAGAGAGTCGGCATGTTAATCCGACGTCTTGCACCTGGTACCTGGAAGTCTTACATGACTTTCTAAGGACGCCTTCACACGAAGGAGATCGATCTCTTAGACCGGTCGCTTGGTATTGACAACAGGAAATGTTTTCAGATTCTTTTCCTGCGCATAAACTATTTGAGCGAAGAGAAGCAAAACAAAATTTTTGACTGGAATTGTTTAGGTTTTTTTTGTAAAATCAGCAACGTTAAAGACAGATTAAAAATTTAAACGGATTTGAAATCTGCGTAAAGTTTTACAACAGATCGATACCTTAAATGTGATTTTCTTGAAATACATAAATAAATTTCCAACTTTTATATTTTCGCAATACGAATTTAGCCGCATTTGACGTAAATATAAAAGTTACTATAGAAATATTATTTATTTAAAGAAAATCACATTTATGGTATCGATCTTGTGTAAAATTTTCCACAGATTTCAAATCCTTGGAAATTTTTACTCTATCGTTAACGATCGCGAAGATATAAACTTGTACTAGAGAATATAAAAGCTCTTTTGTTTTGTTTATCGAATAAAATAAACCACGACATAAAAAAGTCGCCGGCGACTGAACTTCCTCGGTGACTAATTTTTAGTCTCTCATAACGGTTTCCTGCTAGTCTTATCGTGTGAACTGCTCCTATGATTTCTATGTAAGTTCCGTCGCCTTCAGACCGGTCTGAGCGATCGATCTCCTTCGTGTGAAGGCACCCTAACGGTTCCAAAATGCAAAGAGGGAACTCGCACGTATGGAATTGACACCCCTTCAGTGTTGCAGGTGTCATTGGAAAACACCCTATCGCCATTATGAGAGGGAGGCGGACTCCGGAAAGAGTTACGAGAGTGAGAAGCCACTGGAGCAAGAGGTGGACGACTGAGCTCTCGAGACAGTTATACGGTGAGGTTAGGCCCGGTGCACACATCCGATTTTACAACGTGCCGCAACGCAAGTGCAGTCTGAGGTACATTAGATCCAATGGAATTTTGCACACATGCCTCCGGCGAAGCTGTGGCGACGCACGTCCAACTTGCGTGCAATTTGCACCGCTCCCCACGGTGCCGCACACGCTTCTCCGGTTTGAAGTACTTTGTTTTCATAAATAAGTGGAATATAAATAACTAGGGGGCCTGCCCCCTGCTCGCTAACGCTCGCCAACCCCGGAGGATTGCTTCGCAATCCTCATTGGTTCGCTGCGCGAACCTATGCTCGCTTCGCTCGCCTCAATGAAGACATGTGTCCTAGCAGAAGGGATTGTTTACAAAATATGTTACCAAAAAAATGTTTTTCAAATCTAAATTTGCTGTATTACAGAAAAAATATATACAATATCTCTAAATTCAGAATTCAAATGAAAACTTTGTGAAAATTTTGACTCGAAATGTGAGCGTTGCTTTGGAAATTGAATACCCAGCATCTTGTTTGTGTGTACATTTTCCCAGCACTCAAACGACCCACACTTTTTCATTGAGTTTGTTGCCGAAAGTTGTAGTGCAAGCGTCTTGTTGAACTATAATTGTTGGCCCTGAAAAGAACCGTTTTTTAAATGGCCCTGAAAAGATCCTCCGCTTTCTTTGATTTCTATTATAAACTAACTGCAACAGCTCATTAAAATTTCCTTTTTTTTTTCAATAAAATTTCATCCGATAACGTATAAATTCAATCGATGCGCGAGACTTCGCGATAAACAAACAATCGTACAGTGTTGCCAAAACGCGATTACAAATAACGTCTTTTTCGTGAGCCACGTAAGAGAATTATATATATAGATAATTAATAAATTGTTGTATCCAGTTACTTCTATTTTGTTTCAAAATATATTTTTTGTACACCAAGTAAGCGAAATAAGCACGTTTTCTTCGAAAAATATTTATCACAATTGGCGCGAAATGAGTACTTGCGTCATTTCACGGTTATGTGTGCATAGTTGGGCTTCGGTGCCGCAGCGGCGCCGCACGTTGAAAAATTAGATGTGTGTACCAGGCCTTAAACAGCAGTAAAAAAATAACTGTGAAGGGACGTTTTTTTTTGCATGGACATTCATTCAGTAATCGTTGATTTGTACATAATTTTGTATATATTTTTCCAATTGTCATTGAAACCTTTTAAGTAAAATAAATAGCTTGAAAAGGTAATCAGCTTAGTCCAACTCCATTCTATTACTGTGGTGCCCAAAATGCCACACTGTTGGTGCTACGTAAGTTCACCACATATTGACGAGTCAATTTTTATTTCAGCCCCAAAGAACAGAACCCGGGGAGTTTCACTGGAGTCCGGAAACCGAAGGGATAGCTTTAGGGGCCGTCTATTACGGCCAGCTGTTTGGGTTCCTGCCCGGTGGGCGGATGGCAGAAGTCTATGGTGGTAAAAGGACGCTCATAGCTTTCCTCTTGCTCTCATCTGTTTGTACCGCAGTCACACCTCTTGCTGCGGGGATCTCTATTTATACTTTCATCTTTTGCCGATTCCTAGTTGGAGTTGGAACTGTAAGAATATACCCTATTATCCCATCTCTCTCTCTCTCTCTCTCTCTCTCTCTTACACCATGACGACTGTTACGACTCAATAACGTATTAGCACTTTTTAATCTTCATTTGTCATATCGCACTTCTGGAGAAGAATAGAGTTACTATTGAAAAAAACCTCATTTTAACCCTCCTGGTGGTTAAAAAACTGGAAGACCAGGCTCTCATTTCCAGGCCGCAAGGTACAATTTGTTTCTCCAACGCGGAGTTTTGGTGTTATCGGATCTTTCCCTTAGGACCATCGGCAATAGCTCGCTGTATCTCCAATAGCCGGATGATACTATACGATGTTACTTCAACTACCTACCTACTTGGATTTTCCTAGGAGTAATAGGGTAGACTTGTCTTGACGAAATATTTCGTCATTAGCAAAACTAGGCAGATATTGATGGACGAGATATCTCAAGACCACTTGGGTACTTACTATCAAACAACTCGGGAAATTTTCTTGGTAACGTTTTTTTAAATTGCCTTGATGAGTTTGCCCGTCTTTGATGAGTAATATTCCTCACTGCCACTTTTTCCTCTTCTACACTATTCTAGATTTTTTTAATGCATAAATGTCTTCTGGATTTGAAATGTATAGTTATCATTTTTAAATATTTATTACATCATGCATCTTAAATTACCTTTTTTATAGTTTTCATCAGTCATATTTTAACTGCATTATTTCGCATCTGCAATATTTAAAATATTATCTACCATTCCTTGTATTGAAAACTTTTCAGTTTCATTTATTATTTTCACTTTTGGAACGTTTTGTAGTTTAGACAAGGTACCGTTTACTGTTGCTTTGGCTGTCTTTTTAGAATTTTAACAATTTTATTTAGTAATAATTTGCTTTGCGTTTGGCCCACTTAGTCCATTCTACACCATATCACAGTAAAAATCCTCATTTTAAGACCACAATAACATCTTTGAAACAATATATATGGCCTTCATGCACACAAATTTGTTTTCAATCTAAATTCCGCAATTCTAAAGGAGTTAATTCGGTTGGAAGAGTAACGGATTAGCAATTGGAGTGGAACGAGTTCAAATCCTACCAAAGACCGTGTTCAAGGAAGGTTGGTACTTGTTCAATCAGTCTGGGCCTACAATATTCTCACGTTGATGTGGTGTGGAAGTTTTGAGACTGGTGTGCCAACCGGAGGACATTTGAGGCCATGACAGATTTAATGAGCACCAGCTTCCACGCACACGACGGTCTTTGGTTGGATAGAGTCAGGAATAACTGACGAGCGTCATGAAAAACATTAATTTCCGCATCGATAACCAATCGTCCTACGCCTATTCACATGTCCACGTGACCCACACTTCGGATATCTTCCGACATCGTCTCCCTCCATTCCCTATGTCTATTTCATTAAAAGCTCGGTGCTTGAACAACCTTGTAACCATCGAATCACATAATATTCTGAGTATTTTTCATCACTCGATAGTTGTTAGGTGGTTTGGAAGTTTGAAGAGTGGAGTGCCTGTTCAGGTGTGACCTCGTTATCTGACCGAGGTTCGAAATTACATGGTGTTTACCTCAATCTTTCACTACGGGTTTGATCCCGGACCGTCGCCAATAGCCACCTGTGTTGTTCCAGTGAGGCGTTAATTAACTACCTACTCGTCAATTAGTTCAACATCGGTATTCGTCCTTTTACCCCATGCCACGTGACCTTCACCCGGTCATCTTGGGAATCTACTGGGACTGATAGTGTTGAAAACAATACTTATTAGGAAAGGTAATTAATCTACCTTACCTTCTTTTTTACTTGTCTTGCTTCAACTTCTACTTTAACCCGGGTCGTTGAATGAGAATAACTTCTGTTTTATACTTTACAGCAATCTATACTCACAAATTAGCAATGAAAGCAAAAGGCCTTTTTATATTTACAAACTTAAAACATTTATTGCTATCATTAAATATTTACACAAGAATATGTACATGTTTAAGCATTATCATGTTGGCAAGCATCAGCTCTCGTGACATAACACAATCTTCCGCCAAAAGGGAGTTCAAAAACAAAGGTTAGTTTTTGCAGCAGTGTCGCCACCTACAGTCAGCAAAATAATTAAGTCTAGTTCGCAGTTGTTCGCGACAGATAGGCTACCGAAGTGTACATGAATTCTTCCATTCGATCCCTAACACAAATATGTGGTTCGATGGTTTTAGTTATCCCATTTGTATATTTCTATATGACTAGGGGGCCTGCCCCCTGCTCGATAACGCTCGCCAACCCCCAGAAGATTGCTTCGCAATCCTCATTGGTTCGCTGCGCAAACCTATGCTCGCTTCGCTCGCCTCAATGAAGACATGTGTCCTAGCAGAAGGGATTGTTTACAAAATATGTTACCAAAAAAAAATGTTTTTCAAATCTAAATTTGCTGTATTACAGAAAAAATATACACAGTATCTCTAAAATCAGAATTCAAATGAAAACTTTGTGCAAATTTTGACTCCGAAATGTGAGCGTTGCTTTGGAAATTGAATACCCAGCATGTTGTTTGTGTGTACATTTTCCCAGCACTCAAACGACCCACACTTTTTCATTGAGTTTGTTGCCGAAAGTTGTAGTGCAAGCGTCTTGTTGAACTATAATTGTTGGCCCTGAAAAGGACCTTTTTTAAATGGCCCGGAAAAGATCCTCCGCTTTCTTTGATTTCTAACTGCAACAGCTCATTAAAATTTCCTTTTTTTTTTCAATAAAATTTCATCCGATAACGCTATAAATTCAATCGATGCGCGAGATTTCGCGATAAACAAACAATCATACAGTGTTGCCAAAACGCGATTACAAATAACGTCTTTTTCGTGAGCCACGTAAGAGAATTATATATATATAGATGATATTCAATTACTTTAGTTTGTGTAACAAAAACAGAACCCTTAATCTTTCCAGGCACCCGTCATCCCAGTGCTCTTCTACCTCATCTCACGTTGGATACCAGAATCGGAGAGAAGTTTCAATGCCTCTTTCATTTTGGCTGGATACGGCGTCGGAACTTTCGTGTCGTTTCTTACCTCAGGAGTCCTATGTGCCTCCGATATCTTAGAAGGCTGGCCTTCCGTTTTCTACATAGGAGGTAACGTCGAGTTTATTTCCTCGTGACTTGTCTTGTTTTGAACGCCAGTATATATTATTTTCTAAAAAAATTCTCTCTTGCCATCAGCAATACAACATTGAATTCTTGATCAATGTGCTTAACAAAACCACAGTATTTGCAGTCGGATAGCCATGCTCAAGTGTTTCTGAGGAAATAATAAACAAAACGACCCTAACCTTATATGGTATCGTTTGCTGCTGTCTATCACCTAACTTATTTTGCCCACTTAAGTTAAGGCCACTGATTAAAATCATTGAGGGTTAAGGTGGAATCTAAACATAAGCGAAAATACAGCAGGAAACGTGAATTTGGCACTTGGACAACAGATATTACCCTAGTAAACGGGACGGAAAAAATGAGAATGTGTATCTTTATTTTAAAACAATGGACTATTTATACTTATACAAATAGATCTTAACTATATATATATATATATATATATATATATATGTGTGTGTGTATTTGTTGTTTTAAAGGTTTGTGCGGTTTGGTATGGTGTCTCGTTTGTTACCTATTCGTGTATGACTCACCGAATGATCATCCGACGATTACAACAGCTGAACTCAGCTATATTTCGAAGCATCTTGGCGTGATCGAACAAAAGCAGGTAAAAAACCCAGATGGTTATTGATCATTCCAGTGTTATAAAATTAGATAAATGTATCTTTATCATTTTATTGGTTCCAGTGTTATAAAATTAGATAAATGTATCTTTATCGTTTTATTGGTAATTTAAAATACACACATGTTTAAGAACAATAAAAGAAAGTTATATTAAATACTATAAGCTGGAAATATCTCTTCTGTTTTCAGATTAAAAGTATTCCATGGAAATCCATTTTATCGTCAGTGCCATTCTGGTCATTAGCTTTGGGATACTTCGGACAATTTTGGATCCTGGGATTCTATTCAACAGTGCAAACCTTATATATGGGAACAATACTCAAGTTGGACAGCATAACGGTTTGAATACCTTACAATTATATAGTGTTTGCATTCTCTTCCCGAGTAGCAAAAATGTCGACATACCGAACCTTTACCTTCCCTAGCTTTCTCATATGGTAATTCCGTTAAATTCACCTCAAAGATCTTACAATTGAACTTATTGCTGAAAAAAAATTTAATTTTTCTCCATTAAATATTTAAAGAAATCCCTCAAGTTCCTAATGCACTTCTTAATTTCCCTCATATGACTCTAATATTATTAAATCTCGCCAAACCTACATCTCATTGAAATACCTGGGCGTTGTGGTGAGTTTAGATTCTTCCTCCAAATCTCATACCCATCACTTAAATTTAAATTATTATCCTTTTATTTTTATTTATTTACTTTTCTTAATTTATCATAATTACCACCACAGCTCGTACGTTAGTTCCATTTTCTTTTCGGATTTCGCATCTCCTTAGCCTCTGCCATCTATAGCCCGTGGTGCACCACATGTGCCACGCCGCTGATTTTGGATAGTGCCATTTTGCCATGCACGGTATACTTTTACCACGGCGGCTCACGAACAGTTCACAAAATGAGCCGTTTCCGAAATGCTTCCACCCTTGGCCCGAAAGCCAATAATCATGCCCTTTTGGACGTCGGAAAAATCGCTACGTTTCTGCATTACGCCAACGATTGAAATGCTTTCCGATGCCCTAGGACATCCTTTATATACACTCCACTGCAATGTGCTGCCACCTGCCTTTTGTGATTGGTTATTTCACGTTGACGTCGAAACTAGGTGGTGATCACATTAATGTGACTGGACTGTGTATATGACTTGAAAGTACATTAAATACTAAAGGTAGGTATGTATGATCTACTAGCAACTCGTTTTTAATAGTAGCTCCTAATTTCGCCTGGTGTGTGGTAATGGGAACAGTGGTAGGCGATATTAGGAACCCACTCTTGAAAATTCTCTTAGGAAAATGTTTGAAGTTTTACTAGTTAACTGCCATAAGTAAAGAAAATATAGGATCTCTGAAAACAAAAGGAGAATAGTACCTAGTGATATTCATTTAGTTTCCAGCTCTTGATATCTCAAACCAGGAGACTGAGGTACCAAGAAATAGTTAGGGTAGGCGATATTTGGAACACCTACTATGTGCAAAATATCGGTCAACCGCTCAAAATAATTGAATTTCAATATATCGAATGTTAAAATGTGTGGTAGTTGAAAAAACATTGGACTGGAGCAACACAACGAGCTATTGGCGACGTGTCCTGGATCAATCCTTGTCATCTGACCGTAATTCAAAATTACGTAGTGTTGACCTCTGATTTTTCTCCTGGTGGGTAGTGTTAGCCTCTAGATCGGAAGGTTCGTGGTTCGAATCCGGGTCCGGGCATGGATGTTTGTAAGCGTATGGTGTAGAGGCGGCTGGTGAACCTTAAATCTGTCGTGGCCGAAAGTCCTCACTTTGGGTTGGTGTGGAAGTTTGGAGAGTGGGGTGCCAGCTCAGGTGTTGCGTCGTCATCTGACCGTGGTTCAAAATTACGAGGTGTTGTCCTCGGATCTTTCCCTTAAGGGATTGATACCGGACCGTCGTCAACAGCGCGTTGCGTTGTGCTAGTAAGACGTTAATTCAAAAATTACCTGGTGGATTGATCTTGGACGAACACTTACCTGCCTGGATCGATTCCGAAGGGAAAGATCAATTCCAAGGACAACACCTCGAAATTTTGAACCATGACGAAGTTGATGATGTTGACGAAGTCAACATCTAAGCTGGCACCCCACTCCAAACCTCCACAACGCCAATGCGATGACATTTGACACTTCGACAGATTTCACATGCTCCAGCCTTCACATATGACGATCTTTTAATTCGATCGAGTTACAAACTCGCAACCCTCCGGTTACCAATCTGCGACTCTACCAACTGGGTCACTGCGGCCCCGAATAAGTGGTGGGATGTGAGAGGTTCCTTTCTGTCAAGATTGTGTTACTCCAGTGCGACGTTAAAAAATACCTACCTGCCTCTCTCTGTCGAGCTATATCTTGGTGGCGGTAGTTTTTGACAGACAGAACGTGCTTCCTATACGTATTCCGGTCATGACGTCAGTTGCCTTGTTTTTTTCGGATACGATTACTGTACGTCACCGATTTCATTAAATTTCATTAATGCCACACACGTTGCCAAAATAAGCGATAAGCTCAATTTTGTGGCTACTCCTATATGTACCATGAGAGGTGCATTTGGGTAAGTGAGTAAAATCTCCGTCTTCCGCGTTTTTTTTTTTGTTTGCTTACACTCAAAATCCGACAGCAATAAAATTTCGGACTTTTTTTATGTATATCGTAGTAAATAAATTATTAATATATACTATTATAAAAGGAAGTGTTTGTCTGTTTTTTTTCTTTCGTGGCCGCGAAATCCTGACGATTCTATGGCACTTACTGCATTGAGATTTGGCATACAGGTAGTCCGAATTTTTTTCAATTTTTGCATAGCGGCAAATTTTAAAATTCAATCTAGAAGATTTTAAATGAATTTAATGAAATTTAATCATTATTAAATGCTACAGCATAGAAGAGATCACACATTCTTAATTTATTGCTTTCATTTCCGTTTTGATTTTGATCGGAGGAATAATTTTTCAGCCAGATGATAAAAACAATCTCTTAACTGGAGTCAATTAGTTCTTTTTCTATCTCCTAGACCGTTAAAGATAGATTGAAAATTTCAGCGGATTTGAAATCTGCGGAAAATTTTACATAAGATCCATACCTAAAAATATGATTTTTTAAAAATATAAATAACTTTTAAATTGAATATATATTTAAAATTTTCGCACGAGATTGTGACGTCACGGTAACTTTCCCTTTCCAAAAATTAACAAATTCATTTCGTGCCGTTCGCGTTAAAAAAACACAGATTAACCGCGGTAGCTCAGTCAGTAGAGCGTCGGGCTCGCATCAGAAGGGTTGTGGGTTCTGTCCTCGGCGGAGCCTGCAATTCTGATGATTACGAGATCGGCGCTTCGACCTGGCTAAAGACCGTCGTGTTCACTAATGGTGACTGGGCCACGTTAAATAGGTCGTGGTCACAAAGTCCCCCATGTTCACATACCAAATCAATACCTCTGGGGGTACCTGATCTGGGGGTTATCGGCCTCTGATTAGGATCAAAATTACGATATGTGTGAGTGAATGGATGTATGAAAGGGACCTTCCTGTAAAACGGATGTGTCATATGTCGAGTAAAAGTCGGACTTCCTCCCAATGGGGCTCAATAACATGAAAGGCGCACCCCCTCGCCTCTTGCCGTCTTCGACGGGCCTGGCACTCCTCTGGTCTGCCAGTGTAGGCATGAGAAACAACAACAACAAACACAGATTACATATCCTGTCCCATTTCCGCGAATGCGAGCAAAAAATAAAAAAACTTATAGACTGGGATTGTTAAGCTTTTTTTTGTAAAATCGGAATCGCTAAAGATAGATTGAAAATTTCAACGGATTTGAAATCTGCGGAAAATGTTTCACCAGTTTAATACCTTACATCGCGGTTGCGTGTGGTGTTGGTTTGCGAAGCAAACCACGGGCAACGGAGGGCTAGCCACGCAGTGGCTAGTCTTTGTATAAAAAAAGGATGTGTGTGTATATTTTCAACAAATTTACACCGTTTGACTATTCCATTCCAAATTTGGTACACTTACCGCCGTATTCACCGTTAACTGGACCGGAGAAAGAAACCCGGAGTTCGGATACCGAAGGTTAGGTAAAAGTTAACCGCCGGTTCAAACTTCATTTCACCGCTATTTTTTCCAACTCCGATTACTGAACTACTGGTTACTTAACCGTCAGTGACTGATTGATTCTCGAGGTCAAAACAGACCTCGTAACCTCGGATTATTTGCTTATCTGGAAGGCGCGAATCTAGATAACGTTGCTTTTTCAGTGTGCATTATGGTGGCCGAAATGTTAAAAAAAAAATTTCAAGTCGTAATACCGCTGAAAAGTTACGAATTTGGGAGACAAAAAAGGTGTAAAAAAATAAATAAAAATCGATTTTTACTATCTTCCGGTCGCGCATGTGCTCTTAAGTTTGCCAAACTTTGTAAAAATTCACATTTTTACGATAATTTTTAACATTTTAAAACTAGCCTCTTCCCGAATGTAATCGCTCAATTTCTTATGTATTAGAACCATAGAAAATAATGTTTAAATATAATTTAAATCCATCAACATCTTCCGGTCACGCATTGCCTTCAAAGTTAACGAAATTTTGAAAAAATTTACAAATAAAGGTAGATTACAGTTCAAGTTAAAAAAATACTAAAAACTTGCAGGCTTTTTTTTTTTTTTTTTTTTTTTTAATAGAATACAAGTTTAAACGTTTAAAAACAAACTATAGTAATATTTATAAACATATTTTTTTTATTGAAAAAACTAAGCTTTTGTGTGAAGAGTTGTAAGTTCAAGAAAATCTTGTTGAACAATTGAACATGTCCGTTTTCATTCAATCGTAGCTGAAGGTATTTTGAAATCTGATTTATGGTTAAAGTTAGGCATGGTTGACCTTGACAGCAGAATCGTTCTGATAAAACCATCCCTACACTCATATCCGAAAACTTTTCCTGAGGCTTCTGTCTCACGTGTTGCACACATCGTTCAACTACCTGTGTGTGAACTGGGAATATCGTGAATGTTATATACCAATGGGGACTGAGTCACTTTGAATATGTGATTTAATCTCATCGTCACTGATGTCTTTTAATAATGGGGGAGAAGATATATCAGTCCATCCAGTTAATTATTTCCGGGTAGTTTTGAGCCTTGAAAGTGAGTTTTGGCGGCATGAATGTTCTGATAATTGTTCTGTTTTTATCTAACTGTCTCGCCTTTAGAATTAGTCGAAGTCCGAGCTCTCTTATGGGTTTTATATTATCTTGTGTCATGGCTAACATTAAATGTTCTGTTCAAAAGGGTCATTTCGTTCGATCACTGGGTCGACAATATTACGTAAATCTTCAGGCAGGTACCTTGAAGATTGTATACGTAAATCTTCAGGCAGGTACCTTGAAGATTGTATTGATTTGTACACAAGGTTTGATCCCTCTATAAAGTATTTACTTGTTTTAAAACTAAGCCACATTGGCATGCATGACTTCAAATAAATACAACTATTTCTTTAAGTTCAGGAGTGGGACTTTCTTCACTTTAGTACAATCTGAGAGTTCGATTTGCTGTTGTCAACCACCTCGAGTGTGACAAGGGACCTGGATCTCGTACAGCCAAATCCTCTTCACAGTTTCCCGACTTAATTGCCATGGAAATATCGAGTGTATATTGCTGATCCTTACTTAGTATACTTCTGTCTATTGTGGGGATCTGACAGCCAATACTCCTGTAGCCAATCACTGGACGTTTTTCGCAGCCACTTAGCTTTTCACCGATTGGCCCTCTGAAAGATTTCGGACCCGTTTATTTACCGTCTATGTATTGACAGATGCCGGAATGTTTCATTGAAATGGAGAAGGCAAATTGCCCATTGTAACGGTTTCCCATGTATTTCGATTCGGCGAAGCGGGCCGTTTTCCAACCTGTATTAATAGCAGCGCCATCAAATCCTATGACAACTAATTTTTCAAGAGAAATACCACGACCAGACAGATAAGAAATAATAGAAGTGACAATATCTTCAGAAGTTAGAGTAGCATGGCCGATGTAGACTGAACCAGGTTCTTGAATTAGCGATTAAAGCTCCTCCTTTTTTACTCTACGGAGCCTTTTCGAATGAGCTAGATCTACCACTAACATGCCGTCCTTCCTTCCATCCAACACAATTCAGCCCTAACATTTTGTTTTCCTCTTCTTATTTTGTTTTTGTCTAACATGGGAGACGTCAGAATTGGTAATTAATCCAACGTTGTGCAAAACACTGATGCGATTGCAGCGGTAACGCGATCAGAAACTCCATAACGATCGCTCAGTAATGCAGTAGATTTTAACTGAATCGTTATCTGCCAAGTATTAGAGGAAACTTTTTTTGGCACATTAAAATCTAGGTCGGTTTAACTATCTTTACTAGAAGTAAGTTGTTGTAAGTGTTGTTAGTATTTTTTCCCCCTTGAACTGTGATTTACCTTTTTTGTAATTATTTTTCAAAATGTCATTAACTTTGAAGGCCAATGCAATAATATTCAAACTTTATTTTCTATGGTTCTAATTCATAAGAATTTGAGCTATTACATTCGGGAAGAGGCTAATTTAAAAATGTGAATTTTTCCAAATTTTGGCAAACTTTAGAGCACATGTGCGACCGTAAGATATAAACCAATTTTATTTTCCCCCCTTTTTAGTCTCCCAAATTCGCAACTTTTCCGAGGTATTACGACTTGAAAAAAAAAATTTGAGTATTTTCCGCCCACCCTAGTGGCATTTCTCTAGTTTTATCTCAACTCAAAATAGCTCTACTGCCAGGTAAATTATTTTTTACAGAGTTCGAAAAGGAACTTATTTTAGTTCTGGCCAAGCCGCATTTTGATGTCATCGAAAATTAAGCAATTTTTTAAGGACCTGATAAAAATTAGCTAATATATAACTGGACGTTTAAATACCACACGAGCGACAGTTTTACTGTCTTATAAAGGGCTGGAAAATGATTTTGACTTCCCGTAAGGTTTTTGCTTTGCCGCTTAGGGATTTGGTAATAATTTGGATACACGTTATAATTATGTCAATTTTTTAGACTTATTGAAAGTACAAAAACTTGAAAGATATTTAAATGCACAACATTTTTACCTAGACATAGCTAAGTTGTGAAGAACACAACAAGTGACAATTTTGCGGGCACACGATCTACGTATGTGGCAGTATAAACCAATTGATAGACAGGGGAATCTTTATATTTTCGTTCAACTGTGTTCCTAGTCAGCACATGTGATTTATTATACCTGACACAGAATAAAGTTTAATTAGAGAATTACCTGGAAATATGTCACTAATTTGTAGTTTGTGAGACAGTTCGACTTAATTTTGATGGAAACTTGTTTAACTCTAAAAATTATTTCTCAGGTTAAAATTTCATAGTTTAAAGTTGGTAATTCTTTTAAATTACTTAATTTTTTTATTAAGAAAACTTAAATATTTTTATTAAAAAAACTCAAATGTTTTAAGAAAACTTAAATTTTTTTTATTGGTTAGAATTATTTTAAATTTTACATTACCACCCCTTCAAGACGGCCGGGTAGAAAAGTAATAAATATGTACACAGGAACTTTAGGTAATATGGAGTATCCTTTTTAATTTTGTTGTAATGACAAAACTGAATGCCACAAAAACAAGCTAATTTAAACTGCTTTTTTAAAGAAATCACCTCTAAAACGAATACAAAATTCCAAACAAACATTTGAAACTTGCCGATAAAAGTTTTGCCACTGTTGTAAAGTAAAGTCCATATTCGATGTCAACGATAAAAAAATAATTAGAACAAATTATTGATAATACATCAGACGCCTTTCTCTTTTGGATTCCACTTTCTCTATAAAATCTAATTGCCGAATCAATGAAATTTTCTTCAGTTTCACCAACATTAAAGCTTGAACTTAAACGCAAATGTCCAAAACTGTTTGTAAACTTGCAAAATCGTCTACTGCGCATGCGCGGTTAAATCTAACCCAGCTCTGAGCCAGGTTAAAGTTTCGTAACTCGAACTGGTGGTTAGTGGAATGAACCTGCGGTTCGATTAACGGTGAAATGAACTTTTAACTCTGACCTTAGAAAAACCAGATTTCCTCCTTTGACTGCCGGTTAACTTCCGGTCCAGCTAACTGTGAATATGGCCATGTTGTTGTTGTCGTGCGGGCCATATATGGCCCAATTGGGGGTGCCATTGCCCCGGAGGGTTGGACTTCTTCATACATGACACATCCGTTTTACAGGAAGGTCCCTTTCACACATCCATTCACTCACACATATCATAATTTAGATCCCAATCAGAGGCTGATAACCCTTTGATCAGAGGTATTGATTTGGTATGGGAATATGAGGGACTTTGTGACCACGACCTATTTAACGTGCCCCATCCACCATTAGCGAACACGGCGGTCTTTAGCCAGGTCGAAGCGCCGATCTCGCAACCATCAGAATTGCAGGCTAATACGGCCATTATACATGCATTAGAACACTGCGAAAAACATAGGCTATCTCTTTACTGTATTCAGACCAATCTGCAGCCATGAAAATTGGCACACAGGGAGTCCTAAAAGTGCCCTGGATGCCCCAATTTTAAAATCTAAAGTTTGTTTTTACTGTTGTAAATGAGCATGGACAAGTAAACACGTACTATGGGGTTTGTTTGTGTATTATTAAATAATCTTATAATGTAATTGTTATTCTAATATTACGACCCACATTTTAGTTTTATGTTTCGATCTCATTTAAATTGGAGGGTGAGGTATTCCAGTTGTTACCGCCGCAGATTAGTAAGAAGAGGGTTGAGTGTTCGATACTCTCCACCCAACGAAAGACCATCGCGTGTACGTAAATGCTTGCACTCATTACATCTGTCGAGACTCAAGTGTCCTCACGTTGGCTTGGTGTGAAAGCTTGGAGAGGGGTGCCAGCTCTGGTGTCAACCTCATCATGTGACCGTGTTTCAAATTAACTGGGTGTTGTCCTCGGTTTTTTCTCAACGAGATTAATCCCGGACCGCGTCGCTAATAACCCGTTGTGTTGCTCCAGTGCGACCTAAATTCAACGACCATCTAACCTCGAAAATAAATTAATTCCACAGTTAAAAAATTCCTATAATCGTAAAATGATCCTCAATTCATTAAAATTCGGATTTGAAGTAACTAAAATTTTGATTGAGTTAACCTTTTGATTACGGCTATAAATATAACCATCGCGATTCTTTCTTGGCGCTATACTTTAACTTTCAAGGCACAACTGATGCACTGGCTGAAGTCTAAATTATTCTTTCAAGGCGCGATCAAGGTTCAACTGCCGTACCGGCCGTTGTCTAAAGGTTAAACACATTTTGATAAAACATATCGTTCTATAGTTTAACCTTTTGACAACGTCTATAGATATAGCAAGCGCGATTCTTATAACTTTCAAGGTACAACTGCTATAACACTAAATTCTTTCTTGGCGTGATTCTTATAACTTTCAAGGTACATCTGGGTTCTACCGGCCGTAGTACTTTCAAGGTACATCTGATGTACTGGCCGTTGTCTAAATTCTTTCTTGGCCTGATCATAGTGCAACTGCTATACCGGCCGTAATCTAAAGGTTGAAATATGACCTCGCATAAAATCGAATGCTTAACACGTCCTGAAGACTGGTAATAAATATTTTGTAATTTCAGAATGGTAAACTTTCCAGCCTTCCTCCATTAGCGCGTGGCTTATTTGCATGCCTATGTGGATATCCCGCCGATGTAGCTTTGAGAAGAGGTTACGTGGGAAAAGGCTTCATCAGGAAAGGCGCTACAGTTATCAGTAAGTAAATCACCGAACTGTTAATGATGGAGCCGCCGTGGCGTAGTGGATGTACCCACTGCGCAAAAAATGAAGGTAGAACGATAAGTCAAACCATTACATAAATGTATTAAGGCTAGGTATACAAATGTTCGAGGTACAGCAGGAGCCACGGTAGCCTGGTTGGAAGCGTAAGCGGATTAGCAACCGGAGAGTTGCGAGTTCGAACCCAAAGGAGGTCTGGAGTGACCGTCGTGTACAAAGGAAGTCTGGTGTATTTTAAATCTGTCGTGGTCTCAAATGTCTTCACGTTGACGTGGTGTGGAAGTTTGGAGATTGGGGTAACAGATCAGATGGGACCTCGCCATCCGACCGTTGTACAAAATTAAGAGGAGTTGTCCTCGGATCGTACTTACCATCCAGGTATTGGAAGTCTGCTATGGTATATAAATACACTACCCTACAATAATTGACCGGACGACAGCTGATTGGCATAATATCCGACTACTTGTTTGGGGGTGTTTTTCGTGGTGTGGCCTGGGACTTTTGCAAGTGGTTCCTGGTCAATTGAACGCCTGGATGAACATTTTGGATAATCAGGTTCTTCCTACGCTCTGGCAATTTTATGGAATGGACGAATGTTACTTCCAGGACGACAACGCTTCGTGTCATGTCGCAGCCTCTGTCAAGCAGTGGTATAAAGATATGGATGTAAACTGGCTTCCCTGGCCTGCTCAGAGAATCTCGACCTAAACCCCATAGAACATTTGTGGGGCGAGTTAGAGCGACGTTTACGAACCAGGGAACCACGTCCGAAATCTACAGCTGAGGTGGCGACGTTCTTGCAGCAGGAATGGACACAAATACCCATAGCTGTGTATCAGAACCTTGTTAAGAAGTATGCCCAGAAGGGTTGCTAGTGTAATTGCAGCACGTGGAGTACCATCCCCCTATTAAATTATGTATTATTTCCCTTATACCATCACATCTTACTGTCCGGTCCATTATTGTAGGGTAGTGTATTTTATCATGCAGTATTTTGATATCTAAGTGAGTAGCTTAATTAAAGTTGCACTAGAGCAACACAACAGGTTTTTGGCGACGGCGAGGGATCAATCCCGGAAAGGTCGAAGTTTTTAATCACGCTCAGATGACGAGTTCAGCGACTAACCCAAGTACCCCACTCTCCCGAGCTCCTCGCCAACATGAGGATATCTCAGATCACGATAGAATTAACGCGCTTCAGCCCTCCCGCCCGTATATTACCATCCTTTACCTGGAATAGAAGACATGGGGAAATTTTAAGCCCGCTGATTCGTTGCTATCTCTTTCCGAGATCTATGACGTCACTCACCCACAGTGCTCACTCCGCATGTGTGAAAAGTATCACTATTTACTTGCAATGTTTGCGAAAAAAAAAGTTGAAACTGCTTCGACCGAAAATAGAATACTAATAAAAAGAAAGCGATAGCTTTTAGATGATCACCAAGCGACAGTTCAACGGCTTGTGCCATGTACTCGTAATTTGATCGTAAAGGTTTTGTGTTTAGTTTTAATTCCAGTATAGATTCTACACGCATGATTATTTAATGTATAAGAAAAGCTGACCTTGGAAAACGCCTCATGTGAACAGGGCCTTATGCTTTCTTCTTAACGATGATTCAAAATAACATGCCCATGGCATCTTTTGCCTTTTGAGTGTTTTCAACTATACTTGTTCTAGCTTCAGAATGTTGTACAACAAAACCTCGAAATTTGAAATTTTCAGGTGCTAACGAATTCTTTTCCTTCTAGACACAGTTTTTTCTTGCGCTGGATTCGTAGCTATTCTATTAGCAGGCTGCAATCCAACTCTGAACACTGTCTTCTTCACAGTGGGAGGACTCTTAGGCGACTTCATCACCTTCGGCGTGTGTATGGCAGGCGTAGACATCGCACCAAATCTCTCCGGTAATGTCGAAGAACTGATAATGTTTGTACTGTCTAGTTTAAAAACTCACTTTTTTTTCTCAAGCGTATTGAAGTGTGTAAAATCATTGCGTTATTTAATACTTGTTTTAATTTCAGGCACTGTATCTGGTATTCTAAGTTTCATTGGCGTGATTCCATTTTTCGTCATTCCTTCATTAGTCGGCATTTCAACAAAATATGAGGTAATATATAATTAATGGGAAATATATCATATTGGTTGACATATATACAAGTGAAACGCTTAGTTCTGAGAAAACGAATTCTCATTAAGGGGACCCGGCACCTGAATATCCACCTTCTCAAATTGAAAATAATTGAAGGTGTATTGACTGATAGATTATGTTTTTGAATGCAATTAGATGTGTTGAGAAAAAAAAAATGCAAAAAAATTAACGTAACATTTCAAAAATTTTAAATTTACAAAATTAAAAAAATATTTTAAACGCTACTCCGTTTGTTAAATGTGAGATTTTTGCTTCACTTTTTATACAAGGAGGCTTAAACCATTCTCCTCACTCTCAGGAATGGTATTTTTGATATCTTTTTTAGTTTTTGAAAAAAAAATCTAATTTCTTTTATGCAAACATATTTATATGCACAACATCTTTTATAGAATCTTTTTATGCAAAGTTAAATGCTGATGACACTAGTATTTTTTTAAAGTTTTCGTAATGTGGCGTAACTGGACCTGTTGCTCGAATGTAATTTCAGCATGTCGCTTATACAGGGTGACAATTATTGAGCTATATGAAAAAAAAAACTGGATAACTTTTAAACCGATGGCGAGATTTAGTTAAAACTTGGCGGTTATGTGTGAATGCAAGGCATGTGTTGGGATATTTTTAGCATGCGCATTGCGCACTCTTATTGTTCTTCATTTTTCGGTGCAAATGTCAAAATACAGCGTTTCTTAGCGTATATCGATCGTCAAGTCATACTATTCGAGCAATAACAGCCCGATTGCGGCTCAAAGGAAATTTGCGATCCAATACAAGCTGAAGACAACCGGTCCAAGTGTTCCAACAATCAAAAATTTGATTCAAAATTTCGATACAACTGGTAGTGTTTGTGATGACAGTGTTGGCAATGTTAGTCGTCGCAAAGATTTCGAAAAGATGTGGTTCATGAAGGACGGAGCACGACCTCGTCGGACCGGTAGAGTGTTTGAAGTCCTGAAAGAGCACGACCTCGTCGGACCGGTAGAGTGTTTGAAGTCCTGAAAGAGCACGACCTCGTCGGACCGGTAGAGTGTTTGAAGTCCTGAAAGAGCACGACCTCGTCGGACCGGTAGAGTGTTTGAAGTCCTGAAAGAGCACACGACCTCGTCGGACCGGTAGAGTGTTTGAAGTCCTGAAAGAGCACGACCTCGTCGGACCGGTAGAGTGTTTGAAGTCCTGAAAGAGCACGACCTCGTCGGACCGGTAGAGTGTTTGAAGTCCTGAAAGAGCACGACCTCGTCGGACCGGTAGAGTGTTTGAAGTCCTGAAAGAGCACGACCTCGTCGGACCGGTAGAGTGTTTGAAGTCCTGAAAGAGCACTTTGGAGAGCGCATTGCATTCAAGCAATGGGGGTACCCAGAGACCACTGGAATGGGAATCGCTTGGGCCGCCCTATTCTCTTGATCTCAACCCTAGTGACTCATTTTTGTGGGGCAATATTAAAGACAAAGTTGACGCAAGACACCAAAACCATCGCTGAGCTCAAAACTGCCATTCAGGAGATCATCGATGCCTCGACACTAGCGAGTTTTGCAGAATTTTGTTATTCGTCTGCGCCACGTCATAGCCATTGATGACAAGCTAACATGTCATAAACTAAATCCGTATATCTGTAGTTGCTTTTAAAACTTGCATAAAATTTTTGAGCTAAGTAGTTTTTGAAAATTACATTTTTATTTAATATAGCTCAATAAATGTCATCCTGTATTTAAATTAACATTAGTACGTTCGCTGCCAAGCTGATATGGTGCGTTGATTGTTATTGCCCCGCCGTTGAAATGGGTTTTTCCAGAAGCCAATACCAGCCACGCCAATACGCGAAAGCTCAACCAACAAATTTGCAATTTCATCATCTGTTAAAGGCTTATTAGATTGCATATTAATGGACTCCATACCAAGGTGACTGCAACAGGTCATTGACTGCGACAGCCACTACACGTCTTTATTAATATTTATAATGTGATTGAACGAACATTTGCTCGCACCCTCAATGGGTTTTGTGGATTTCTCGGTCAATTTTAAGCCGTTTTACATTATTTTTTCGTCAAATCCGCCTGAAATTGTGTGTAGAACCCACATTTGTGGTAAAAGATGGGGGTTCGTATTGAAATTATCGGAGCAAGCACCCAATTTAATATGAAGACGGCCCCTTAGACAAATTTTAAGTATTGATATTTGTAGAAAACTTTAATCACTATCGATTGCTACCTTCTGTTTTGTTCTGTGATGTAAATTGTGCAATTTCGATCGGATGAGACGGGTTTTTTTATGACATCTGTACACGACGATCTTCGGTTTGATCGACTTTGCTAATGCAACTGAGCTACCGCGGCCATTGCACATGCATCGACCTTCTAATGAAATATGCGCAGTTTCATGTTATTTCTTCCGATCGCTCGGTCTGAAGATCGTCACGTTGTTGCTGAAGGCACGAACTTTCAATTTTGAACCACGCTCAGATGACGAAAAACAAACACCAAGTAATAGAGTAGCCATTAGAGCATTCTGTCATTAAAAGTTCTTGAAGGAGTGATGAAACAGTAATGTTTTGTTGTGCAACCAGATTATGCACTCCAATTCGAAGCTTTTAACCGTATTTGTTTTTCATTGCAGCGATCTATGGCTCAGTGGCGTTACGTGTACTACGGTACTATAGCTGTAGTACTGTTTACCACGATTGTATACGTCGTTTTTGGTACATCAGAACCTCAAGCATGGGGTGTATACGAGGACGAACCGGCCCAAGAAGACAGCGAGGACTTAAAAAGCCGTAAAACCAAGAACGAAGATGTATGAGTTCTAATTTGTTAAATTAATAAATTTATTAAATTATTAAAATTTCCGGTCGTTTTCTCATTGGGTCTTGTACATAAACACAATTCTCGAAAATCTTCTATCTAAAGTGGATCTTAAACACCCAGATTTACGTCTGTATAATCAGTGTCATTATCGAAATCACAAAATCACGGAGTTGTTCATTCAAAGCACGTACATTATTCCGCATCGCATGGACGGCATGGATCGGATTAATTTAATGTTCTGCGCACACTGTATTCGGAGCATCTGCTTTTCCGAAACCGAGCCACCTCCAGGTAATTTGGCAATTTTTAATTAACGTCGTACTAGAGAAACAGAACGGGCTATTGACTGCGGTCTGGGATCAATCCTCTAAGACAGTGTTTCTCAACCTGTGTGCCGCGGCACACCAGTGAGCCACGAGAGATTATAAAATGTGCTACGAGGGTTTTTGACAAATAATTAAAATTGCATGAGTTTTGTAACTTTGAAATAGTATTTGTAATTACCTCAACGGTTACTAAAAAAAATCTTTTTAAATTTAGTTTTCCCGCGTTTTTATTTGATATTATTTTTTTTACAATTGTAATTGACGTTGATTCAAATTGGCTCTTTCTTAAAATCAAAAGATTTGTGAAATAAGTAAGTCTTTATTTAATGTGATTGCATTGCTGTGAACTATGTAATCTAGCAACAGTCTTAAGTGGAAGAACTCTGGCTCTGGATTACGAAATTGATGCTGTGGATTCGTCCACTGAAGCGTAGATTGTCAATTTTCACCCATTCTCTTAATTTCCGGCCTCGTTTGAATTGCTCGAGCATCGTTCAATAATAGTGGTAAATTATTCTGGTATCCATTTAACTGTTTCCTTTTGCTTCAGCTCCCGGTTATGTCGGATGTAGGCTTTTAACGGTGAGCCCAACATTCTGATGTCTTCAAACTCTTGATCGATTTGGTATGGGTCAGAGAAATAGATATTAAGCACTTGAAGGATGGAATAATGTATACAACGTATGCAATATACTACATTCCAAGTGACGAAAGTTAATTGCGTCCCACTGTCGAAAGTCGGTTTTCGATCTATTACCAAAAGCTGGTTCCGACCTACTGTCAAAAGCTGGTTCCGACCTATTTGCAAAAGCTGGTCCCGATCAATTGTCAAAAGCTGGTTCCGATATATTGCTGATAGTTGGTTTCGTCCAATCGTTGAAAGATGGTTTCATCCAAGATTGGAAAGTTGGTTTCGTCCAATCGTCGAAAGTTATTTCTTTATATTTTGAGTCTTATTTTTTTTCCCTTTTTATTTATGTGTTGTGATGTTATGTCTCATTCCAGACAAATTCATAAAATTATACTTCACAGTTTCTGAGAAATCCGTGATTCTATCCATGTAAAGGTAATTTTGGACACTGTAATTAACAAATGTTTTATTCATTTAGCCATAATTAACAAATATTTTATTCATTTAGCCATAATTAACAAATATTTAATAAAATCTGGTGCTTTACAAACAGAAGATAAACAAAGAAAGAAACGGAAGTCTAAAGATGACTACATCGAATTCAGATTCATCGTAATTGAAACGGAAGACCATCAAATAACATTCTGTGCAGTCTTAAAAGGGGTTGATTGCCAGTTACAAGGTTGCACAATGAATAGCACACAGCGATGCCGAGTCTATCATTATACCAGAATTAACTATTGTTGTCGAAACAATGCTGGGAAAGTAAGCAACAGTGAGATCAAGAAAGTACCATTATCCAATGACACAATATCACGCCGAATCGAAGATTTATCTTCACACTTAAAAATATAAATTGTCAAACATTTCGAATCGCACGACAGTGAACTCTGTTCGTTTCAGATTGATGAATCGACAGATCAGTGGAAAAGCACAGTTACTTGCTTTCATTCGATTTGTTAAATATGACAAATTTTGAATGAGTATCTTTTCTGCAAAGATTTGAAGAGCCCGGCGACAGGATGAGACATATTTGAGCATGTAAAAGAAAATATTTCAAGCTTTGGTTTGCTGTGGAAAAACAGCGTTGGTGTTCGGACAGACGGATGTCCTTCAATGTTGGGAAATTAAAAAGGATTTATCACACTTGTGCGCCAAGAAAATCCAAATATTATAAGCGTCTACTGCCTGATTCACAGAGAATATCTCGTTTCAAAATCTTTAACTCCAGATATGCTGATTGTAATGAACCAAGTCATCCAATTGGTCAATTTCATCAAGAGTTGACCTCTTAAATCCCGAATTTTCTCTCAGCTGTGCGACGCAATAGATTCCGACTACAAAACTCTTTTGTATCACACCGAAGTGCGTTGGCTTTCGAAGAGGAAGATTTTGAGACGACTCATACACCTGAAAGCAGAGGTGATTTTGCTCTTGGAGGTCGAAAAAACTTATTTTGGAAATTCTCTTCATGACGAGATTTGGCGACTTAAAGTTCAATTTCTCTCGGACTCGTTTGAAAAGCTGAACTCTGAATTTAAGTCTTCAAGGTCCATCCGAGAATATCGCCCCATCAACATCCAAACTGAATTTGAAGAAAAGTTAATACTGTGGAAATCTGAAATTTCAAAAAGAAATTTTGACTGCTTTCCTGATGTCAATGAATCTCAATCGGAAAAAAAAAATTGCAGACGAAATTGTATGCAGCATTGACGAACTTCAAACCTCACTTAAAAGCAACTTTCCTTCGTTTCAGTTGACGAATATGAATAGTTCATCAACCCATTTGTAATTTGCAAGACACCAAATTGGATAACAGAAAAAGAATAATTCCTTGATTTGAGAAACGATAAGTTTTACCGTTCAACATTATTCGAGAAAAATTTGTATAATTTTTGGCTTACTGTCAGAAATGTGTCCCCTGCAATCACTTGAAAGCTGTTAAAATTCTTCTGCCTTTTGCGTCTTCGTGGTTCTGTGAATTTGGATTTACAGCATTAACAGAAATCAAGTCCAAAAAGCGAGAAAGACTTTTATAAGTAGAGACGATGAAATGCGAACTTGTCTGGTGACTTTGGAACCTCGTTTTGATTTAATTTGTTCAATAAAACAGGCTCGCCCTCTCATTGAATGAATTTTGTAAATAAATAATTTGTTGGGTTCTCTCTCTCTCTCTCTCTCTCTCTCTCTTTTGTATCGTACAACTTTTACAAATTTTGTATTTAGGTGTGCCGCAAATAATTCCGGATATTTTCAGTGGGCTGTCAACCCAAAAAGGTTGAGAAACACAGCTCTAAGGGAAGGATGCGAGGACAACACCACGTAATTTTGAACTACGGTCAGATGACGAGGCAACACCTGAGCTGGCACTCCACTCTCCAAACTTCCACACCAACCCAACGTGAGGACTCAGGCCAGAAAGTCATTAAATCTGTTGTAGAGTTGGCATGTTAATCCGACTTCTTGCACCTACCTGTCACACGTCATTTTCAAACGATTCCGAGCACAGCTGGGGACTCTCGACACCTTTAATGTTGCAGGTGTCCTTGAAAAACACCAGATCCTTTTAATAAGGACTATCTTGTGTTAACTATACATTTAATAAAAGATATACAGCATTGCATTAGCTACGAGCGGATGTCTACATTGCGAGAGAGAGGAGTTGAGTTGTTCTCCCTCTGTTCACATTGATGTGAATAATGAATACATGACAAGCAATTTTTTTCTAAACAATGAAGAAATAGAATGTTATATATTTGATTCTAACT
This sequence comes from Metellina segmentata, assembly GCA_947359465.1. Classification (NCBI taxonomy): domain Eukaryota; kingdom Metazoa; phylum Arthropoda; class Arachnida; order Araneae; family Tetragnathidae; genus Metellina; species Metellina segmentata. The sequence goes on from OX375881.1 coordinate 33,653,692, forward strand.
ATCAAATTAACTTTCCAACAGATTAAATTTAAAATTTTGATTAGGTTCTATATCAAGGAGGTTTGTGACAGTTCTTCCACTTCTAGTGGTAGAGGGTCTAGCTGGATCTTGGGGTGGAAGAGACACATCAGACGAGGGATGAGGCTGATCCTCAGCCACAGTGCTGTAGAAGTCCTTTACTGTTGTGGAAGGTTTTGAGCCACATGTAGAAGGACCCTTGCAAGGGCAAATGTAAGACCGGTTCCTGACGTAGGTCTTGCCATTTTATGCTGCTACTGTCTAAGTCCTTGGGTGGAGCCCAACTTCCACTATTCTTGCTTTTAGCCAGGGTTGTGTAGGCTTTAAACTAAACCAAACATGCTGATCCATTTGCAGATCGGGTAAGGTCTTCTTGCCTTGGTCAGCATATTGCTTCTGTCGCTGCTGGTTCCTTTTTAGCTGTTCAACCTGTTCTTTGATGTCAAAGTTTGGAAGAAGGTTTGTTGAATGCGATTGAAATGAAGGACCTCAGTCGTCTTCCCATCAATAGCACAGCTGGAGATTTCAATCCATTATCTGGTGTTATTCTGTAATCCAAGGAGAATTATGTATAGATCTTTTCCTTCCTCCATAGCCTTTTTCATCCCATTCTTGAAAGTTTGTACTGCTCGTTCCACTTGGCCATTCGATCGAGGAAAACGAGGAGATGTTTTTTGATGAGTAACATTAAAGTTCTCTAGAAAACTTTGAAAGTGTTCACCATTGAAAGGAGGACCCCCATCACTAATGAATTCATTTGGTATTCCGTGCCGCGCAAATGCTGCTTTCATGGCATTCACGACAGCTGAAGTTAACGTTCCGTGTATGTTCTGGACTTCAATGTACTTGGAGAAGTAATCAATCAGCAATAGATTTGTTGTCCCCTTCAGTGAGAGAAAATCACCTGCCACAATTTGCCATGATCCCTCAGGTAGGCATATTTCTATCATAGGTTCTTGCTGATTGTCTCTCTGAAACTTCTGTCAAATTTGGCCAATACGGGTACTCTCGAGCTTTTGTTTTCCTCTATGTGCTGTGTGTAAATGCTTGAGTGTTTCAAGTCTTGCTGTCTCAGGGATGACGACCTGTTTTCCTCTGCATAGGACTCCTTCCTCAGTTAGATGCAATTAATTTCTGCAGTGCCAGAAGGCTCTTGCAGCAATGTTTACTGTTGACTTTTCACTAGACCAACCTTTCTTTACATAGTCAGATATATTTTTTAAGACACTGTCCTGAAAAGTCATGGCTGTGAACTGTTGCCACTTAGGAGCTGTTGCAAGCAACAGTTAAGACACTGGCAAGAATGGAGGGTGTTTTAACTCGATAGTCTTCTAAGACGACATCAGAGCTAGTCGCCCGGGAGAGTGCGTCTGCAACAACTAGGTGTTTTGCAGGCTTATAGTTTAAGTCGACATCATACCTGTTTAGGCGGAGGAACAGTTTTTGGAGTCGTGGGGATATGTGATCATAGGCACGCTTACTAATTCCAAGCAAAGGCTTGTGGTCAGTCTCCACTTCCACATGTCTGCCATATGTGAAATAGTTGAATTTTTCCAACCCACATATGATGGCAAGGAGTTCTTTTTCAATTTGAGCATACCTTTGCTGTGCCCCTTTCAATGTTGCCGATGCGTACGCAACTGGTTTGTTTTTCTGAATCAGTACTGCTACCAGACCATATAGGCTTATATCAACTGAGAAGGACTGGCTTGGAATAGTCAAAAAAACTCAAGCATGGTGCTTCCACGAGCATCCTTTTCACTTTTTCAAAGTCTCTTTGTGTATTTGCGTCCCATAAGAATGCCACATCTTTCTTCAGTAGCTGTCTCATTGAATGAGTGACTGATGAGAGGTGGTTGGTGAACTTGGGATGGTAAGTCACCATCCCAAGAAACCTCTGCAACGCCTCCTTATTTTCTGGGTTGGGGAAGTCTACAATTCCCTGAACTTTGACAGGATCTGGTTTAATTCCTTCTTTTGATATAATGTATCCCAAGTATGATATTGATGGCCTGGAAATCTGGACTTTCGAGGGATTGAACTTCAGCCCCTCTTTCCTTGCCTCTTTAAGTAAGATGCAATGCTCCTGGATATTCTTAGAGCTCAGGGCAATGTCGTCAAAGTAAGGCTGTATTTGAGGTTCTGTCTCGAATATCTCCTCCATAGCTCGCTGAAATTCCTCCGGTGCATTGTTCAGCCCAAAGGGTAGGACTAAGAATCTGTAGCGATCCTATGGAGGGGGTAGTGAAAGTGGTCAAATACGAGCTTTTCTCATCGATAGGTAACTGCCAAAAGCCATTTTTAGCATCTAGAAGACTGAAGATGGTACATCCTTTATCCTTGAAGATTCGTAAACAGTCTATCAGTTGTTGGAATAGGGTAGTGCGGTCTTCTGATGGCTTTGTTTAGTGGTCTCGGATCAATACAAATCCTGAGCTTGTTAGGACTATCAATAACAACCATGTTGCTCACCCACTCTGTAGGTTCGTTCACTTTAATGATTATCCCTTGGCCCTCCATGTTGGCGAGTTCTTGTTTTACTCTGTCGTGTAGTACCAAGGGGATCTTTCTTGGTGCAGCGACGTGTGACACAGAATTGGGATTCAAATTGATGCTCACACTGCTGCCAAGTCTGCCCATCCCCGTGAAGACATCCTGCAACTTCTCTAGTATTTGTTCCACTGTCTGCATGGATGGATCATTGGCTGATGTTCCTTGGAGTTGATACAGTCGTTTGATAAGACCCAGACACTTGCATGCATGCAGCCCAAGAATAGGAGTCGAGTTCAAGCTTGTTATTATGAACTCCAGCCTCTTTTAGACTTTAGAGGTCTTGCAATGGAGGGTAGACATGCCCAGTACAGGGATTGGATTCTTATTGTAGTCAACAACTGGAACATGAGTAGCTTCAAGGACTGGCTGTTTCTTCAGTTTTATAAATAGACTGTTTGGCAGCACGTTTACCTGAGCCCCAGTGTCAAGTTTAAAGTTGACTTCAGTATGGTTCACAAATATTGTGTGCATCCATTCCTTCTCGCTGGAAGTTAAAACTTCCTAGCTTGAGTGGAAGTCTTGGAATTTCTCCCCCGGTTTCTGCTTTATTTCCAGGAAGATGAACGATGCGTAAATTTCATTTTGATAGTCCTCGTACTGGCAATCGAACTCTGCGAGAATCTGCTGCAGAGTTACCTCCGTTAAACGAGGTACCGGCGTTAGGGTTAAAGTTCGATAGATGGTCTTCAGCTCGTCACCACAAACGTGACTGAATACAGCTGTTTTCTTTCTTTCCGTCTAATCGGAATAGTTCGCCGCTTCCATGAAGTCCTGTCTCCAAAAGCGCCATGCTTCTGAATGATTTGTGCCTGCGACGAATGGTTTCATGCTGTTTAGCGATGTGTTCATTTTGCAGATGTTTGCAGCTCGATAGACTGATTTCTCTTCCACGTATACGTTCTTTACTCTGACATCATTTAATAACGACTATCTTGTGTTAACTATAAATTTAATAACATCTAAAGATATGCAGCATTGCATTAGCTACGAGCGGATGTCTACATTGTGAGAGAGAGGAGTTGAGTTGTTCTCCCTCTGTCCACATTGATGTGAATAATAAATACATGACAATCATTTCCAAGAGAGAGGCGTGATGACGAGAGAAAGAAGTCACTGGGAGAAATGGCGGAAGGAAGAGCTTTCGTTGGGATAAGCTATACGGTGAAGTCAAACACGGGAACAAAAAGCAAACTGTGAAGATAAACTTATTGTTTCTTCATGAACTTTCGTTCATTGATTGTTCATTGCAAATGCGTTTAGTCTTCCATTTGTCAATTGAAACCTTTTAAGTGTAATAAATAACTTGTAAAGGTAACCAGCTGAGTCAGACTCCACTGTATTACTGTGGTGCCAAAAACGCCACACTACCAAATTTTAATTTATTATCGCCAAGCGCTTCTGGACGCAAAGCCACTGCTGCTACCCATTCTGAGAAGTTCAGTTGTAGGAGACAACATCGCTGAATAGCGACAGACCAATCACAATTCTTCATGCACGCATCCTGCTGTATCCACTTTTGTTTGGCGCAATTTGACCAAATATGGCCTATATATACTAATATACCCATGTGAATTCTCTCTCTCTCTCTCAGCAGCCAATTTTTTTAGACTTCAGTCCGACTTATGGCCAATTCCCAGATTGAAGATGGCATAGAAAGGGCTAGTTTTCAAGAGAAACTCTAAAGAAGATTTTCAAAAAGAAGCATTGAAAAATGCTTATAATAATATGGCATCCAGATATATCCAACAGATCTATTTGCACTTTAAACTCAGTTTTTGAATATAAGTTACTGTAATGTCGCATAAGGTGATAAACGCTGTTGGTTAAGAGGTTGAATCCTTTCCTTTACGACATTGACATACAGCGTCACTTCTGTGATGGAGTTTGTATTCATGTCCATTTATGTGACGTTCTGCATGATTCCCCCACCTTTATCCTCAAAAAATTCAAGAACTTTTAAGGACTTTTCAAAATTAAAAACAAAAATTTCAAGGACCTGAAATTTTTTATAGCGACCTAAAACATGGTATATGCAAAAGTGGTACAGCTACACTCTACGTTTATGAGCGATGGCAACGGCTTGGCGATATTTTTGGCGCTTTTCTAGTAGCGAGCTGCGATACATTACGGCTACCCATCTTTCGTTGCGGTTGTTGTGGTTTTCATGGCAACCTCTTCTTTCTTCCCATTGGTTATTTTGTTTTTGAAATATCCTTTGATTGCATTGGTCCTTTTAAATCGTTTTCAGTGATACCATTGGTCCACTTATTTGTATTTTGAAAGTCGTGGAATTTTTATTTTATTACAACACTTTTTATAAAAGAATTATGCGTTTTGTTTTTTAAGCATTTTCTTTTTCGTTATTTTTTTCGGAAGAATTCTGCCGTTACAAGTTGTATTATTTCTTGCTTTTTTTCTTTTACAATTATTTTTCTTTTTTCAACATGCCCAATGTATTTAGCATAGATAAGTTTCAGGGTATTCTTACCCTACATTCTCAGCTCAGTTTTTCTGCTGGAAGGCAAACGTTTGGCACTGAAAGAGTGGCTAATCGTTTGTTTTGTGTTCGTTTATGTATGGATAAGCAACTCCTGTTGGATTTCCTAAAGGAATCAGGATTGCTTAAGTCAGAATTATTGTGCCCCAAATGCAACGCTTCTATGAAATTCACTGTCAGAAGTTCCATTTCAGATGGATACGATTGGGTTTGCACTGGAACTTCTGACAGTAATAAGAAATGTACTACTCATAAAACCATAAGGTATGGTTCATGGTTTATGGGTAGTAATTTGAAGCTGGAGGAGATCTTTCTTTTGACGTATGAAATAGTGAGGGGGACAAAATCTACTGATATTGGGGTTGAATATTCTTTTTCACCAACTACCATAGCGGATTGGAAGCAATTTGTTAACGAGGTTATCGCTGATTTCGTTGAATTGCAATCAGAAAAAATAGGCGGGGTCGGAAAAATTGTAGAAATTGACGAGTCTAAATTTGGGAAAAGAAAATACAATCGCGGTCGTAAAGTTGAGGGTCAATGGGTTTTCGGGGGATTGAAAGAGGCTCGGGGAAAATGTTTTTTGTTGAAGTTCACAATCGTTCGAAAGATACCCTCATTAAAGTTTTGACAGAATGGGTTGAGCCTGGAACCACTGTTCATTCCGACTGCTGGAAAGGGTACATGGGGGAAAAGGGGGTAGAGGATGCTGGTTACATTCATTTAACCGTAAACCATTCTCTTACGTTCGTTGATCCGGTGTCAAAATGCCACACAAATACCATTGAGACAATGTGGCGGCACGTAAAATGCACGCTGCCTACACATAATAGGCAGACCCCGTTTCATTTTTATTTGGCCACATACTTATTCAAAAATTCGTGTGATGATTTGAAACAGGATTATTTTACTAAATTTTTGGAAATAGTTAGGGACATGAATTGGGAGGAGTTTAAAGCAACATAAAAAATTAGTGGTTCTAAGTTGATCCTATTCCGTTAAAACCAGTATTACTTCCATATGTCAAAAAAATTTTCTCTTAAAGCATATTAATTTTTTATAACGTTTTAAAAAATATATAGTTCAAAAAGTTTTAAATTGTGTATTGAAGTTTTTGTTTTCCTTTGTAAAAAGAACTTATTTTGTAAAAACATTTTAGTTTATGCGTTTTTTTCCTTTTTTTTTTGACTTTTTATTTTCAATATATTTTTTAAAACTTTCTCAAATGTGTCTGAAAAGTGTGCTGTAAAAAGAAAAAAAATTGTGACAGAAAAACAGTTAGGAAATAATTTTTTCCTTGGCGACTTTAGAAGTGCGCCAAAAAAAATCGCCAAAGCCGTTGCCATCGCTCATAAGCGTAGAGTGTAGCTGTACCAAAACGCAAAAGTTATCAACTAAAAATAAAAATGTGAAAAACACCCCTTCAAGTTTTAAACTCCATTTCCTTAACTCATGCCTTCAACTATGGTTAGTCTGATATACACTCTATAACAAAAAAATCGACGCACCAAGAAGGAGTTGTCCGATGGAGACAAAAATTGGTGGATAGGAAAATTATGTACAGAATAGAAAATGATTAAAATTTCAGAACAATTGAATGATTTTTTTCAGAGTTACAGTAACGAGCTCAATAAGGTGTTGATTTGCCTCTAGCCTGGATGCAAACTGCTACACGGCGTGGCATAGACCGATAAAGTTCCCGGATGGTCTCCTGCGGTATTTCTTGCCAAATTTGCTCCAATTGTCGGACTACGTCATCAACATTCCCTACAGGATGCAGTCGCCTTCCCATCATATCCTAGACATGCTCGATGGGAGAGAGATCTGGTGATCTGGCTGGCCAAGGAAGTGTTTGACAAGCTTGAAGACTGTTCATAGCAACACGTGCCGTATGCAGTGTTGCAAAGGGCAGAAAAAACCCGGTTTATTCCCGGGAATAAACCCGGTTTTTTGGGAAGGAAATTTTGAAAACTTCCAAGAATATTGAACATTTTTAATGTTTTGTCTAGAAAATTTTAAAACAATAATTTTTTTAGAAACTCCTTAATAGTTTATAACAGCAACTTTAAACGTGTACTCTTTTGGGGGGCTCTAACATCTGTTTCCATTAGAGTGCCTATATAATAAGAGTGGCGACAAAGGACCAAATTTGGCCCAATGCGCATGCGCGGCAGCCATTTTTCTATCAGAATCGTCTCAAAGAAGATTGCTGGGCGAATTAATATATCATTTCAAGGAGAACAAAAAGCATATGATTGTTATAATATAGATACATTCGGTATAAATGAATAAAAAAACGCTCAATTACATTCGTAATTGATGAGATGGATTGCACAACGTGCTAACTTAAAATGCGGGAAACACCATGTTGTTCAAAAAAAGCTATTTACTTAAAAAGTCTTCAAATTTATACTGACGAAACACTAAAATAATAATAATAAATAAACATTCTAGAACACGAAATGGAACATGAATAAGCTATACTTTCTTTTTAATTTAATATACACACGTTTTTCTCGAACACACAAAAAGTTCCCATGTTAAGTCTACGAGAGCTAGAAAAAGACCGCCTCGGGCGGTAGAAAAGGTCTCTAAGCCAATCAGAAAATGTTTCCTGTAGGTCGCCACTCTTATTATATAGGCACTCTAGTTTCCATTGACACTTTCAATTTTAGAAAATTTTCGTCTTAAAGAAATAGAATATCATTTATGCCTAAATTTTCCCATTTTGCAATTTACAAAAATTGAAAGGTAAATATTAATGAGATTTTGTGGATATTACTAGTACTAATAGGCGCATGCGATGACAATATTTTTGAGCTAAATCTTTTTTTTCAATGAGTCATAAGAACAAACTTTTTAAGTGAACCCTTGAGTGCATTCAAACCTTTGCATAGTTCTGACTATATATTCTGAACCTTTGAATAATTCTCTGGATTGGCTGTTTCTTGTTTATATTGTCATCGTTTTATGCAAATTGATATCTCAGTGAATTAATAAGTTTCTTTGACTAGCTCTTTGAATGTGATTATATTCTAATTTTAAAACTTCAATTAGCAATTGATAAAGCTATCTTCCCAACATAAAATCAAGTATTTACTATGTATAAGTTTAGTTGGAAATTTAAAAATCTAATTTGATATTTATTGGAATTCTGAGCATTATGTTTTTAAATTTTGATTTTGGTGTTTTTACTCAACAGTTTCATGTATGAACTAGAAACATTGAATTTCATGAGTTCAGATCAATCTATATAAGTAATACTTATAATGCAATCAATGCTAAGAGCATCTTAGTGAATTTTAACCTGTTTTGTTTTGTACCTTTGACAACTTTTAATTGGGAACTCAAGCATTTAAAATTTAATTTAGTGTTCTATTTCATACTAATGGAATGATTTTTGGGTGGAGTGGTAGCATCCGATACGTTAGGCCGCCAAAGCGATTGTTTACGCCAAATCAAGATGGCGGCCGATGTAAGCAATTCCAAGATGGCCGCCATATACAACGTGAACCTTTGCATACAGTGCATAAATAATAATAATTTGTTTAAAAATTAAGAAAAAAGCAATATAAATTTCACTTGAAAATTTTCTAATATTTCAGTCTGGTTTTCTCCGAACATGTACGCAATTTTGCGTCAATTTCATCCTAGTTTTGTCACTTAAAAAAAAAATTTTAATAAAAAAAAATAATTTATAATTGTTAAAAAAAAAAAATTAATAAAAAAAAAACCGCGATTTTTTTAAAACGTCCGGATTTTCATCAATTTTGAATTAGAAACTTTGCAATGCATAGAAAATTCAAAACAAGAAATCTTTTTTTAATAAGGTAGTTCTTTTCTGTAATCATAATCCACACAAAGGTTTTTGTGATGAGAAAAAAAAAATCTAAAAATTATTCTGCTATCCATAAGTGTGAAAAAATATTTTTTCACAATTTTTCTAGCAATTAGCATTATGTGAGCAACTCAATGGGGATATTCCAGGTTATAGAGCCATATATGGAAAAGCAAGACAAATATTTTTATTGTAACGACTTTACAAGGGGAAATTGTTTTTTAGAGAAGTCAAAGCGTATTGCGCTTAAGGTTTCAATGCGTTTAAACCAGTATACTGGGAGAAATTTGTTTGTAGATAAGTCACAGCGTATAACACGCGATCCCCGCCTGCCGGCTACCTCGCCGCCCCTCCGGGGCCGGCGAGGACCTTTCACCGTTGGCTTCCATGTGTATAAGTCACCGTATTGGGTGCCCACCCAAGCATAGTCCAGTGTTTGTAATATAACCAAAAGCTAAGCAAAAATCAAACTTACCCTCATAGCCGGGTCCTTGAAATTCTGACTATGGTTAACAGTCATATGCTCGAATCGATAACCCTTGAACTCTTTGTCCTTCGGGTATTGATACCAGCATGACTTCCAATAGTCAGAAATTTTTGTAGTTCCTTGCAAAATTCAGCTCTGAATTACCTCAGCCAAAACTTTCTGGTTCCTATTTTTCACCTCAACCATAAAACATTTATCCGTCCCTCGTTCAAGTCCTCCAAACAACCATTTACCCTCCAATTTCTTAATCCTGTTATACTTTCTTTTGCCAAACTTTTGTCCTATCTTTCTACATTTCCACTCCTACCTATCACCAGCATCCTTTTTCAATGTTAAAATCATATCATTCTCACATGAAAGACATTTCACCCTCTTCCCAATCAAGCTACTACATGTTTGCAAAAAAAAAAAAAAAAAAAAATTTCTAACTTTCAATAACACTATCCACTGCTATATCAAATCAACTAAGGGGAAATGAGCAACCAAAAGGGGGAAAAAATTCTAAATTCCAATCTGCAATTTCAAAAATCAAATTTAATCCAAATTTTTTTTCGAAATTTTAATTGAAATTTAAATAAAGTGACAAATTTAAAAAATTGTAACTTACAATCTGCTTTCCAAACTTATCCTAAAAATTTTGAAAATTAATAAAACAAGTCGATTTTATAAATCAAGAGCAAAATTCATATGCACCCAACAATTTCAAAGACTGTCTACATTTTAATTCTGTTCTATATTAAAAATAAAAGTGGAAAAGCGTATTTTCTTCCTTAACCAATCATGAGACCCGTTTATTATCGTCAGGAAAAAATATCTAGGGTTGCCTTAAAACTAAGAAAAACGCGAAAACGGGAAGGTTACCACAATTGGCAATACATCGCTCGAAAGTTGTAACGTATCGGATACTACATACCATCCGATTTTTGTTCCAGATAATGGTAAGACCAACTTCAACAGTGTGGAGTTATTACACATCAGAGTTTGGTCATGGCAATAAAAAGACTTCTAAATGCAGGAATTGCCACAAGAAGTATCTGGTACCAAATGCTACTAAGATGGCAAAGCATTTAGAAAAATGCGTTAAAAAAAACCCCCAAATAATGTCTTTCCCTATATATTCTTTGGCAGATGCCGATGAACCTTCAGTTATTGTGGGATCCCAAGAGGTGATAACGGACGTTGAAACTATGTATATGGATCCAGGACTATGCCGGTGCCAAATTGAATCATCAGTAAAGTAGAGAGTAAATTGTAACTGCTTTATATAAAGATAATAGGAAATGTTTACTAAAGTATTGTTTTTGATGCAAACATTTATATTATTTTTTGCTGCTAGGTCTCGGAACAAAACCATCACATCAATATTCATCTGGATTTTGATATAAATGCTGTTGTTGTTTATACAATAAAAATAAACCGATATTTTCCACAAAAAAAGAAAATTTAAATTTTATTGAAACAATTTTCCAGGCTGTAGTTTTATATATATGGAGTTTTCTCTTTATAGTTTTACTTATATATAGAGAGCATCAAACCAAAAGAAGCCACAAAATGTGAAAAAATGGTTGGTTTAGTTTATTCCCAATGTTCCCCAAAGTTCCGGGTTTATTCCCCAAAATTCCCGTGTTTATTCCCCTCTTCCAAAATTCCCGGGTTTTTTGCATCACTAGCCGTATGTGGTATGGCATTGTCTTCCTGAAAAATAAGCCCAGGGTGCTGCGAAAGGAACGGTAGCAAAACAGGTTTCAGAATGTCGTCAACGTACCTCTAATGACAACCAAAAGGGTCCGGCTATCAAGGTAAATGGCACCCCAGACCATAACTCCTTATTGAGGGTCCGTGTGGCATGAAATAGTGAAAGCAGGATCGGGACGCTGCCCTGGACGTGTCTCCAGACACGTCTTCGATGATCATCAGGACACAGTTGGAAGCGGGATTCGTCGCTAAAGACTATACGTCCCCAGTCAGCATCATTCCAGCCTGATCGAGCCAAGAACCACTGTAATCTGGCTCGACAGTGTGCAGGCGTGAGTGACAGGTGGCGTAAAGGTCGGTACGAGCGTAGATTTCGCTCTCTCAGCCGTCTGTGAATGGTCATGGTGGACACTCGTGTGTGGGTCGCACGACTGATGGTTGATAGCGATGAATCCGGCGCTGTGACAGCTGATCTGACAATCACTCTGTTGTGGCCCTACGTCGACCGCTACCATCATGACGCTGAAATCTGCCATTGTCCACCCACTCTTGCCAGCATCTTCTGTTCGTCGCATCGCTTCGACTCACATGACGAGCGATTCTCCGATTTGCCCAACCTGCCTCTTTCAATCCAATGATACGACCTCTTTCAAACTCTCAAAGTTGTTCGTAATGGGCTCGAATCCTACGGCGAGGCATTTTTTCAGTCGTTGAAAGGTATCCTAAGTCGCAATGCAGCAGAAATGTTTAACAGATCAAGAACAACTCCTTATATACACCTGCTGGATGCGCAGTTCCGATGCGCTGGAGATCGCACTATTCATTCATGGGACACCAAATTTTAATCATTTGCATATTTGGTCAAAACATTTTTGCGTACGAAATTTCAAAGCAATCGGATGATTCCTTCTTGGTGCGTCGATTTGTTTTATTATAGAGTATATATCACGTGATGTCAAAGCGCGTAACACCGGCTTTATTTAGAATGAAGCTCAAATTGCGCACATGCCGTGAAGGAAACGATTTTGTAGTAGTCAAAAAAATCAAGTAATTTCAAGGACTTTTTACCAAAATCCGTAATTTTCAAGGGCCCCTAGTTAAGAAAAATAATTAAAGGACGTTCAAGGACCGTGGGAACCCTGTTCTGTCTTGTCTTATTTAGCACATCTTGGCCAAATATCTCTACTATTATAAAAGGAAGTGTTCATCTGTTTTCTGCGCGCTGAGTCCTAACGAATCTATGGCACTTACAGTAAAGGGATTTGGCACACAGGTAGTCCAAATTTTTTGCAATTTTAGGGTCGCGGCGAATTTTAAAATTTATTCTAGAACATTTTAAAATGATTTTAATGAAATTTAATCGATATTGAATACAATAGCATAGAAGAGATTACAGATTCTAAATTTATTATTTTCGGAAAGGTCCTGGATCAATCCTCAAGGGTCCAAGGACAAAGCCTCGTAATTTGAACCACTCAATAAATCTCCGCTATCCAGCTGTAGTTTGTAGAAATGTTTCAGATGATGATGTTTAATGATGATGAGGAATGTAGACAACCGTACGAAATTATATTGCAGTCCTAATTGACGCATAGCCCGTTGTGTTGCTCTAGTATGACGTTAATTAAAAATTACCACTTACCTAAATGACTAACATAAAAACATCCAAAATTAAAATATTTAATCCATCACAACTGGTAATTTTAGTTAACGTCGTACTAGAGCAACACAAAGGGCTATTGACGACGGTCCGGGATCTGTCCCGTAAGGCAGTGGTCCCCGGGCCGCGGACCGGCTCCGGTCCGTGGATCAAATGGTACCGGGCCGCCCAAGGAACATTAAATTATTTCCATTTTAATTACTGTGGTTTATTCTCTCGGGTTTGTGCGGTTCTTATCTATGAAATGTTCACTCAAATTAGGAGGCGGTAAATCAGAACTTGGAATTTGTTCTGGTACTAGAGCTTCAATTATGATTTCTGAATTCTGTATGTCTCTATTTTCCAATTTTGATAAATGTGACAACTGTTTTCAAGTTGGCAGACAAAGTAGCTGCATTTAAGGCCAATCTGAAGGTGTTCGGACGGCGCGTGAACAGAGGCATTTTGGACATGTTTCAGACATTAGCGGTGATTTTAGACGGAGACTGAGAATAAAAATTCATTCTCCCAGTTTGTGCACGATCACCTGTCTTTGAGTCATCTGACCGTGGTTCAAAATTACGAGGTGTTGTCCTCGAATCTTTCCCTTAAGGGAATGATTCCGGACCGTCGTCAATAGCCCGTTGTGTTGCTCTAGTACGACGTTAACTTTAATTACCATTACCACCTGTCTTTGCTTTTAAAAGAGTTTGAGCGCTACTTCTCAACCACAAAAGACCCATGAACTAGTATCTAGATCGGAAGGTTCCTGGTTCGAATCCGGGTCCGGGCATGGATGTTTGTAAACGTATGGTGTAGAGGCGGCTGGTGCACCTTAAATCTGTCGTGGCCGAAAGTCCTCACGTTGGGTTGGCGTGGAAGTTTGGAGAGTGGGGTGCCAGCTCAGGTGTTGCTTCGTCATCTGACCGTGGTTCAAAATTACGAGGTGTTGTCCTCGAATCTTTCCCTTAAGGGACTGATTCCGGACCGTCGTCAATAGCCCGTTGTGTTGCTCTAGTACGACGTTAACTAAAATTACCAATTACCCATGAACTAGTAAGGAATGGATCCGTAACCTATTTGTCAACAAATCAGGCGAATCTAGCATGTCTGTGTAAGAAGATCAACTGCTGGAGATTGCAAATCAAGGCGGCCTTAAAACTACGTTCGAGACAACCACTCTGCCGGTGTTCTGGATTAAGTTCTTGGCGGAATACCCTGAGATTGCCACCACAACACTTAAATCCCTATTGCCATTTCCGACAACCTATCTGTGTAAAGCTGGGTTTTCTGCAGTGACAGCAACCAAAACAAAACAACGGAAAAAACTTTAAATAAGCAACACACTTCGGGTGTCACTGTCTCCTATTACCCCCATCTGAAACAGTCTCGTTGCAATGAAACAAGCTCAGGGTTCTCATTGATTTAGCGTTCTAGTGAGTTAAAATGTTAAATCACTTTGTATTCATTTTTTGGTGTAACTGTATTTTATTTTGAAGGCATGTTTAAATACAATTACATTAAAATTATTAAATCAAAACAATCTAAAATATAAACAATCAACGCCCCCCCCCCTCAGAGGGCGGCGTTAAAATTATCAAACGTTGATCCGGTCCGCGGCGATTAAAAGGTTGGAGAGCACTGCCGTAAGGGAAAGATCCGAGGACAACACCTCGTAATTTTGAACCACGGTCAGAAGCAACATCTGAGCTGGCACCCCACTCTCCAAACTTCCACATCAACCCAACGTGAGGACTTTCGGCCACGACAGATTTAAGGTGCACCAGCCGCCTCTACACCATACGCTTACAAATATCGGAGCCGGACCTGGATTCAAACCAGGAGCCTTCCAGATCCCTGACCCGTAGTGTTGCTCAAGTACGACGTTAATTAAAAATTACCATTACCAGTTACAAATAATTTAACCTTTTTATGGGGTTACATTTCTATCTTGTGTTTGGCGCAGCGCTTAACCTTTTCTGGATTTTGCACCATAACACCCGATGGTAATGGTAATTTTACTTAACGTCGTACTAGAGCAACACAACGGGCTATTGACGGCGGTCCGGGATCAATCCCTTAAGGGAAAGATCCGAGGACAACACCTCGTAATTTTGAACCACACCACAGTCAGATGACGAAGCAACATCTGAGCTGGCACCCCACTCTCCAAACTTCCACATCAACCCAACGTGAGGACTTTCGGCTACGACAGATTTAAGGTGCACCAGCCGCCTCTACACCATACGCTTACAAATATCCATGCCCGGACCTGGATTCAAACCATGAGCCTTAACGAGTTACGTTAATAAGTACGACGTTAATTAAAAATTACCATTACCAGTTACAAATAATTTAACCTTTTTATGGGGTTACATTTCTATCTTGTGTTTGGCGCAGCACTTAACCTTTTCTGGATCTTGCACCATAACACCCGAATCAACTAACAGGTTGCAAATATACTACTTTCTCAACAGGGCTATTGCGATTCCTAGGAAAACAAGCACAAGGACTTGTACAGTGGTTTGGTTCAATAAAAAGAAGGTCAAGAACTTGAACAAAATTATAACTGATATAATAAACTAATAATGGCTTGCAAATTAACCTTAATGAATATTGTGTATAGTGAAGAAACTCCAATTTTATAAAATAATTATAAAAGAAACACTACGCATTTAGGAAAAATTTATTTATTTGAACAATAAATTTCCATTTATTACACAAATAAGCTTGGAATAAAAAGCAAATTAAATTCATAAAATGTTTGTATAAAATTAACATAGAAAATAATTGCAAGTTTCACTGCTTCTAAATTGTGCCGACGGTTACATTAATAATCACAAGAAAAAATTTACATTTTTTAATAGATGTTAATCCTGAAAATTAGCAAGTTGTAAACTTTCAAACACCAGCTTTTTTTTCTTCGAAGCAAAACTGACAATGCCTCATTTTTTGATAAAAATAACTAAATATTTAAAAACTCTTTTCTTTACAATTATTAACAGTCAGTATGCATAATCATAAATCAGATACATCTTTTTATGATGTTTTCCAATTCCAACGAATACATTTTACATAAAATAAATAGTTTTTAAAACAAACTTTACAATTTTGAAAGCAAAACTACTAAACTCGAATAAATTTAATATTGTAGAGCTTACAAAAGGTAGAGAAACAATATTCTAATTTGATAGCTGCATTATTTGAATGCAGACATTTTATTGGATAACTAAATTATTCAAAAGCAAACTTAAACTTGTTGTCCAAAAACAATATATATATATATATATATATATATATATATATATATATATATATATATATATATATATATATATATATAATCACTTAAGTTCTAGTGGAGTAGAAAATTAAAGAACTTTGATTAAAGTTCATGAAGGAAATCAAAGATTCGATTCCGATAAACTGTCGGACAGATTAAAATTTAAGGAAACGGGTTTAATAATTTTCTTATATATTCCAGTGACCATTTTAGCATGCATTTCAATGATTTTGAAATTGAATTTAATAAAGGTTTTCGAAAATAATAAAATAAAAAAGTTAATCTGAATAAACTTTGATGTTTTAATTGTATTGAATTTTTAAATGTTCTTGTAAAAACTAAAATTATTAAAAAAACATTTAAATTCGAAGAAATTATTTTAAATAAGGAAATTTTTAAAAAGCAAATTGCAATTTATCTATTTTAAATAAGCTTTCCAGAGTATAAAATAATATGTTTAAATCTAAAAAATTCTAAAAACAAAGTTCATTAGAATTTAAATCAAATTTAATAACTTCATAGAAATGTTTTACAGGTATTTTTCACACAATCATCTGTTTTAAGTATGCACACAAGATATTTTTCTAAAAGATTTTGAAAAGAACCATTATGTTTCAACATTTTTAAAACATGTTAACCCAGCAGGAAAACAATTTATAGACTGAAACGAAGACAGAAGACCAAAAACAAATAATTTTAAAACAGTTTATATGTTTAATATAAATGCAATACATTGAAATAAAAAAGATAACAAATAAATAAAGGCTCAAGTTGCGAAATATAAGACAAGTGTAAAAAATTGACTAGAACTTTCAAATAATAACACCAGATATAAAAATAAATAAAAGTAACAATATCATCATTTCCTTACCTTATGTATAATGAAATACTTTTAAAAGTGTATAATTAAACCATCTCACAATTGGCTAGTTTGGTAAAAACAATTTATAAAATTTTTTTACCAGAGATAAGTATTTATTTTCTGTAATATTGTAATTTATAATATAGAGGGAAAAAAATAAAAAATACTTTTTTCATACAAATAAAAACAGAATAATCAAATTGAGAGGTATCACAAATGTAAAATGAAAGTACCAAAAACAGATTCCTAAATAAAGCTTAAGATTTATAGACATGACTTCTTTCTCCTTCAGCATATAGAGGAATTGTATCCTTATTCAATCATTTGAAATGCAAAGGAATAAAAAAAAGACTAAAAGTGTATAAATATAAAAAAACTGCCAAACATTTGTATAAAAAATTTTAGAAATGAAAATGACAACTTAACTACAAATGAACTTGAAGTCAATAATGAGTTCCCGGAGTCGAGATATTAGACCAACAATTCAATACATTATAGTGCTCGACTTCAAGTTATCAATTAAGTAAGCTTCAACACAAGGGTAAGGGAATTAAGTAATACCAATTGTATCAAAAGATCAGCATAATGAAATACTTCCAATCTTTAAAAAATGACAATTTTGTTTTTTTACAATGGAAATATATAAACAAGTAGATAAATACATATAAAAAACCCAATTAGTTTAGATTTCTTCAATTCATTCAGTATAATAAATGATTGAAGAATAAATTTTGGATTTTTTAGATAACAGAACATCAAATACAGAAGGAAATTGCTATAAAATATAACTGAAGATAAATTATAGAATAAGATATCAGTAAAATATTTTTAAAGTGAAAACATTAAGTTTCTGATAAGTTTAACTGACATTAACAATTTTACAACAAATTCTATTTACTTTGCATCTTATGATTTTTCTATTAAAAAAGATTCCTTTTTTTAAATAAAATCTCCCTTAAAAGACACAATTTTACTGGGCCATTTCACGATTCGTGGCATGCCTGTATTTTAAACTTTGTTCTTATAAATAACAGAATTGTCTAATCAACATAGTAACAAATAAAAAAAAAATACTAAAAATTACAATCAGTTAAAATTATATTTACTTTAATCAGATCTTATAGTCCTAGTTAATTTGATCCTTGTAAATTAAGTTTACCATTGATAATGATTTGTAACCTAATGCAAAAAAAGACCTTAGTTTGTTTTCAAATAACAGCAAACTAGCCTTGTTATTTAGATTAGAGTATATATATAAGATTTAATCTTTCAATTATCCTTCAAATATATCAGTCCAATAGTACAAGAAACATAGTAAATATAATAAAACTAATGTTCTATTAAAAAAACATAAAATTAATGTTCAATTAAAAAACATAAAACTAATGTTAAGAATTTAACATATAAAAATTCACTTTATTTAAGTATAAAACTACAACATTCATGAAAATCGGTTTGTTTACTGTACCTCAATAAAGTGCAATTGCAATCAAGCAAGCAACGTGAAACAAACGTCCATACTGTATAACAATTTAAAGGTTACACTTCATGTGTTAGCAATTACTGTTATATGATTATGTTGTAACAATACTGATAGCGGTATTCATTCAAAATACTATAATGTAATTTAACTAACACACAAGTATAAATTAATTAAAATAATTATTTCGGAAAGCTATTTCCAGACACTTCATATTGTTCTGTGCAAGTACAATGGCAAAAGCACAAACAATCCAAATTTGATTAGATTGATGATCGGATACATTTTATGTTTCACAATCTGTGAAGAAACATTTATTACAAAATTATGCAATTACATTTAGGCACTAATGTACTTATTACATATTTAATCAAAGTAACAGATTGAGGAAGAATTAAGAAAATCTATCATGACACTCAATAAGTACTAAACAAGTATCTAACTTTATCCTTTTCAGCAAGATGTGCAAAACACAGTGCAAATTTATCTACCTAAAAGTACTTCATGGTGGAGATAGGTTACACTGCTATATATACACCACAATACTTCCCCCCAAGTGGTTACCATTCGTTAATCCTCCAAGTGGTTTCAACGAGATACCTTGTCAAAGATCTGGTCAGTTTTACTAATGACAAGACACCTTGTCAAGACAAAAGTGTCCTATTCTTAGAAGGGAATGGAAGTTCCAAGTAGTCAAAACAAATTGTCCCTTGCATTGAGCTGGTGACAATTTGAAACAGGTTTTGGCACCAGTAGCTGGCCACAACAGGACAGTTTTCAACTAAAAGATAAACCAGGAGACCTGTATTAAGATCACAGGTGGTCATGGATGAATGATGGCAACCAGACTGTTCTGTTATGACTTTAGCAACCGAGTAAGAGGTGCTGTATGAAGAGAACACTGAAGGGGCAAGAAAGAGTGAAGCTGTGACAGGAATAGAAGCAATGTCTATTATCACAGTGCTTCAGACAGTTGTTGGAAAGTATTGCCATCACATTGGCAATTCACCAAGGCATCACATTGGCAATTCACCAAGCAAATGTGCGCCATTCGCTGCAAGTGCCATTTGGTATTTGTCAGAAGTACCACCAGATTTCTTTTGGCATATGTCATGATCTTAATCGTGTCTTTAGTCAGTCACCAATTTAACAAGACATGTGAAAGACAGTGCAACTTTGTCAACCTTAAAGTACTTCATGGTAAAGATACGTTAGTATATATATATACTTTTGTATTGTAAATTAATTTTTGTCTGGCTAAGTTCGCACCTTATTGGTGTCAAGGTTGAGACTAAAACGCAAATGTGCATTATAGATAATACCAATAAATTTTTTTTCTTCTATAAAACTTCTTTAATTATGCAAGTACAAGAAAAAAAAATATTTTCAAACTTTAGAACAAATCCACTGTTATTATCTCGATAGAAAATCATCTCCTCTCAATCAGTTTTTTTATTAGAATATACATATATAAAATATGCTTTACATTTATTTCTATAAGATTCAGTGGGTAAATATAAAAATTCAAAAAACTTGAAAGTAAATGTATTTCAGAATAAATGATAAAAAGAAAAATATCACATGTCCAAGTAATAGTAAACAAAATATATGAGTTTTTTGTTCACACTTCAACCATAACAAATTGATAAAATTACATAGGAATGCACAAAAGAAAATATAAAAATAATAATAAATATAGGAATGTTAAATCATGCATTAGGCGTTAAAATATCTAGATTTTATCAATTAAGCTACATTTCTACACTTTCATATAAAGGCAAGAAAGTTTCTATACAAATATTGCACTTGTAATTTTAATAAAGAGTTAGCCTTTGACTTGCTCTTAAAAAACTTTTAACATAATATATTATGAATTTTAACTTAATGTCGCTTAAATGGAAAATGACTTTAAGCTTTGACATTTTATTTTGAAATGAAAGTTTGTGAACAAAATTCAAATTTCAAACAATTTATTAATGGTTGCTAACTTTTCAAACAAAGTCACGGAAAGGAATGTTAGACTTCCAAAGTAAAAATAGGTAAAATATTTTCCAAATTTTGTGACACATTTTCAAGAAGACATGACAAATTCGTTTCTTTAACACAAGTTAGTCCTTTTGGTTAAATAATTGGTGTACTCAAAACAAGAATCTATTTTTTAATTATAGAATTATATTTAAACATACCCTTAAAAGATTTAATTCTAGGCCAGTTTTTACACTTTTTCATGAATTAAAACATCCAATTTTCTAATCATCTTAAAAGTACCACCAATACTTTAAATTCCAAAGGCTATCGAGGAGAAATAATTTTACACATATTAAATTATTTTATGTAAAATCATTCATCATTGAATAAATTATACATATGTACAGAAATTCTTGTCGTTATTTAGCTGAAATATTACAAAATCAAGCTGAGGGAATTACGATTGAAGGTAAATTTAACTCTGTGATCATAAATTTACTATACAATAAGTTTTGTTGTGTATCACTGAACAATATCTCGTGTACCACCACTTGAAAACTGTTGTTCTATATCAGGCTTGGCCAACCTAAACCATTTTGAGGGCTGTACTGGCAAGTTGTCTTTTTTTCTTGGGCTATATAACATTTATTTTTTCGTATTATTAAGTACCTACTTCAGACAGAGGTTTGCATTTCGGTGTGGTCACTAGGTTTGAGGTCTGCTGAACTATATTTATAACTTGTTTTGAAAAGTAAAAAATACAAAATATACAGACAAAATTGGAACAAAAGTTTTCGGCAGAAAACATTGTGCAACCTCAAGAGTTTCGTTTCAAGAGCTGCTATTTACAGTACCTTGAAAAATAGCACTGTAAATAAATATTTTAGAATATAACCATTAATCCTCACACTAATGCATTTCCATGCTAGTACCAAGACAGTATAGTACACAACTCTAGTGAGTAGACAGATGACATTGTAGGAATCCACTTCTAGAAAGGTAATCAAAAAGGTTTGCCAGGGGAAAAAACTACCATATGAAAAAGGGCATGACTAGAGTAGTCAATCTATAGTCATACATTTACATAATTAGTTTCCTGTATTTAAGATGTTTTTTTTTTTTATTCTGCCAGCTCAGGTATTAACTATCTATTCTACTACAGCCTCTATTCCTCCCATATATTTCAAACAATCAATAATCAGTAGACAAATGCAATATACATAGGTTAGGCCTAAGAACATGTAAATTTTCATTTTATATTGTGACCTGTGTGTTATATACAACGTAAATTAATTTTTTAGTTTAATATAATCCATTCCAAGGACATTTGAGGAGTTCAGAACTAGAGAGGATCAAGTCCACTTTCTGGTCAAACTCTGATACATAATCACACACCCTAACTCCTTCAAGTTGAATCTTTTTGGTGCATCTTTGAATCAAGTCCCTAGGTGCTTTGGTACCGGAGAGATAACAGAGTAACAGCCTGGTGAATAGGAAAAGTACGCACGAGAAGAAACTTCATCTCAGTGCATCTCAAAATGTTACAAAATGGACTTAATCCACTCAAGTTCTAAACGCCTCATTTGTTGAAATGACACACAATTTTTTAATGAATCTGAATGACCGCATATCTGAAATTTGTGGTCGAAAGTTGGTCACCCAAACCAGTTTGGCTTTAAAATCTGATTAAGGTAAAGCAATCATATATCAATATGGAATTCCCTTATTAGAATTTATTTGGCGAAGTGCTGAAATCGTATTCGAAAAACAGAGCAAATGATATCATGTCCAGAATACATGTGAAACACATATCATCCAATAAAACTGACATCATCTGCACCAAAGGTTTTTCATAGTAGGGGTAGTTGAATTATTAACGCAGTACTGGAGCAACACAACAGGAAACACGTTCTGTTCCAGAAACACTACCGCCACCTACGGCTCGACAGAAAATAAAACTAAGACTTTTTTGCACTATTTTAATTTTTGAATACTTCCAGATGTCATGGTAGGTAATCAGTACAGCGATCCTCATTGTTTCTCTTCACCTCACCTATATTTCTAACCACTTTATTTTAAGCCAGGGTTTTACGCATGTGGCGGGCATGCAGAAACTGACCCTGGGTTGGCCAAGCCTGTTCTATACCATAACATATACTTTCAGATAAAAGTAAAAGTATTTCGACACTAAATGATGTAAAAATTGTTAGAGCTAGAAAGAGAAGAGAAAGCATAATTATAGAACATCCTGCCATAAACCAGCCTAATAACATTCATACATATTTTGCTAGAGAATTCATTTATCCATTAATGGCCTGATCAGCAATTTTGGGGGGTCTGGGTCCTCTTGGTTTCCTTGGCTTATCTAACCGATGGTCAACAACAGGAACAAGAGGTTTCAAAGCTGGTAATGTATTAGAATTCCTCTGGCGATACTGAATTTCAAACCTTTGAAGGGAAATGTTAGTATATTTTAATATATCAGAATAAGCAAAATTTAGAATAGTAATTATCTTTTGTTTACAGGGCTGCCCTGGCCAAAGCACTTGTGAAAATAGTGGCATAAATGTTTAAAAATAGTACCAAAAAGTTTCCTATTGAACCCTATTTAGCAGTGATTTTAGTTGCTCAGATACAAAATGAAATGGCTGATGCACAAAATATGATAATTTAGTATGAAACAGACGTTGGAAGATCTCGCTAAAAAAATATTAATTTTAAAATTTAAAAACAAAATATCTTAAGTTTTTTGTGACAATCTAGCAATTTCTGATTCCAATGTTTTTCTTGCATGGCTTTGCACCAAAATTTCAAAATTGACATCCAATGGAAAATATTTACCCTATCATACTGTCACCAGCCAAAAGCACTTGTGAAAGAGTACCACACATTTTTAAAGATACAGTACAAAGTCCCAATCCAGAATCCTCCAAACCATGGCCATTCCAGTTCATTTGCATTTTTTTGTGAAAAACCCTAATCAACCCCCATACACAAATTTTTCACTGAATTATTTACGTCCTGAACATGTTTGCAATACTAAAATAGCAGGTAAATAAATAGAAATAATTTTTTAAAAGGAACAAAAAAAATTTTTTAAATAAAAATGCAACAAATTTTATTTACAAATCTTCTAATTCTTTTGTGGTATTAACTCTGAACATGTCCATTACTTTGCGTTGTTTCGTCAATTTGATTCAGGTTGAACGCCTTGTTCTTTAAAAATTGTAAATAGAAAAAAATTAGAGGGAAAAAAAAACGATGGATAGCAAAACGTCCAGATTTAGGACAATTCCGGATTTCGAACGTCCAGATTTGGGACTTTGTACTGTAGAAGCAAAGAGTCTCCTCTGAAACCCTATTTCAGTAGCTCAGACAAAACGAATCATTAACAGCTGTTTTTTACTAGAAATGTCCTAAATATATTTTTTTTGGTGCTAATATTAAAAAGAATACTAAATTTTCATTGACCTTTGGTGAATATTTTTTTTTAATCACCAAAGTTTGGAAAAATAAGAGCTTTTGAGATGATTTTGGTTAAAATTCTCTTGTCACACCAAGGTTGAAAAGTAATAGCAAAAGTTGTCTTTCAGTCGCCTGAGGCAGCCCTGGTTTACAATACACCTCATACAGTAACACCTTGTTAGATTGCACCCCAACATAAACAGCATTCAACTAGATCACTCTTTTATACAAGAACCCTGAAGAATTCTACGTTTCCGAACAGCACAGAGAAGAAAATCTCAGCCCGTTTCTTTGGAATTAAGAGTTCAAAAGTCACTTGAGCAAAGGTTTCAATGAGTTATGTTAAGCCCCACTGCTAAAAAAAGATTTGTGCATCTTGAAAAGAAAATTGTTTTCAAGCACATTTACTGCACCATATCATCATTTTACTGTCACAACCTTGTAAGTTTTGATATCAAACTTTTATACAGGAGCGATAAAAAAGTAGACATGATACTCAAGACCTGTTATGAGGTAAGAGGTTAAAAAAATGTGTCAATAAAGAGCTTTGAAACTTAAAGAGTAATTTAGGAGCTTTTGAAACAAGTTTAATAAGCATGATTGTAACCAAATTATGTTAAAATTTTAAGAACCAAAATGATAATGAACCTTACAATCTTTTGATAGTAAAAGAAATTCGTAATAAAATTTTATAGTAAAAGATGAAGAAGATAATCTCAGCCTGTTTCTTTGGAATTAAGAGTTCAAATGTCACTTGAGCAAAGGTTTCAAGGAGTTATGTTAAATCTCGCCAGTAAAAAATATTTGTGTCTTGAAAACAAGAATGAAAAGAAAACTCTTTTCAAGAACATTTACTGCACCATATCATATTACTATCAGAACCTTGCAAGTTTTGATATCAAACTTCTACAGGAGTGATAAAAAAGTAGACATGATACTTTAGACCTCTTATGAGATAAGAGGTTGAAAAAATGTGTCAATAAAGAACTTTGAAACTTAAAGAGTAATTTAGGAGCTTTTGAAACAAGTTTAGTAAGCATGATTGTAACCAAATAACGTTAAAATTTTAAGAACCAAAATGATAACAAACCTTACAAGGTTTTGATAGTAAAATGACAATATTTATTACTTAAACCTCCAAATGGTTTCCGCAAAATATCTTATCCATCAAGATCAGACCAATTTTGCTAATAACAAGATCTCATCAAGAATGCTAATGAATTCCGAATGATGATATTACCGTTTTTGGATGATGACAAGATCAAGACCAGGTCTGTTTTTCTGTCTAGACATCTGGTCAGTATTGCTAATGACAAGACACATATCGAGACAACCACTAGGAGGGTTTAAAAGTTTTAGTCATTATGATCTACAATTTTCGTGGCAACAATAGAGTGATTTGTTCCCAACACTGAGGATGATCATCCAAACTGTTATCAATACAAGTCATTTATGTTATCTGTGCATTCTTTCTGAGATCTGCTGACAACACTCATGACAATGTAAGAATTTTACATAGTGAAATCAGATCCATAGAAAAAAAGTTAAGAAAACAGCTTGATACAACGTACTTAAAGCTGAATTTTAAAGAAGACGAAATTGTGAGATTTTCTCTGCTGTTCTGGAAATTATTACTTCAATGGGATACAAGTATAAAAGAGTGGTAGAGTAAGCATTATCCTTGAAACATCAAGGGGTTACTGAGTCGAAATTTCTAAAAGCTTAACTACTCACTGGGGGTGTGAATAGTTTTGTTGATTCCGCAGAGGTAATCTTGGAAGCCTAGGTTGTTGCTGCTGCTGACGCTGTTGAGGAGATTTCTGGGGCTGGTTGTGGTGGTGGTGGTGACGATGATGGTGGTGCTGATACCCATTGCCATTTCTGACGTAGTTGTCAGACCAGTCGATTTTGCCTTCATCGTTACGATTACGTCTTTCGTCTCGCTGAAAAAGTCAACAGTGGGCTTGTAGGATGGTTGGTTTAGTTTTAATGGCTCAAGGTCCAGCAATGGACAAGGTGAGCCAAACACGGGATCCAAATAAAATTTAGACTATATTTATTAAAACATCAAATAAACAATCAAACCAACATTCAAAAGCAGAGCAATTGTGTGTGAATTTAATATATTGAGCTAAAAATTCTTTAAGTCATCAAATTCATCAAAAACAAACAAATAATAGCATTGGCATAATATAACAATGAATAAAATTAAAATTTTTGATAAATTGTATAAAAGTGGTTTGTGTTATTTATTAAAATATGCCGACCAACGACAAAGAGAACACTGTTTTTTTCTTCTTTGTTTGGAAGTAGTATGTGTTTATGGAAGTGATAGAATGTGAAAGGTATGAATGATAAAACCGTTATGTACAATTTAAAAATTTAATGCAAGAATATTTTTTAAAGAATTAAGTGTTAATTTCCACGACGAAATCTTTCAAGTTTTAAATAGAATTCTTGAATATTTGATTAAAAAACTTCAAATGAGTACAACCGGCACTATATTGTCTTACAACAATGATTTTCAATCTTTTTCATCTCATGGCACTAACATATAACTAAAATTCCGCAGTATACCAAAAATATATATATTGTTGTCGATCTCACCAAACTAGTACAATTTTGATGAAGTTACAAAAAGTAATAATGCTAATACCTACCAAATTTGCTCCATAGTGGCGTTTTAAAAAATCTTGATTTTTTTTTTTAATGTTTTGATGTCTAATTTTAAAAGGAAACGGAATATAGACAATATCCCTAAGGAGGAACTACAGAATCATTTTAAGATAGAATTTTATGTGAGAAATGACAAACTATGTCATAAATTTCTAAACATGTTTTAAAGAAAATAAAAATAAATGACCAACCTTTCCATTACGATGAGTAGCTGCTCCTTGTATTTGACGTAAGGTATCAGAGTATTCTTCCATTTGTGGTGAAGGTCCACTTGGTGAATGTATTAGACGTTCATCATCAATAGCTGAATCTGGAGGAGTTTTGATGTAGACTCTGTTATTACGTGAGGAATGCTTAGAATACTGTTCTCTGAAAAAAATACGAACACATTCAACTTTAAGAAAGATGTTGGAAAGAAAATGTAAGTTTGCCTGTCCAAAAGCACTTAGTGGAATTGGGTTACTTTGCTATATATACACTATTGAGTCATTCCATGTCAATTCCGCACAGCACTCAACCTTGATGTTTCCAATTTAAAAAAAAAAATGGTGAAAAGGTACTCTTTTGGTAGTAAACCAACAACAAATTTTGAAACAATTATTCCATTCATTTAAAAAAAATAACACAAATTATAAGTCTGAATTTGTGTGTATTTTTTAAACTTTTGCAACAACTCTCTGTTAATATCTTGTTTTGCATCATTGTTTATAAAACTATTTTCGATGTCAATTGGAAGCTTATTAAACAGATTTGAATACTTCAAAAACCTACATTTAAAAATTTGGAAAAATCTTGTTTTTGTTAGCCTAATTCAGTTAAAAGGTTTAAAGTTGGAACACTAAAAACATTTTAAAATATTAATTAGTTAGTTTTGGACAAACATTTTACATGGGGTTCTCAATGGGTAATAAATATGGAAATGTTCCATTTTTTTGTTGCTCTTTTATCTGACATTTCTAAGCTTTTCAATAAACTAAAATATCATAATTACAAACAAACTTGTTTTTCAATAAAATTTTAACCACATCACAAAAAAAGTTCTTTAACCTATCCAATTCAGTTCATCTTCACAGCAGAACCAATTTATTGCAATCTCAAACACATCTATAAACAGTCAAGCTATCTACAAAAGAAATTACCTTTTCAACTCTTGTAACTGGCTGGATAAAGATGAATTGGCCTTCATTGCATCTTTAAGAGAGCCCCGTAATTTTCTAATTTCTTTTTCCAATTTTTCTATTTTATCTTGTTGATCTTCAGGAGATTCTGAAATAGAAAAGTTCAGAGATACTATGATGTTTCAATACAACTGTTAATGACTGAATTGATTGACACAACACTTCTGTTTTAGTCCATTCCATGCATTTAAAAAGCACACAAATGGAAATTTCATCAGGCCTAACAAAATACTTGATTGAATACTGGCATCCATTATGAATCTAACTTGAAAGTTATGTCTGAGGTAAATTGAAAAATAACTCAATTCAGAATTGCAACTGTACCTTTATCTGCATCATTTTCAGATTCCTTTGGCAGAGCTGGTATTCCAGTCACAATTTCAAACAATAATTCTTAAAAGAGAAAATCCAATGCATTATAAACATACAAACATCCAGCAACACATTACTAAATAAACAGTACATTGACTCATTCAAGTTAAATACAAATAAAACTGGAAATAAAATAATAGTTCAGTTAAAGTTTTAATCAGCAAATAACTAATAATTATATATTTTAAAATAAAAAATATCCATACCTACAGAAAATCATATCAGTCATATTGTAGCTCTTCTGATTTATGAATGTTCCAATTAATTTTATTCACAATGAAATCATTAGAAGAGTCTCATTAAAATTTAGACATCATATTTTGAGAACTGTTTTTCTTTTCTCTACTATTATAAAAAGAAGTGTTTGTCTCTATGTACTGTCCTGAAGAATCTATGGCACTTACAATAATGAACTTTCACACAGGTAGTACAAATTTTGTGCGAAGCCTGAATTTTAAAATTCAATCTAGAACATTTTAAAATGAATTTAATGTAATTTAATTATTGTTTTCTTTAGAATGGCACAACATCATAAAGAGATGGCAGATTCTAAATTCATTGTTTCTGTTTCATTTTGGGGAGGAATGACTTTTCAGTGGACAAAAATCTAATCTTTAAAATTATATATATATATATATAATCAAATCAATTTATAAACAAACTCACCTCTATTCTTTTGCTTCAAGTCAGCAATTTCTTCGTGCAATCCCCTCAGCATAAATGCATGGTTTTCTCGAACAAATGCTAAATTTTTTTCCAACTGCTGAATTTTTTGGAAAGGATCAATGTCTCCGTTCCGCTTTTCATTCGGCACAGTCGCTGTGGATAAAGTGCCAGCTCCTGTAGTGGAGGTGACTTTGCTGGTGGCCATTATCGAGGGAGGCAGAGGTAAGCGAGTCAGTCTGTCCTGCCGGAAAGGCTTCAGAGGAAGGCGCTCTGGCACCGAGAAGCGGCACCACTGGCTGATATGAGGATGCGGGGGAGCTGTGACAGAGGCAAAGGGAAATGCTTGACCAGGACGAGGAACCTGGACTTCAGCCTTTCCTTCAGAGTGACTCATTATAAATCATGACGATCCAGTATGACTGTTTCAAGATAAAAAGTTGCACTGTCAAAATAATAAACACATGTAAGGTGTTCAGAACTAAAGATCAAGTCCATTTTATAACATTTTGAGATACATTGAGATAAAATTACTTCTTGTGTGTACTTTTAGGCTTTTCTTCTGCCATCTCTTGAGAACCAAAGCAACTAGGGATTTGATTTAAAGATGCAATAAAAAATTTAAACTTAAAGATGGTTGGATGAGTTTGACCAGAAAGTGGACTTGATCAACCCTAGTTCTGAATGCCTCGTATGGGTAGTAGTGATTTTAAATTTTTTGCAAAATCTTTCCTTCTAATTTGACTTAGAAAAACCTTTAGTGATTTTTATTATTGGCATCCACTTCCTTTCTTTTTCCACTCTGTTCAATCCACTCATTTAAATATTATTGTATGAAAAATTGTCACTTTATCACTACCTATAGGGGTACAAGTGACAGAAAATGCTCCATATGTCTAGATCTAGAATAATAACTTGATATTTGAACAAGTGCAGGGTACCCAATCTGAATTCTTAAATAAGAGTCCTTATATTTTTCTAAGAAATACTGGAGAAATTTTACAGTACAGAAACACCACAGAAGAGTAATCACAATAAGTTTATGCTTATATGAATACTTTAGGAGCGTGAAAATGAAATATAACTAGAATAAGAGCTTATAAGAAAGATTGCAATGAGATATGAGTTTTTTGAACTCTTTTAAATTGATGTACCAAAACTAACACCTTAATCAAAAATAGGAAAGCAGTTGATTTGTATAATTTATCAGATTTTTGGCGAATAACTTGACTTGAAAATTTTTAATGCACCACTATTTTTGAGGTACTAGCTGTCTATGAGCAAACTTAAAAACTGTACCTTTTTTCAAAAACATTTTATTTCCTTAAAACAACCATGCTTTATGAGTATTTTGAAAAGATTGATAAGAAAGAAATGAGAACAGATTATTTTGGTTTAATTTATAGAACAAAGAAGTACGACAAGGTAACTGAATTAACATAGCTCTGGAGCAACATAACGAGCCAGAGCAATGATCAAAGATCAATCCAGAGGGAAAGATCTATCAAAGAAAGAACAAGATGAATGTGTGTAACCAACAGAGGCACCACAGAAGAGGTCATTAATTCATGGTAATTTATGTTTACGGTTAAAGGCATATAGTGCCCATTTTTCAGATGCCTTATGTTTTCTGAAGACCTGCAAAGGCACGCCCATCACACCATTTAGGAACAAAACCTGACAAGGTAATTTATTCTTATAGTTAAAGACTATTTTCATTCATTAGATATACACTGTATGCAGTTCTTCACTCTAAAACAGAAAGCATCAATTTAATTTCTGAATTTGTCAGTAAAACCTACTAATCGATAGACTGCTAAGTGAATGTTTTTCATAGAAACCACTTGCCTCTAAGACATAGTATCAACAATAAAGAATGGTAATTTTTCCTAACTTAACAGTTTTAGTTAATGACAATCTAGATTTCTTTGACAATTCTATCAGGGATGTATTTGCAAATATAAACCTGTAATTTTCATAAGGTAATATTAAGTTGAGCAAATGCCTCGAATTGTCATTAATTTTCAACTTGGTGTTTCCTCTGAAATTAGATCCTGATTTCTCAACCGTCTATTGCCAAAAGACAAGAGGTAGAATTGATGCATTGTTCTATACTGAGGGTTTGGAAATCCATTGAATAAAAAGTAATAAAAACATCTGACTATAATTTTCGACACTCCACGGTTTATTTCATAATTGGGGCATTCCAACAAGCCATCAAAGATCTGATATGTGTTTTGTTTTCAAAAGAGAGTTCAGCTCTTCTGAAATGTATATATTAACTTGAAAAATAGACTGAACTAGTTTTTGTTATTTTTCGATTTTTTTTCTAAATAGTACAATGCACACAAGGGTCTTCATTTCGGACAAATTGAATTTCGACGAATTTTCCGGTTCATTTTAATGTAATTTGTGAGCGAAGTTTTCCATTTCGATTTGCTTTTTCAACATTCCAGTCAAATGTTTTTAGAGTAATGACTTCCGTATATAGTATCGATTTTTTTTCACCTCCCGGCACACACATAGTCACTTCATTACGATCAGAAATGAGTTGGCACTAGAATCGAATTCATGAATATGTATTTGATATTGATCATGTAGAAAACAAATTAAAATAACTTTTCACACAAATGTTTACTCCTTTCCTACAAATAATAAATCAACATAGAAACTTGCAAGCAATGAAGATAGAAATGGCACGCAATTACTCACCTAACAAACTTGATTTTCTAAAGAGTCATTCAAACAATTGTTTAGCACAGATTGAAAGAACGTTAATCATTGTTAGGAACACTTTTGAATATAGCTTAGAAAACAAACATACAAAGAAAACAACGCGTAGCAGACAGACCGAATGAAGGAAAATATTGTGGAGTTGAGTTTGGTATATCAAGAGCTGCTACAATATTTCTATAAAAAAATATTTTTCTTTTGAAAAAACAGAAGGATGTTGGTTATTATGCTCCTTTCAATTGAAAAAGAGCTTATGTTTTAGCGCTTGTAAGCTCACTGAAAAGGACAAGTTTCGTTTTACGAATTTTTACTTTCGGTATGGATTACCATAAGAGAAAACCAGAACTATCTCCGCTAGGTGTCACATGGTAAAAAATAACCAATAATATAGTACGACTGCATATTCACCGCGGGAGAGAGTTTGTTTGTATCATGATTACGCCATCCCTAACCGGCGGAAATAAAATCTGCACAATTTAATAAGAATGAGAGAAACTCAAGATTGATAAAAAATTTTGAGTAAGTTAACATTCTGGTTTTACAATTGTAGTTCCTGTCGTGTATCCCGTGGGGATATTGAAATTCTTATTTGCTGCGCAAATTGTAGTAGTCATATTATTCACATGTATAAGTTATTTCCTATTTATTAAATATTATTTATCTCACGATGTAACATTTTTTGTTATATTGCGGGGACTATATATATATTTCGCTTGACAGTTGCAATAAAAAGATGAATTCGGTTTTTTCGAACACCTTCGATAGTATCAAAACATTCTCTTGTGTCCGCGAATTTTTCTAATTGAATGAAACGCTACTGTGTTATATTTGTTATAGAATAATTATTTCATCCAGTACCAACGTATTTTGCCGTTTTGTGTGTTGAACATTTGTGAAAAATTTATTTTATAGAAAACCATTTCAATATCTAATTAATATAAGAATGGAAGATTTCACTGTTACAAAAATTGGTATTATCGAGAATATTAACTAGCTCAATTCTTTCAAAAGAGAATTTCCAAATTCTATAGTTTTTTGTTCTAAAGATCGTTCTAAATTTTATGCAAACATTTGTGAGGCAAACGTATATTATACCTATGAATATATATTGTTTCTCTGTATAAATACAAAGTTAGTTTTCAATAGTTCTGATCATATTTTAGATCTTTTTTTGAGTTAATAAACACTGCAAAAAAAATTTCTCAGTGTTTTATTCCTACTTAATATGTTTTGTCTAATCTTCATGGGTTATTTTGATTTCTCTCATTTTAGAAAGCAGCATTTTGTAAATAACTAGGTATAAATAATTTGTTTTCAACGTTATTCATCTCTGCTGCAGCTCTTGCACTAAAGACCAACCAATTTCTGCTAGGTTGTAAAAAATTGGTAGTTCTTCATTCATAAAATACCCACATGTAATTAGTATTGGTATTCTAATTGCATCATCAAGTTAGTTATTGTTGATCCCATTCAGAAAATACCATCAGGAGCACATCTTTAAGTGTCTGGGTATAGTGATCAACCCTAAGTTACCAGTGATCTCTCTTCCCTTCATGTTTTACCCTCTCTATCCTTCCACTTTGTGCTTTTCCCCCTAATTGTCTTGTGTTTGGCACAGGCTTGGCCAAATATGACCCTTGTGCCTTAAAACCCGAAATCCACCAAAAATAACATCCATTCAGGGAAGTGTTTTGGAGCCACATTGTCAAATAAATAATCACATATAGCATGCGATTGTTTGAATAAATGTAAGAAAAAAATTTCATTCAAGGAACTTACTCCTTTTTCTCATAAACAGCAAAGTGAAAGACATTTTAATATTGTGCAAAGCTTTAAAGGCTGATTAGTGTGAGATAAGTGAAAGGATGGAAATTAGACAAAATGACCAGTACATTCTCATTTTACACTCTAGGATTAGAATTTTCCCCATTCTTTTTATAGATTTTACTTCCTTTGTAGGATCTCTTATCACAAGGGTACATACCAAAGCAACTATCATTCTTTTGAACAGTACACCATTGTGTTACTCCAGTGCATTGTCAACCTTAGTACCTCCTAGCTGTCCTATTATTTTAATAGTCAATTTTGTAGCTACAAGTTTGTAATTGTTAACATTGTATTTACAATTTATTTATACTCGTTAATTAATAAAAACTACAAATTTATAGCTGTTAATATATCATTATTTATGCTCATTAATAATTTAAAAAAATTTATAACATAGTATATTGTTCAAGTATCTATAAATACCCAGTTAGTTTTTGTTCTTTAACATTGTTTTTTCATTGAGTTAATAATCACACTACTGAAAAATGTTAATAGTTTTATTATATTTTATCTCTTAAAAGGATATGTTGATTTTTCTTATTTTAGAAAGAGCATTTAATATAAATAAATAGGTGTTTATAAAAGTATGGTTAATCATAAATTTTATTCATAACCTTTAATCGTCTATAAATATAATGAATATCAGTAATTTCTATTGCCACAGAGTTGTGAAAATATTCTGATAAAGGGATGTATGTTTTCTGAAATGAGTAAAAAATTCCAGATTTTCAAGAGTTTTGTAATGTAGAGTTTAATTGTGTTAAAAAAGTACAGATATTTTCTGTTACGAACAGCATGCGGTATGGTCAGCTTGCATTTGGAATTTTCTCAGTTCTAATAAAAATTAGTAATAATTTTAGAACATTTTCTTGACCACGTAAAGATGCATGAAGATTTGGTACAGCTTTGATATAGCCTTTGTGACAAAGCTTTCTGCGCATTTTCTGTAGCAATTTGGCAACCCCACCTTAATTCATTGAGTTAATAATCACACTATGGAAACCTCGCTATTATTTAAATATCTTCTATTAATTTTTATAAATCATCTTTTTTATTTTACTATTTATAAACAACTCTTGTGGGCTAGAATTGTATTAATATTTCTTAAAATACATATTATATAGCCTGGTTTCATTAGACAAACTAAGTACTCAGCTGGGCTGAAGGAACTTTTTCAAGCATTTTTCATCGCGAGCGCAGGGCAATTTACAAAATATTTTTGAGGGTGTTGGACTGAAAGAATGACAGAACTGCCTGGTCGTAATTAATGCTGTTGATTTGCAGCAATCTTTGACCCTATGTACATTAAAACCGCGATTGAGGCGGATCGCGTCTTTTTCCCCCTTATTAATGCTGTTGATTTGCAGCAATCTTTGACCCTGTGCACATTGAGTCGTATCGTGTCTTTTTCACCCAAACGCATGTTATAGCACAGTTAATTTTCTCTCGCATCCTGTGGGGGGCTTCGTTAAAAACATTCACACAACTTAACTGCGCAGTGGTTGAGGAACCTCCCGAACGCCACCTATTGATATCTCTAGAAACCAACAGTTGGGTAGTTAAATTATATTTGTTACAAAACCTAATCAATTATTTAACTTGGACAAACTTCTATAATAATATTTCTAATAAAGAAAACATTTTACAGCAAAGTAAATATTTACCTAGTAGTAGAAGGAATTATCAGTTGTGTGGATTTTTTTAGCTTCTATTTTTAACATCTATTTGTTAATTTTTTTAAGTATTCCGCTAAGCCTAAAATGGTGCTATTTCAAAGATATTCTTCCTTGGCGATATAAAAAGCATTGCTACAAAAGTCTTCACCAAAGCTGTACCAAAGTAAAGTTTTATTGTGTAAGTAATTATGTTGCAAATGATTTTATTTTAGTATGTATTACCAATCAACCTTAGAGGGAGTTCGGGAGTGGCTCGAGCATACCTTGGCTTGGTTCTCCAGTTCTACTTCGGCTATGGACCTGCAAACAGCTATCATCTGTGGTGGAGTGTTTGTGTTCTCAGCTTTAGTTGTGTACTTGATTTCAGTCTTCGGAATGCGAGAGCGCACCTACGAAGAAGCCATGGAGGAGCAGAGGCGTAGAAACCAAGAAGCTGTTCAGCACTCTAAATCAGATAAAGGTAAAAAAGAAAAGAAGTTTAAGAAATGGGGCAAGAAGACAAAGGAGAAAGTGGATGAAGAAAAAGCAACAGGTGAAGCAGAAACGAAAGTAATGTCCGATGAAACTGAGTTAAAAGGAGATGCTGATATGAATTCTGCCTCTAGTCAAACTATAGATTTAAAAAGTCACATTTTAAAGAAGAAAGTTCGACAGAGAAAGGCAGTGATGTTGGGAAAAGATGGTAAAAATGAATTTTTGAAAATACCTTTTGGATTAAATACAAAGTTTAGACTTTAATATTTGTTATGAAATCTTAAAATTTTAGAAAAAGTATAGCCGGTGGATCTTTTAAACTGGGCCATCAGGGGCGCATCTTTAGGTGTGTACTGGCGTCAAAACCCCAAGGTACCCAAGCGATCCGTCTTATTTTCTATTTCATCCTCACCTTGCCTTCTGTTTTTCCCCCTCCCTCATTGTTGTCTTGTGTTTGGCACAGCTTGGCCAAATATGGCACTTGCAGTATAAACCCAAAATCAACCATTAAACTAACTGCAATATCTCATATATCATGTGTAAAGTTTTAAAAGAAACACTTGCGCTTCTTTAATGTTAGTTGTATTACACTGTTGGTATTTTCGTTTTTAAATTACGAAAAATAAACTTGCTTTATTTAACTATTAATTTACACACTATTTTAATGTGGTAATAATAAAAATTTAACACTAGCTGTGTGAAATCTAAGAAACATATTCAAAGCCTATCCCAAATTAATTTAAATGACTTTCAGTAAAACCCCATATGTAAAAAATTAATCCCATTATTCAATGTATTTGATGAAAAAATGTAATTGTGAGTGTGCTACTTGATGCATGGCCAACTATGACCCTTGTACCAAAAACTCCTAACCGATTGTACATTAAAGACCTGAAATGAGGAGTAATTTCAAGTAATATTTTCCCTACTGCGAAAAAACCATGACACAGTGGTAAAAAATAACTTAATATTTTCAACTTTTCTTATGTATTTAAAATTACATAAAAATCACAAAAAAAAACTTTTTGAATGCAATTTAATTTTAAGCCGACCTTCTTAAATGATTATTAGCTCTGGTCATAGATATTCATACTGGTTCAGAATCTATTTTGAGCATATATTTAATCCTTCTAACAAAAACTTCAGTGACAAACTCACTGATTTTGATGCAGCCTTGATGTGCATGTTGCTACATCTTATTCTGTTTTTCAATTTACCTTTTAATAATTTTTATTATAGACGATAGCTGCCAACCAATTTCTTCGTCTGACGATACAGATGAGTTGCCTTCAAGCAGTAGCTCCCCTCTTGTCAAACAGCCCTCTGAAGAAGATAAGGCTACAACTATGGATAAAAGCACAGGAGTGAAAGAGGATTTCAAGAATGGGAGTTTGGACTCTTCTACTGAACTTCTTTCTAACTTTAAAGAAAAGGGTGAGATGACTGAGAACGTGAAACCAGTTCGAAAATCACCTACAAGGAAGAATAAAAAAACAAAACTGGAGCATTTAGATTTTGGTAGTGTTTCTTTGGAACCTTTCCCTCATTCTGTCTTACAATTTGAACTGTTCAATTCTGAAAACTGAGATTTAAATTTTTACATGCTAAATATTCCCTTTTTAAAATTATTTGGGAAAACAAATCAAAATGAATACTAAAAACCAAACTTTCAATTGGCTGCTAGACAGAAAAGTTGTGTTGTGTGATTTTGAACATGAAGTTGAGAAAACAAGTATTTTTAAATAACTAGAATTTGGGTGGTGTCTATTAGATTTTGTTATCCTTCTAACTGTAATGCTTAGTTTCTATGATTTTTATTGGTTAAGTGCTGCAACATTGCTACATCTATCTGAAATTAAGAATAATTGTTCCACCTCAATAGTAAATGCCGCTTTGGCTCATTGGCTTTGCCCACTGTGCTAGCAACCTGTGAGTAAAGGTGCCAGTTTGATTCTTCCCTGGGTGTATTTCTTCTGTGTCAGTAAGCTTTCCTTGTGTTTGTATATTTACTTTGCACAGTTTGGCTAAATATAACCCTCGTGCCATTCAACTGTACCCATGCCATACATTTTTATTTAATTAATCAGTTACTGTTTTATTTGGGGTTTCATAATTTTTATGCATGTGTTTTTCTTCGATGTATAAAGATCTTAGGTTGAATTTCAATAATTAACAACATGTTGGTATTGTAGACATGATAAACACCATTGAGAAATGGATAGTTTTTAAGTTAAAATGTTGACACAGAATATAAGGTGAGATGTTTATGTGCATGTGCCAGATAATTCTCTTATTCTAATGGTTATCTTTGCATGCACTTCTTGATATTACGCAAATATCAAAATTATTTGCAGTTTAATTTATTTTTTAATAATTATCAGTTATGACAACATTTAAAAAGAAGTTTAGAATTTTTGTCCTTGTTATCATTAGAATTCTTAAGCATGTTAAGAATTCTATGTTGATGTTTGTGCCTTATGCAAATTTTGCAAGGATACAGGGAAGCACTGTACATGGAATCATTTTTTCAGAGCCATGTCCTGTTAATGTGCACAGCACTTTGGATAATAAATAATGTTTATCGTACATTCCACTTATTTGAACTTACTAGATTGCATGTTGCTTGCAATGTAGTAGATTCAAGTAAGTGATCTGTAGTTAAAAAATTGAAGAGGAATGTTACAATTGTATCCCTGGTAAATGTTGGTTGCGGATTCTAAACTTTGAAGTATTTAAAAGGCCTTGGCTTTTGCATTTGAAACTTCAACGAGTGGAATGCATAGCTCTTTTTCAGTTTCCAGAGAAACTATAATGTCCCCTTCAAAAACAATAAAAAGGGTATTTGTGTATCATCTGTAACATATTGATATTTTATACAATTAATATGAAATAAATACTTAATAAGTTGATTAGGAAATAAAACAATTCCAATTTGTATAATTTGAATTGTAGGGTCTGAACTTCGAGAAAACAATAATGAGACTCGAATTTTGAATGCTATAAAGTCCACTTCTCTCACAGAAGATGAAGTTCAGCATATAATGGATGCCCTGAGTGCCAGACAAAAAAGTTCTGATAAAAAGGTGAATTTTTTTAATTGATTATCTGATTCATTTATATGAACAGCTATGAATAATAAACTTGAATGATTATGCATAAATTCTGATACAATATTATAGACATGGGATTTTTTTTAATGCACACGAATTTTGTGTTTGCAATAGTAAAATAACAGATATATAAATAGGAATAATTTTTAAAAAGAAAAACGTTTTCAATACAATGCAACACATTTTACTTGTAAATCTTCTAATTTTTCTGTGTGGTATTTACTCTGAACATGTGCGTTATTTTGCATTGTTTCGTCAATTGGGTCCAGGTTTAATGCCTTGTTCTTTAAAAATTGTCAGAAAGATGTAAAAAAGTGAGAAAAACAAAACAAAAAACACCGGTTAGCAAAATGTCCGGATTTGGACAATTTCAGATTTCAGACGTCCTGATTTTGGACTTTGTATTTTTATACATTTTTGAGTCCTTGCATTTTTAAGTTTTAAATGTAGCAAGATTTATTGTTATTAGTAGGTCCTTGTCAAGGATATTTTTTTATTCTATCTATGCCTTACAAACATGATCGTCAATATTGTATACAAAAGTTGAATCTTATCTTTTCCAGTTTTATATGATATTAGGACGTTTGCATTGTAATTAGAGGCATAACTTTGTAAAATGCACTCAGAGTTGATGCTGAGGTTGTATTTAATTCAAATATCTCATACTATCTTTTAGAAAACTTTAATGCAAAATGGGTTCAAATGTACAAGACAAGCTTGTAATCTTAAATCATTGTGGTACTACTTGAAGATTATTCATAAATTGTCGTACAAAAAAAGGTAAAATCTTTATTGCTATGACTTTTGCCCCCCTGGTGGTTCTCTTGATGATGTATCTGGGCATAAGCAAAACTGATCAGATCTGGATAGGTTTCTCATCATTTAAAGAACTTGATCTGGATATCATCATCAAAAAATGGCAATATCTTCATTTGGAATTAAATCTTTTGGGTTCAGAAAGTAATATCGTTTTTTTTTTGGTAAAAATGAAAGACAATTTTCTTATAGTGTATAAATATTTTATTGAATTATATATTCTACATTTGGTCCAATACGTTTTGCCATGTGTCTTCTGGCAGTAGCATGATTCCACGCTCATAAAATTTCTTATCTTTGCTGACAAAAAACTTAACCAAGTCATTTTTGATGGCCTCATTTGAAGTAAAGGTTTTGCCATCTAAAAAATTTTATAGAGACCAGAGCAAGTAATAATCCGAAGGTGCCAGATCTGGAGATTATGGTGGGTGTAGTAGTACATCCCATACACAATGTAAAAGCTTTTAGTGAGTTACCAAACTTGTATGAGGTCTTGCATTATCTTGGTGGAACACTATACCTTTTCTATTGATCAATTCTGCCCTTTTCTGTTTGAGTGAATCATTCAATTTGTCCAGTTGATGACAGTACACTTCAGAAGTGATCGTGGTATTGTCCGGTAGAAGCTAAAAAAAACTATTCCCTTGAAATCCCACCAAACATACAGCATTACTTTTTTTTTTATGAGTATCGGTTTTCGAAGTGCTTTGAGCCGGTTCATCTTTTTTACTTGATCCCTTGCATTTAACATTGTTGTAGACAACCCATTTCCCGTCCCCAGTGATGATTCACTTCAAATTGGATCATTTTCTTGACGTTTGAGAAGCATATCACTTGTTAATGTGACAGAGCAATTGAACTCATATGTCGAGTTTTGGAAATTAAACCAATGAGTTTCATGTGATCATGAACAATCGAATTCGATAAATTTAATCTCTCAGTGATCTCACTAGTTGTTTTTCGGCGGTTTGCATCAATCAATGCCTTTATTTTGCCTTCATCAGCTTCAACTTGCCTTTCAGAACGTAGTGCGTCTCAAAATTGCCGGAACGAAATTTTGCAAACTAGTTTTGGCACTGGCGTTCTGTCAATACATCTTCTCCATACACATTGAATAATATTTTTCTTGCTTGAACAGCATTTTTACCTTTTTGATGGTAAAAAAGTAAAATATGCCAAAAATTCTTTTCATATTTAAATCGCTGAGATTGTATAAGAAAGACATTGGTTAGTGTTTGCAAAACAAAAACTAATGTTGCATCTGAACAAGTATGGTGTCTAACATAAGTGCTACCAGCTTGTACTTTATTTTGTCCAAATAAATCACTGGCCGATATTGATACAAGTGCTACCAGCTTGTACTTTATTTTGTCCAAATAAATCACTGGCCGATATTGATACATAGTATCAAATAATGCTACTACATGACTGTATGAATTACTGATATCCATGGAGATATGGATATACAATTATAGGTTATTTATCATTTATAATTGTTCAATATGAAATTTTTTTATTAAAAATGGGAAAAGTGACATTTTTATTAAAACTACAGGATGACTGGGAAATACGATAACAAAATGTTCTGTCGTATTTAAAATGGCGCAAGTGGTTAGCAGACACTATGTTGACTATTATCTGCATTTTTATATTGTTTCTATTTCCGAAGAATCAAAGTGAAAATATGTTTCGATTTGTCTGATCTTTATTGTATTCTGAAGGTCAGACAAGTGAAATGGGTGCACCTAGTACACATACTCTATTTTTAATGTTATGTCGCATGTTTATAATATTCTAGCCACTGTGTTGCCTGTGACAGTTCTTTTCGTAGGGTCAGGTGCGACCACAGCTTGCCAACCCCCGGTGATTGCTATCTATTCTCATTTTGTTTGCTTCGCAAACAAACTCCACATGCAAGTCCATGATGACCTTGACGTGGTTATTATCAACAACATAAAT
This sequence comes from Metellina segmentata, assembly GCA_947359465.1. Lineage (NCBI taxonomy): Eukaryota > Metazoa > Arthropoda > Arachnida > Araneae > Tetragnathidae > Metellina > Metellina segmentata. The sequence goes on from OX375881.1 coordinate 33,694,961, forward strand.
CAAAACATGCTAGAATCGGAAAATTTGGCATAGTTCCAAAAACTGACATTCAAAAATCAAAAAAATCGTTCCTTTTTCATTCGAGGTTCGGGTGACGTCACATTCCAGAGGGAAGAAAGAATGATGAAAAAACTAATAATTTAATTTTAAAATGTTCTAGGTTATAAATTTTCAAGTTCCGGATGGACACAAAAATCGCAAAAAATGTGGACTACCTGTGTGCCAAATTTCATTATTGTGTAAGTGCCATAGATTCGTCAGGACACTGTGTAGTGAGGGACAAACTCTTTCTTTTATAATAGTAGAGATTGTATTTATAAATTGCATTTAATGATCTGTGTTAAGGATATAAAAATTTATTTTAGTTTTTCTTTTTTTAGAAGAATGAGATAGCAATTTTAAAGAAACTTATGCAGGAAAAAGAAGAGGCTTATAGAAATGAACAAAGGATGCACCAATCAGCAAATGAAAGGATCACTGATTTACTCCAGGAATCGAATGAGGAAAAGGCTCAAGCCTCGGCCACGGAAAAGACGTTAAGAGATGCATTGAATCAAGAGCAGCAAGAAATCAAAGCACTGCATGGTATGATGCAGCGCAAGCGAGAACAATACGGGTCTGAAATCTCAGCCCTTCAGTCTAAGATGCAGCAGATGAAAAATAAATTGAAGGAAGAACATGCCTTAGCCACTCAGAGACTTCAAGAAGAAAACAATCAACTGCAGTCCTTGAGCAGAATAGAGTCTGAAAAGCAACAACGCGGCACAATAGAAATCTCTCGCCTTCAGCACGAAAACGATCAGCTCAGATCGTCTCGCGATAAGTTCGAAACACACCAGGCAGCTATGCAACAAAGCCAAGAGGATCTCCATCGGCAAATTCAGCAATTGGAGAAGCATATTGAGCAGTTACTGAATTCGCATCAAGAAGAAGAATACAGCTACAAGCAGAGGATTAATGAAATGAGCAACAAAATTCAGCAAACCGAAAACGCTCGGTCTTCTTTGGTGCAAGAATTGCAGAATGCGCAATCTGTCTGCAGCAGTTTGGAGGCTGACAACTCATCACTAAGGCAACGGTTAGAGGAGGCCAAACATCAACTGAAAAATTCTGAACAAGATGTCTTACAACTTCAAAGTAGATTGGAGGTGTGTATCAGTATCTGAAGACAATTTATTTATTTTTATTTGTGTTTGATTTTATTGAATACATTCTAGGTTTATTTGACGGATTTAAAAAGGGAATAACTGACATTTTTCTATGTCATTTTTGTCAGTCTTATATTCAACACTAATGGGGCTTTTTTCTATCATAAACCATAACTTGATTTCATCCCTTGTCAGCAATTATGTCTTGGCGTATAGAATGCAAGACTAGAAAAGCATAATTCTCTAAAAATTTGAGTTATTCCCTGTAGTGGATGGATATAGTAAATTAAATGCTCATTAAAAAGGACAAAATAAACATTTACTAAACAAAGATACCTACCTGTGAAGGAAGTTTTTAGTTGTACCAAAGGAAAAAATCAGTAGTTTTAAGAATTTTTCAGTAGTCAAGTTGAACAAATCGGCTTACATAACATGCATATATCATTAATTCAAATACTTAATTACAAATTCGAAACATATATGCAGCACATTATATTATTTATAATTATAGTAAGGTTCGTTATACACTAGTCACTGTGTGGCCAGCATGGCGTTGCCCGTGACAGTTCTTTTCGAGGGGTCAGGTGTGACCAACTGTTCGCTATGACTTAGTGATTGCTACAAAATTGAATTTTTCCGTAGAAAAAATTATCGATTTCCTAATCTGTTGTGCCCAATTCGCTTCTGTAAAAACTACAGAGAATCCATAGTAGTTGGCATGTGACTCAAGATTTACAGGCTGGTGAAGTGAAAAGGCCTGATTGTGGTCCACAGCAAATGAGATTAATAAAATCAGACCATCAGTTCAGCTTCATTTCTGCACAGAAATATTTTTCCCTATTCAGGTTCCTTCTCCTTTCCAATAAGGATGCTTCAGTATGAAAACGATCTCATCTTATCTATATTTGATGTCCTGATATCATACCTCGACATCTGACATTTTTTTTTTTACAACCGTTTCATTTTTCTTGCTACATTTTTTTTTGTTGCTGAAATCTTTGTTTTTCTAAAATTTGTTTTCATTTTCACTTTTGCATTCCTGTGGAATTCCGTCATTGCACATGCTAATGGATAAGAGAAAGATATAAGAAATAATGATTTGTTAGCTTGTGCTCTAGCGGCATCAAATAGTACTGTTTGGATGATGAAAATGAATGTTCCTCGTATTTCCTTTATTTTGAAAGTTTTTGTATCAGCAATGTAAAAGTTTGTTTATTAGTTTGTATGTTTTATTACAGGAGTCAAGCCGACAGCAAAGAGATCTGGCAAACTGTCTGGAAAAAATGAGAGATGAAGTAATGGAAGTATCTAAATTCAAACACGAGCAATTGCAAGTAATCCAGTCACTTAAACAAGAGAATGAATTGCTTGTTGCGCAAGTAAGCCAACATCTAACTGAAAACTCGGAAAAGAAAAACCAAAATGGTGATTTGCCAGAAAAGGTTCGTTTTATAATTTCCTGTCTGCTTCCGTTTTCTTTATTATACACTTAAAATTACTACTTTAAATAGATGAACTTGCGCGAAAACTTTACAACCTTTGATCAATTTCCCAGCAATCAAATACCTTTTATGAAATATTTCAGGATTTCTTTTTAGAAAAAGCCATGGAAGTTACTACTTCAACAGATTCCGAAATATTAGTCATATAGTATAGTCATTTGTATATATTAGAAATATTAGTCGTATAGTATACGAAATATTAGTCATATCGTCCGAAATATTAGTCAATAAAGTAATACTAGGGGCCCAGCTCCATAGTGCTCACCAATCCCCGGAGGATTGCTTTGCAATCCTTATTGGTTCGCAGCGCGTACCTTGCTCACATCAATAAAGACGTGTCCTAGCTAAAGGAATTGGGTGGAGTGGTAGCAAACGGGACAATTGCGCCAAGGCGGTTTTTTTTTTGTCGCCAAACAAAGATGGTGGCATCCATGTAGCAAAATCCACACTGTGAACCTTTGCATATATGGATTTGATAGTAATTTTTTGGTGTGGAGTGGTTGCATACAGGACATGGGTAGATGACTTAACGTTAGTCATCTCATTCCCACATGCTGGACACTTCACACTCGTAGCAATCAATCTAACTTTATGACAAAATTGAATCACAACCAAGTTCTCAGGATCACTCATACTATCAATATACATTTTACGCAAAAAAAAAGCAATTATTCTACCAGTTAAGCCATCTACTACCATAGCTAATATCAAGTATGTGAACGCCAAACAAAATTGAAAAAAAAGTGCAACTTTTTTTCGAAGACGTAAATTGCTATACTTCCAAGTCATGAATCGCAAAAAAAGATGTAACACAACTTCACGTTGAAACGATACAAAAAGAAATGACGGATTGAGCGTCGTTATCGCTTATCGTTAACCAAGAAAAAAGTGTAAACCAATCGGCACATTTTAATTCGAATCAGATAATAACTTCATTTCTTTACTTCTAAATAGGGTTGCCTTAAAACAGCATGAATTGGAAGTTTGCCACATTGGAGAGAAATCGTCCACTGTCCCGTTCGCAACTACTTCACCAGGAATTGTTTACAAAATATGTATTCCAAAAAAATATTTTTCAAATATAAATTTGTTGTACTACAGAAAAATTACACAGAACCTCTAGAATCAAAACTCGAACAATTTGGAATTTAAATGGATACTTAGAGCAAATTTTGACTCGAAATGTGAGCACTTTGGAAATCAAATTCCAAGCATGTTGTTTGTAAGCTGCAACGTCTTGACTAATATTCTTTTTATCCCATAAAATTTATCTGATAATGCTATAAATTAAATTGAGGCGCGAAGCTTCATGGTAAACAAACGATCGTACAGTGTTGCCAAAACGGGATAACAAATATTGTCTTTTTTGTGTGCCGCATAAGAGAATTATTATACATACCTAGAAGGTTGGATAAAATGGCATATTCTGCTGACAGATTATTGCATTAACTAACTCCTCAGCACACCTTTCTTTGTGTGTGTATCTATTTACTTGACTTTTGGCTCAACTTGGAAAAATATGACCCTTGCGTCAAAATACCCAACCAACCTCTGCACACCTCAAAAATTAGTTTTTATTTATGTGTATAATTCATCTTTATTTCTCAAAAAATTCAAATAAATTTAATCCTTTTTGGTTTGGAGAGTGGGATGCCTGCTCAGATGTTGACCTCGTCATCTGACCATGATTTAAAATTACAAGGCATTGTCTATGGATCTTTCCCCTGTGAACTGATCCAGGACTGTCACCTATAGCATGTTGTGTTGCTCCAGTGTAGCGTTTATTTGCCTGCCTAAACCTTTATAAATTTGCTACATGTAATATTTTTTACCCATCACATTGCAGGTTCATAGTTATGTACGACTAAATAAAACTATCTAATAAATCCATTGGTAATGTGCAAGGCTTGTTGGAAGTAATAAAATAAACAAAAGAGGCAAGTTTATCTTAAAAGGACTCGTATTTTTCAATCAATTTATTTGATTAAGAAGTTTCTGTTTACCTCTTATTTTTCGCCTTTATTGTGTAAGGTTTTAATTACTTTATTATCATTACTTAATTTTGCTTGTGTCAAGTAGGAAGTATTCTGCTTTCACTGATTGATTTTATTTGCAGTTCATGTGACATCTTGAAAGCAGAATACTTAGGATTCATCTAATTTAAAATTTGCATGCTTGACAAGTAGTTGAAAAGTATTCTGTCTAATTTTAAAATAAGCATACAATTACGGGTTTTTTTTGTTGGATTTTTGTTTTTCTTTTATAATATTTACCACCTACTTAGTTTTGTGCTTCTTTGCCTTTTACCCAACATCTCTAATTGGGATCTGTGTTTTATAATTATCACTGTATTACTGCTATAGCAAGAATAGTTTTATATTTTAGAATTAAATGTTTTTCTTTATTAGTGTGTGTGTGTGTGTCAGGTTTTACCAAAATTAAAAATTGTGAAGATATTTTACATAGACTTCATGATATTCTTTCTAGATTGAATTTTTATATTCTCTGAAGATAACATTTCTTTTTTGATTACAGTCTAGATTAATAGGAATTGAAGAACATGAGGCCATGTAAGTTAATAATTTTTAAAACTTGTAAGTATTTTCTATTGAAATCAAGCTTTATTGTAAACCTTTTTTAGATTTATTTTCTGATTTTTATTTTTTATTAAAAATTAGCTAAAATTTTATAGTGCATGTATCAAATAGCAAATATTAATTTAAGTAAAACATGTATTTGACAGCAAACAATTTTTTATAATTTTTTATACTAATGTTTTTTTATTTTAAGAATTCAAGAAAAAGAAAATTTGCTTCATCGCCTTTTGCAAGAATTGGAACAATGCAAATGTGAAATTATTTCACTGTCCACTGAGTTGGAAGCTCAATCGAAGAGGAACAAAGTATGAAATGTGATATTTAATAGCATAAATGTTGTGATTATTTGAAATTCAGCAACGGAAATGATATGACAGCTGCACCATTTCTTTAGCTTCACGAGCACATGTCTGCCATAGGAGTGCACCATTCATGCACCCTCTATTGTAATGTCCAATCACTTTCATCTTCATTTGTGCTCTGGACTATCTATATATAAAAATGGATGTGTATATTCTCTATACAAATATACACCGTTTGACTAATCCACACCAAATTTGGTACACTTATACTTTAGAACACTGCGGAAAACATAGGCTATTACTCTCCTGTCTTCAGACCAATCTAGCTCTTACGACAATGAAAATTGGCACACAGGTAGTACTAAAAGTCCCTCTCAAAGCCCCAATATTGACAAGGAAACACGTTCTACTGTAAGTTAACATTGAAATGTTGCGGTCATATTTGAGAATTACTAAATATCATAAATCAGTATCTTTATTAATATTTTTTCAATGTCTTTTTCGATTTGCTCTATTTTCAGCTCAGTAAGTCGAAATTCAACACTTTGCACGTCTTTCGTTTTTCACTATTCTGCATATTTTCTTCGGAATTTCGTTTCTGTTTGTATACGTCTTAGTCTTTTGCATATTGCAATATATTATTCAGGAATTAAATGTATATATTTGCATCCAAAGTAAATTGTGGTAGCTGAAAACGTTAAAAAGTATTTCTGTACAACTTAAATTTTTCCATTTTCCTATGTAAGAAAAGTGGTTATTCTAATTCACTTTTCAATCAACATTTAACCACTTCAACCCGGGCAATGCCGGGTTATTCCGCTAGAACTGAATATAAACTCGATTTTTAAATGGTCATTTTGTTAGTTCTCTAAAGGAATAATTTTTCAAAATGAGTTATTAAACAATGACTAAAAATACTGTTCTCAAATTTAAGTAATAATTTCAACAAGTCAATGTTGATTCAAATCAGCTACAAGGCAATCTTGATTTCCTCTTTGCACCTTAGACTGTTTTAGATTTTTTTAAATCTTGTCATTAGTTGATTGACAGCTTTTTCCTTGTATGGGGTCGCTATAGCTGAGTTGGAAGAGTAGCAGGTTTGAAATTTTATCCAATCAAAGACGATAATGTAGGGGTGCACAACCTTTTTGGGAGAAGGGCCACTCGCACCGTTGATTGAGACATGGGGGGCCGCAAATGAAGTTACAGCACAGACACAATGAAAGTGCTACTACGCAATTATGTACAGCTGTTATTAGTATTACACTATATATGTATAGTAAAAAAATAATAACTTATTTTAAACTTACAAATGTTTTCTCAAAAAATCTAGGAGCTCATTACAGAGCTAAATGAATGATATTGTGAATAGTTTAATAAAAGTAGTTAACAAACATTTGCAATGATTAATCATATAGAATTACTTTGAGAATGTGTCTCAAGAGCGTCATATGTACCTCAGCAAATTATTTTAGGTTATAAATTTAATTACAGTAATAGCACTATGCCATTCAATAAAGATGAGTATCAGAAATTTTAATGATATCAGTAAATTTAGAAATAAAAACTACAGCATCAAATATATTTAATATTAAAATTTCTAAAGCATAAACAATAATTATGTTACAGCTTGCTAATGGGATGGCTGATACTGAGTTTTACTAACTAATTTAGGTATATTAGGTTCAATACTGCAAATAGAAACTCTTAAGACTGATTCTAAATGTTTGTCAGTCAATTTGCTTCTTATCTTAAATCCGTTTGGAAGTTTATAGTCAAAATTAGTTTGCGGGCCGCAAATTGATGATTAGCAGGCCGCAGGTTGTGCACCTCTACCATAATATATGTAGGATTTTAATTCTAGAGTACATTAGAATCTGGCAACACACTTGGCTACTCTATTTCTGACAGTGCTAGTTTTTCTTACGCTTTGCATGGATTTCGAGTGGGTGAAATATTCTTGTTTTTTTTTTAACAAAAGACAAAAAGATGAGTTTGTCAGTTATGTTGAGATTGGATTGATGTAGCTGAATGGAAGTTGTTGAGTTGAATTATGCTGAGATAGAGAGTATTGATGTTGATGGTTAATCGATGTAGCCTAGTGTATTTGTTACATTAGTAAAAAATGTTCCATTCCTCGCATTGAAAAGACGTTAACCCTAGATGACCGAGCAGGATGGACAGTCCTACATGTATGCTGGGGTGTTGCACAGGAAATCTCTCATTGTCATCTGACCGCCATTTATAGTGATGATAACTTCTCAAGGGGAATAACTGGACAAGTCTAAAAACTACTTCTCACAAGCATGTTTTTATGATTTCCCGGGTTTTTTTTTTTTTGTAAATTGAGCTGTTGTTATAATTTATTTTAACTGTATTCTTTGTTAACTCTGTTTTCATACACATTACTTATCTACTTGTCCACAATGCATAAAGTTTTGGTGTGGAATTTTTAGAGTGGGGTGCCAGCTCATTTGTTACCTTGTCATCTGACCATGGTTCGACATTACATGGTGTTGTCCTCGGATATTTCTCTTAGGGAATTGTTCCTGGACTGTTGTCAATAGCCTGTTGTGTTGCTCTAGTACGATATTAATTAAAATCGCATTACATTAAAACTTACTATGCAAATCCTTCAGCAGTCACACTTATCTCAATTTGCCAAATTTCAACATCCAGTTTTTCCCCTCTACCACAGATATGTCCTTGGATCTTTCAATTTGGGATTGATCCCAGACCATTGCCAATAGCCCATTCAGATGATCCAGCATGACTTGAATTTAACTACCTACCCACTCACTACCAATGTATGCTGATCTTATTCGTGTAATTTTTGTACTTCTAATTGCTGACAGATAAATTTTTTTGCTTCTGTCAACTGCAAAAAGTCTATATTAGATAGATTATGAGGGTTTTCAAATTAATGAATTCTAGTAGATTTGTATTTTCTCAGGTTTTTTATTTTCAATTCTTTTTACTTGCAGTAGAGAGCTTATACAATGAGAACTATAAATCAAATATATAATCGAAGCTGTTCATAATTCATGTGTAAAATTACTGTTTCTCGTGGATATATTGGAAATGCATGTTCTGTTGGATAGATTTATTTGATTGAGCATTCAAATTGGTATGGTATCGTGAGTATTTTATTGTATTTTTCATGTTGTATATTTTTATTTGTAGGAACTAGGTGATAAAAAAAGTGAATTAGCTGGAGCACTGCATGCTTCAGAAAGCAAATTGCAAGAAGTTATTAAAACAGCTGAACTTAAAGTGCAGGAAGCTCAAATGAAAGTTGACAATAACTCCAAAGAGATGCAAAATCTCTTAAATGAACAGATCAAAGAAGTTGAACTCGCTTTGGGAGAAAGCTATTCTCAAGAACTTCAAAGTGTTCAGCAAGATGCTGAAGAACGAATTTCAAAGTCTGAGTCTGAAGCTAATGTTAGACTTGAAGAATTTCAAGAAAGTTTATATGGGAGACTAAATGAACTGAATTCTGAGGCTGAAATAAAAATTAAGGATGCCATGAAAGAAAAGGAGGTACCTAAAGTATTATAAACGTTTAATGTAGTGTATGTAGAACATTTTCATTGTCAGTGATCAAAAATGTATTCAATAACGGATTGCCTTGTTTTAATTAATTTATTGTACCATTTTCTTATAATATTTAATATTTCATACTGCTTTCTTTTTTTTACTATTTTATTTCCCAGATATTTCTGACTTTTCCTTTTAAACCATTTTCCTCATTTGCAAATTTAGTCTAACTTTGGTTATCCAGAAAAATATGATTGAAGGTTAATTTAAAAAAGAAAATTATTATAGAAATGGAAGCATGTTACCTTAATTTTCATAGTTTACATCTCTACTATTATAAAGTAAAGTTTTTGTGTGTGTGTGTATGTTCGTGAAATGGTTCCCCTGACGAATTTATGGCATTCACACTAATGAAATTTGGCACACATGTAGTACGAATTTTATAGACAGCCCGATTCTTAAAATTTGATCTAGAAAATTTTTTAATTAATTTAATGCGATGTTTAGTTATTATTCCCTTTCCTCCGAATGGCAACAGTCATGATCGGTATTGAATGAATCTGTGTTTTCTGCGCGTGTGTAGCCGCCCTATTACTGGATATCCTTTTTGAAATTTTTTACAAGCATATATTAACTTTTAGTTAGTGTCAACTTTTATGTTTAAAATTTTTAACTGTGCTTACTTCATTTTTGCTACTGGATAACGGTTGTGTAATACGTTTGTTATTGTTTCTTTTGTAGACTATCGTAGTTTGGAATTTGATTTTTGAAGTATATTCACTTTTAGTATTACTGAATATACGTTATGAAATTTATTGCATTTTTAAAAGTATATTAACTTTTAGTTAGAGTTAAGTTTTAATCTTTTATATTTGTATGTTTTTATTGTGCTTACTTAATTTTTCGAACTGGATAACGGTTGTGCAATACGTTTGTTATTGTTTGTTTTTTAGAATACGATAGTTTGGATTTTGATTTTTTATATTCACTTTTAGTTTGGATTATTTAGATATTTTTTTTCAAAGTCTAGCGATATTTAAAAAAAAATCTTTTGTGCAATTTATGGTTTGTTTCATTTATGCAATCTTTTGTTTGTTTCTGTATAGTCATAGTCATATAGAGTAGGGAGGTCAGGAAAGCCCTAGGTGCTGATTCCACTAGGGAATATTGCACCAAACCCCATTGTTTTTCGATACTCCTGTCAGAGAAAGCCAGATTCCTTGAGAAAGGCCAAAAGGCTTTTGACAGGTTCTTCGTGAATTGTATCAAGTTCTGTTCCAAGACCTAGACTTGAGTGCCTTATGTGAAGCAGAGCTTCGCATTCAAAAAGTATGTGGTGGGCAGTTTCCTCCACCATATTGCATTTTCTGCATAGAGGTTCTTCTTTAAAGATTCCCATCCTATGAAGGTGTTTTCTTAGGTGATAGTGGCCTGTGAGAAATCCAACTATCACCCTCATCTTACCCCTGCTAAGACGAAGGATCTGAGAAGATGTTTTCATAGAAGGTTCTTGAATCATAAGCCTTGCATGTTTTTGATCGGTGGTTTGCTTCCACTTTTTTGTAGTTTCTTTAAGCATTCTTTCTCCTATCACCCTTTTTGCGGTAGAGATCCCGCAAAAAGGCTCAGGGCTTAAAGGTAGGTCTGCAGTCCCCAGTTTGGCTAACTTATCTGCATTTTCGTTTCCTTCTACACCAGTATGCCCTGGTGCCCAAGTAAGAAAGATCCTATTATGGGTCCCCAAGTCATGTAGAAGGTTCTTACATTCCCAAACAAGTTTGGAGCTTATTTGGAATGAGTTTATTGCCTTTAAGGCTGCTTGACTGTCACTGAATATGTAGATTTTCCTATTTGAGTAGGATCTTCTAGAACATTCTTGTAGACAGTAGATGATAGCAAGCAGTTCCGCTTGAAATACTGTGGCATGTTTTCCTAATTTTCGGGAAATCCTTGCCTTAGGTCTGATCCCACATATTCCAGCACCTGCCTTTTCGTTTTGTTTGGAGCCATCTGTGTACCACACAATGTCTCCATTTGTGAGCTTGTAGTTTTCCTCTTTCCATTCCTCTCTTAGGTCAATAAGTACCTCAAAGGGTCTTTGAAAGAGGAATCTTGTCTCCATGATGTCAGAGGGCATCAAAAGTATAGGGTCAAAGAAATTTTGGTTAATACTGGTGTGGGACTTTTGGCTGGCAAAATCCATCCACAGTCCAGCGTTTTCCAGTCTGTAGGAACTTCTTCTGGCAGCACCGCTGATAAAGATATCAAGTGGGACAACAGATAGAATAATTTCCATGGCTCTGGTGGGAGTGGAGGACATAGCACCTGTTATTCTCAGGCAGGCAGCTCTTTGAAGACTGTCTAGCTTGGTCTTAACAGTCAATTGTTCCGTCTTTTTCCACCAGACCACAGCCGCATAGGTCACAATGTGTCTAATAGCCATAGTGTATAGCCAATAGGTCATCTTTGGCCTTAGACCCCATGATTTACCATAGTATTTCTGCATAGTACTTCGGTTTTTATACAGTAAATTTTTATAATTTTTGTTTTGATGTCTTATGGAAAGAAAAGCGATATTTAATGTACAACTTTAAAAAATTAATTTATTAGTATATTTTTGTTTTATTTGGTTTCCTAAAAATGTCCACAGTATTGAAAAGGGCTTTACTGCACTCACGCCAATCTTGGATTTCTATCATTTATGCAAACTAAGAACATTTCTTCTATGTAGCTCTATGCTCACAGGATCATGATATACTTTTCGAATTTCAACATTTTACTGAGAAGCAAACACATGTTCCATCAATTTATTGTCGCCATGTAATCCGAGATTCAATCGGAGAAGGTGTTGTAGATACGACTGAATCAGATCACTCAGAATGGAACAGTATGCACATTTGAGAGATGCGTTGATGAAGGATGGAAATGTTGCAAAACAAAAACACACAGAAATTGCTAAACTTCCAAAAAGATATCAAAACCAAAAGTTCAAGGTGATACTTTTGTACATTTTTATGTTGCATAAATTATCAAATTTAAGTATTGCTATTCTTAATTATTCATATTCTTTCCTAAACACACTCAAACACAGACACAAACAAAAAATTGCATAAAATAATAACTAAATTATGGCATTTCGCTAAAACGGCCTCTTTTAATTTACGCCTCACAATGTTTTGTTAAATGACCAAAACAAATGCTGTTTTTATGCTTTTGTTTAGTATCAGCTTCTCCCTTTAGGCGACACTGCTACATTTTGCCTCACGAAAATATCAGTAATGTTTGCATAACATTGACATAATCTTACTGTGTTGTCGCTATAGTGTACTTAGACCAACATCGACTTTATACAAAGCCCACATCACAACTCAAAATCCTATCGCGAGGCTACTTTTACACGCTACGATACAAACTGAAGTCGGTTCAGACTAATAGGTGTAGTTAAACATAAGTAACTTTTTCATATTCGTCTTACAATACACTCTACAGAAATAAGGAAGTATTAAAATGTATTACGTAACGGCCAATCACGGTTTTGTTTTTAGAAATATGCTACAAATGCAGTCTTGGATTTAAACATTATTTTATTAATGACACCAATGCTCTGACCCTTCACAATGCTGACTTCTTATATCACTGCCTTTTTTGCATATTGGGGGCTGTAAAATAAAAAAATACTGTTATTACGAAATGATGTTATTTTGTTCATCTTTTATGCTATTTTTGTTTGTTTCTGTGTTTGGGTGTCTTTTGGAAAGCATAGCAATATTTAATTATGTTCATTTATGTAACGTATAAATTTACAAAAGCATATACTTTAACTTTTGGTTTTTATATCTTTTTGGAAGTTAGGCAATTTTTGTGGAGTTTACGTATAGCAACGTTTCCACCTTTCATCAAAGCATCTCTCAAATGTGCATAATGTTCCACTCTCCGAGTCCCTCTGATTCAACGATATTCAAAACAAAAGTTTATACTTTTGTAAATTTATGTTGCCTAACTTATCATAATTAAATATTGCTAGGTTTTCCAAAAGTCACCCAAACACAGAAACAAACAAAAAATTGCCTAACAGAGCAACAAAACTATGGCATTTCATTACAACTGCCTTTTTTTTTTATTCATGGCCCACAATATTTCGTTATATGGCCAAAAAAAACCCCACTGTTTTTATGTTTCTGTTTAATTTCCAGAAGCCAATCTTAATTTCAGAGGCTGCAATTTGCTGCACAGTAAGATGGAAGTATTCAAATGTGTTAGGTAACAGCCAATCACGGTTTCGTTTTTAGAAATATGCAAAAAAATGTAGTCTTCAATTTAAACATCATTTTGCCAATGCTGGCTTCTTATATGACTACCTTTTTTGCATATTGGGGGCTGTAAATAAAAAAAAATGTTATTGCGAAATGCTGTTATTTTGTTGATTTTTAATGCTATTTTTATTTTGTTTCTGTGTTTGGGTGTCTTTTGGAAAGCATAGCAATACTTAATTTTAATAATTTTTGCAACACATAAATTTACAAAAGCATAAACTTTTACTTTTGGTTTTTATATCTTTTTGGAAGTTTAGTGATTTCTGTGTACTTCAGTTTTTTTATCGCAGCATTTCCACCGTTCATCAACTCATCTCTCGAATGTGCATACTGTTCCACTCTGAGTGATCTCATTCAGTCGTATGTACAACACCTTCTCCGATTCAATGTCGGAATACATAGCGACAATAAATTGATGAAACAGGTCTCTGCTTTTGAAAAAGATATCCAAATAATCCAAACAAAAAGTTTATATGCTTTAAAAATGATAATCCAAACTATCGTACTCTAAAACAGAAGCAATAACATATTGCACAACTGTCATCCAGTTCCAAAAATGGAGGAAACACAAAAAAATATATACTTATATTATACATTATGATAATCCAAACTAAAAGTTTACGCTAACTAAAAGTTAATATGCTTTTAAAAAAGCAATACATTTTTATAAAGTATATCCATTAATGGGGCAGCTACATACGCACTGTAAATACGTATTTAGTCAATACCAATTGAACATTTGCTATTCGGAGGAACACAATATTAATTAAATATCTCATTACATTACTTTTAAAATGTTCTAGATTAAATTTTAAAATTTGTGGTGGACTATAAAATTGTAAAATATTCACACTACCTATGTGCCAAATTTCATTATTGGAAGTACTATAGATTCGTCAGGACACGCCGAACAGACAACACACGTAGTACTTCATTCTATAATTGTCTACAGTTGGCAAAAGTTAAGCATATCGTGGAAAATTTTAATTTCTGGAAGCTAATCTAAATTTGATAGGCTGCAATTTGCTGCAGAGTTAGATAGAACTATGCAAATGTGTTATGTAACAGCCAATCACAGTTTCGTGTCGACAAATATAAAAAAGGCTGTCCTATAAGAAGCCAGCATTGTGAATGTTAGAGGAGTTGTATGTAAGTGCTGTAAAAAGTGTTTGCAACTTTTGTAGGATTAGTTTTCAAGATGGGCGTGTTTCTGTCACTTCCACAACACATATAGCAAGCGCTGCCGTTTTGTGGGATGCCTTAAAGTTTGGCAATCAATCACTCATGTTGCTCTTTTCTTTGCCGTTCATTCCGTCATTTCATCATTATGCTAACAGAAACTGCTGTCAAAACACCTGTGGCCCACACCCAAAAGGTTACAACCCCTGCGGTTCATCGATATATTGCTGTTGTAGCAAAGCACTCATCATGCATGGCTCTGCCAAAGGGCAGATCTTTCCCAAATAAATAAATATGTCAATGTCATCATAAAGCAAGTCTTGCGAGAATTACCCCATAGTTTTTAAATTTACAAATCTATAGACATTACGCATAACAGAAATGAGTCCTTAAAACACACAACACAGTTTTTTTACACATTGGAACCATCTGGAGTACTCTCGCACATATTGGAGCACTGATTATACTTCTCACGAATCTGAATCCACCTTCACTATGCAATGGCACAACACTCTGTCAAGAAACTCATGCCAAATATTATTCAAGCCACCATCGTCACTACACATGCTGCAAGTTTAAACATATTCATTCGTTAAATACCAATCATCACTTCTGATATCCCCATTCCAATTTAAAAAACTTCAGTTCCCAGTTCGTTTAAGATTCACTGTCAGCATCAACAAGGCACAATCACTTAAAGTCATACGACTCGGTCTCATTAAACCGTGTTTCTCCCACGGTCAAGTGTTCAACAGAATTTAATACCTTTTTACTTTTTATAAATAGATATCACTTCAATTTCTTGCCACATATGGTTATTTTAATAAGTGTACATGTATACTATCTCGGGGAAAAATAATCAAGTATAAAATGCTAATTTTTATAATTTGTTTTCCTTTCCCACATGGCACAGACTTATTTCATTTCATTTAATTGTTTCTAAAGTTGCATTTCACATCTACAAACATTGCTAATTTTAAAAATTCAGATAAGGAATAAAATAATTCACTTTGTACTCAAAATAAAAAAAAAATTACCTTTTATTTTGTCCTATTAATCTATTTTATTCAAAATTACCTCAACTTACAAAAATATTTCTAATTTTTCTGTCTCCCTATTATTTAAGTAATTTGGGGTTAAAATATACTGTATTGCCCAAATCAACAGATTTCACTGTTGTGTTAAAAATAAATACACCACACATTCAAGTTGTAAAATTTAAAAAAGAAGAGACTCATTTTTTCGGTTTTCAGTACAAAAGCGTGTTTTCTCTCTCCCTTCAATTTTCTCAACTGCCTTTTCCAAAAACTTAAATCTCTTAATTCTTAGAAAATACAATTTTTGGCATTGCAGTAAAATGTGTAAAATATGCATGTGTATTAGACAGATTTTAAAATAATACAACAATCAACAGAAATTCTACATGTTTTTATTAAAAATTTCAGCGAATTTGAAATCTGAGGAAATTTTAAATTAACATCACACAAAATCAACACAATTGGCTATTAACGAGGGTATGGAATTAATTCCCTAATTGAGAGATCCGAGGTAATTTTTAATTAACGTCGTACTATAGCAACTCAACGGGCTCTTAACTGCGGTCAGAGATCAATCGCCTAAGGAAAGTATCCGAGAAAATTGGGTAATTTTTAATTAACGTTCTCAAGCACTACAACTACCTATTAACTAGGGTCGAAGTTTTATCCAATAAGGCAAATATACGTGTACAATCATGGTCAAATTATAACATAACACCTCAGCTGGCACCCCACCCTCCAAGAAATTGTCATGTCACACCAATTGGATCATTTCGCAATTCCAATTTCACAATAACGAGGCCATCACGGCGTTATCCGTGGTGTTGGTTTGCGAAGCAAACCAAATGGGAATGCGTAGCAAACACCGGTGGTTTACAATGGACACACCTAACCCCACAAAGTACAGCACGGGCAACACCGTACTAGCCACGCAGTGGCTAGTATTCACATAAATTGTTGGTTTAGGGAAAAGCTTGTGTGTGTGTGTACAAATTTGAATATAATTTTTTGTATTTTATACTCAACTCCCTTTGATAACTTCTTTATTCCCTTATAATAAGCATTAAGACAATTCAGAAAATATTTCGATTCTTTTTCCTCAGCTTTAAAAAAAAATATTATTGGAAATGCTTTTAAAAAATTATTATTGGAAAAATTATTGGAAAATTGGAAGCATGTTACCTTAATTTTCATAGTTTACATAAATTATTGGTTTAATGAAAAGCTTGTGTGTGTACAAATTTAAATATCATTTTTATATTTTATTCCCAACTCCCTTTGATAACATCTTTATCCCTTTTAATAAGCATTAAGATAATTCAGATAATATTTAGATTTTTCTTATAAGCTTTTTTATTTTTATTATTATTTATTAGAAGGATGCATTTGTGCTCTTCATTTTTAAGCATCATAATAGGCCTTAAATTCATCAAAACCACTCATCAAATCTATATACATAATACACTTATGCGTGGCGCAAAATTGGCCTGTATTTCTCACCCGGTTGTGGCAACTGGTTTGTCCTTTACGAATGTAAATAAATATTGAAATCCCTCATTTCACCAACGGGAAGCGCATCGCGTTCACGCTTGATCAATCTTCCCGATAATTGTGAGAGGTTTTTGAGAGAAAAATTAGCTCTTTGCGCCAAATTCAATATAATTTGTGAAGAAGAGAGCAGAGAACTAGAGAATCTTTTGACGAACGAATTCAGAGAATTACCGCTAGAAATACTGCGGCCAGAGTACGCGATGGAGCAACATTTAAGTAATAGAACCGATTCCCAAGTGGAAATAAGTGTTTCTGAACACGACTGTGGATTCATGACAGAAATATGCTCATTTTGTGGAGCTTTTTATTGGCCTGATGAATTGAACTCTTCAAAAAAATTCACAAAATGCTGCCAAACAACTGTTCAATGATATAGATTTTGAAACAGTGACGCCTGAAGAGCTCAAAAATCGTGCCATTCTCACTGTAACAAATGATTCATCAATGCAAATCAATAATCATGTACTGCAGTGTATGCCAGGAAATGAAGTCATTTATGAGAGTATTGTTACAATAGTCAGTTAAGATCCACGAGATCAACTTACATATTCAGAGGAATTTTTTAGTAGCATTACACCAACTGGAATGCCACCTCATAAACTTAAATTAAAAACAGGTGTTTTGTAATGTTACTCAGAAATTTAGCACCTTCAAAAGTTTTGTGCAATGGAACTACACTTATCGTGGTAAATTTACAAAAAAATACTATTGAAGCAAAAAAAAAATAAGTAACGAAAATAAAGAATCTTACCTGATACCTCTTATTCCACCTGATAGTAATATGCCTTTTAAATTCAAGCGTAAACAATTTCCTATTAGGTTAGCATTTTCAATGACCATTAATAAAGCTCAGGGCCAAACTTTTAACAAAATATGTTTAGATTTGAGCAAACCAGTTTTTACTCATGGCCAATTGTACGTAGGTCTTTCTAGAGAGATCTTTGGAATCTGTTACTGTTGTATCTGCGAGTTCTCAAATACACAACTGTGTGTGCAGGAAAGTTTTATGTGAATGAATATACCCCAGAATTTGTTATAGTAAATTCATTCATTCATATATCCCAGAAATCTATTTGTCAGTGTAAATAATCACCCACACTGTTCCTAAAAGTTCCAATATATTCCCTTTCTCGCTGCTCTCTCAGAACCTCAGCTGTATCGTTCAGCAATACATAAAAAGGGTCTTCGGATAAACTGTTTTCCACCGTGTAAATACTCAAATATCATATACCCTAGAATTTGTTATTATTGTAAATACATTGTCATATCATATCCCAGAAATCTATTTGTCAGTGTAAATACTCATCCATACTGTTCTTAAAAGTGAATTTAGAACATAGTAGTCCCCAGAGATTCCCTTTCTCGCTGCTCTTTCAGAACCGTAGCTCTATCGTTCAGCAATATGTAAAAAGGGTCTTCGGATAAACTGTTTTGCACCGTGTAAATGCTCAAATATCATATACCCTAGAATTTGTTATTATTGTAAATACACTGTCAAATATCCCATAAATCTATTTGTCGATGTAAATACTCACCCATACTGTTACTAAAAGTGAATTTAGAACATAGTAGTCCCAAGAGTTCCCCTTTCTCACTGCTCTCTCAGGACATTAGCTGTATGGTTCAGCAATACATAAAAAGGGTCTTCAGATAAACTGTTTTGCACCGTGTAAATACTCAAATATCATATACCCCAGAATTTGTTATTATTGTAAATACATTGTCATATCATATACCCCAGAATTTGTTATTATTGTAAATTTATTGTCATATCATATACCCCAGAATTTGTTATTATTGTAAATACATTGTCATATCATATCCCAAAAATCTATTTATCAGTGTAAATACTCACCCACACTGTTACTAAAAGTGAATTTAGAACATAGTAGTCCCAAGAGATCCCTTTTCTCGCTGCTCCCTCAGAACATTAGCTGTATGGTTCAGCAATACATAAAAAGGGTCTTCGAATAAACTGTTTTGCACCGTGTAAATACTCAACTATCATATCCCCCAGAATTTGTTATTATTGTAAATACATTCAGTTATATATTGTCCCAAAAATCTATTTATCAGTGTAAATATTCACCCAAACTGTTCCTCAAAGTGAATTTAGTACATAGTAGTCCCCAGAGATTCTCTTTCTTGCTGCTCTCTCAGAACTGTAGCTGTATCGTTCAGCAATACATAATCAGATCAATTTTCAGGTCTATGTAGACTAAATAGATCCCCTTTTAAGCTAGACTAAAGAATTGTAGTGACCTATGGGCGAGCAAAGCGAGCTGCTTGCAGTTCCGGGGGTTGGCGTGCAGGGGGCGTTAGCCCTCTAGTTTATAAAAGATTTTTACAAGAAAGACACTCAAAATTGTTTGACAAAAATGAAACTTGAAATTTTTGTTTATATCTTCATAGTGTACAGATTTCTCTATGTAGAAAAATAATATAAGATTTCAGGTTTTTTTTTTACAATGATTAAAGATGTCCAATTCTTAAAGACCCTTGTTATCCAATTCCAAACTAAAATAAAGTTAATTTTCTTTTCCAATCCTTATTAAAGAGATTATATCATTTTATTGTATAACTGGGTTTCAAAAATTTAAATAGAAATGGAGACCTAATTGTCAGTTCAAGTATGAGAGTGGATAAACTTAAAGCCATCAGTTTAAGTGCATTTGAAATGCTAGTAATTAAACTGATACACCAGCTTTGCTGTTTGCATTCGGTACAGTTTGATTAAATCATTCAGATGATCACAAAGTCTGAATAAGTCCAAATTTAACTAATCTTTTAATTTTAAAATAAAAGAATCTAGTCGGCTTTCAAAAGAATTTAATGTATTCACCAGAACTGATTTTCCGGGAAATTCAGTAAATATTGTTTAGCTGAAATTGTACTGCTATTTTAAAGTTATATATAATATAGACTTCCCTCTTTAGAAAGGTCAATTTTGGTTCATCAGGATTTAAATTAAAGTTCATAAATGTGTTGAATTTTAATTGAAATCCTGATGAAGTATTTTTTTTCCCAGATTTTCCTTGTGAATTTATTTTTTGTTTCTAGATATTTAGATTATTTAGTGTTAGCTAAAGAACAAATTGAAAAAGTAATTTTGCCATTTAATATAAACACCATTAGTTTTTGTTATCACTATGCTCCTTGTTGTATTTATATAGAACATATTATCAATGTTGTTATAGATATTGTATAAATAAAAAATATATATATTTTTTTTTTTACAGCAAGTAAAAGCTGAATTAGAAAATTTTAGTGTTTCCATCAAAGACTTTTTCCAGAGAGTATTTCCAAATTTGACTATTCCAGACAATATTGTAAGTATAAAGCTTGAATTTTCACCTATTTCAAAAAAATATTTTTAGTACTGTTAATTAACGTAATGATACGAACCTTTTGACTTGTGCAAAATGAGTTCTGTGAGAAAAGACCCTGTTTATAATTTTGTATAGCTCAAGCTGGAAATGTTAGCAAATAAATTTATTTTGATAAACATGCTTCGTAATTTCTAATACTTGAGCTGTCATTACTCAGTGGTCACCCTATGTGCTTGCAAGTTGTAACGGGGATGGTTTGATTCCTGCCTGGGGTGTATTTCTCTCTTCTGTGTCATGAAAAAACTTTCCTTGTGTGTTTTTGACCATTACCTTGTGTTTGGCACAGCATGGCCCTTGTACCAAGCATGGTTGGCACCAGGCAAAAATCCGGGGGGGGGGGGTTAAAGCCCAACCCAACTAGGTTTTTTATGAGCCAACCCAACTGGATTTTTTAAAAGCCCAAGCCAATCGGGTTTTTCTGGACGTTTTTTTTTTTTTTTAATGTAAAACTGGGTTTAAATTTTTTTTTTTTTTTAAATAATTTTTACTCTCTCAAATTGTTGCCATATAAGCAACAGATACCACAAATGATGGATGGTTGTATTGCTTTATAAAGCAATGCAACCATTTTTTTACCTGGCTAATATAATGGACCCACTATGTATATCCAACCAGGGTGGTAACAGAACCTGGAAAACCGGGAAATCAGGGAATTCTCAGGGAATTTTTTAATTCTGGAAAAATCAGGGAAATCTCAGGGAAAATTTCCAAATTTTACAAAAAATCAGGGAATTTTTGACAATTTAAACGGCTACCATTGTTATTTGTCCTATTTAGAGATGTGCGATTACGAGTACTTTTGAGAATAGAATAAATTGTATTCGCCTAAATTGTAATTCGAATAAAGAACCTTAACGTCGTAATTTTTTAACACCGCGAAAACCGTCGCCGCCATTTTTTTCGCGGCTGCAGCATCTTGGTCGCTGTGAGGCTAGCAATACAACTTGTGGGATACAATTTGAAATTTGTGTAACAAATGATGTTTTTTGTGTATTAAATTAATTATTTTTGTTTACATTTACATTTTTGTATGTTTGCATTTGTTTTCGATGAATAGTGTGACAATGTAGGGTCAGGTGTAAAAAGTTCACAATCATAGTATTTTGCATTTTTTCTCCAGTTTTTTCAATTGCAATTATAGAGTTCCATTAAGGTTTCCAACCCTTACAATAACAATTAAAATATCAGTAGAGAAAAAATACAAAATATTTGTGGAGAATGATCCTTTTACACCCTCTGACCCTAAATGTTTAAAATAGTGTTGTGTGGATACTGTATATCTATACCAATCACGGATCACAACATTTCTTAAGGGAATTGGAAAATCAGGGAAATTTTTGTGAGACTATCAGGGAAATCATGGAAATATCAGTGAACTTTTTTTCAAGGATTTTGTTGCCACCCTGCCAACATATTGTCAGCAGAGCAAGACAAGCAGGATGAAACTTGGTTGCAATCTGTGAAACCTAAATATGTTTAAATATATGTTTTCTTTCAATAAGACTTGGATATGTCAATCGATCCCATTCTGTGTTTGACGAAGTGGACAGATTTGAACTCGGGATTAACAAACAGGTTTATAAACAAGTAACAACGGACAGCGAAAGCTGCAAGGTTGGTTCTCGGCAACCAATTGTCTTGCAAGTAAAAGATAAATCAGGAGATAGCTAAGCACAGCCCTTTTCAACATAAACATGCAGACGCTGTAGCATCCCTAAGTCATCTGGTTATCCATGCGCCATCTCGTAGGAAAATACTCAACACAGACTTTAATACATGGCAATTTAATCAAGAATTGTTTGTAAAATGTAACAAGAAATAATTTATGTTCATAATTTTACTGCTTGTTCTAAAGTAGGGAAATCATCAGCCGAAGTTTAAACTGTATCCAACGTGACTTAAAAGAATATTATAGGATCCACATTTGTAACATTTAAATTTATGTTAGACCAAGATATTAAACCACCAGTCATGTTATAATTTAGTTATTTAAATAAACCACATCCTATGATAAAATGGCTAGTTAACTTGCAACCAAACCATAGTTTTCTTTTCTGCTCATTTTTGTTTTATTGTAGATTTAAAATTGCAATTCAAATCAAAATATTTGTAAATATTTATGGCTTTATTGTTTTTTGTGTGTTTAAAAATTGTTGTTTATTTCATTAGGATAACAAAGCTTCTTTAACTCAGTATGAATCTGATGTGAAATCATATCTCGATGAACTCAGAGGTGATAACTCTCATGACTCTAAAGATATTGAAAATATGAAGAAGAAATTAGAAGTTGCATCTGAGGAGAAGATAAATTTAGAATCTCAAATTAAGATTTATGAAAGTGTCTTAGCTGAAACAGTAAGGTTTTTTTTTTTTTTTTGCTCATTTCTACCTTTAACCTTTACGCTGTGGCAAGTAAATAATTATCACCACTAAAATTTCGTTTACACCAGTGGCATGGTATTAATCTGTGTACTGTGATGTTATCTCCCTTTTAAGTGACCGCTGGCATCGATCACCATTTACGAGCTGTCAGCGACTGATCTTCTAGAAGGTCCCTCCTTTTGTTTGGTGCCCCCCTACCCTGCTGACAGTGATGTGTGAACTCTTTAGGAAAGCAGAATATCGCTCCAGTGATATCTTTTCTCACGCCACACAAATACTATGAAAAGAAAGCGTCAGTCGTAAATGTCACTCACTGCTCTAACGCTCAAATTAGGTAAGGGGGCTCGGAGAGTCGGGCCAAAGAGCCGTTCTGTGAGACGATTGAAAAAAATCTAAGCGTTGCAGTGTAAATGTTATTTTATTAACATGATAATTTTAAGAGCCCCCACATTGTTGAATAGAAACACTTTTATTCAAACCATCAAGGGTGTGTATGTCTAAAGTCGCGTAGAATCAGACAAGACAAGGTTTTGAAAAACTTAATTTATTTCAGCAACGCGATTTTATGGCAGGAACAAGACATAAGCATCTAGCGACATAGTCCTTTTAGTTATACAAGATTATGTTCTAAATATTAATTCTAGTTAGTATGTACTGTTTAATGCTCCACCTTTTCTGCATTGGCTTCCACCTCACTTGCACCATTTATTCTAAATATTAACTTGTGCGACTGGCTCACGAATAGATCAGCGATGAGAATTACGAGCTACGAAAACCTCAGCAATGTGGTGTTAGCATATGGCCTAGACAAAGGGTGTATATGCTGTTATATAACCTTAAATGCTTTTGTTAAAATCAATCTAATATAAAAATAACATCATGCATATATATAAACGCAGCAATCACGATCCAAATACCCAATGTGTGTTTTTCTGCTTTCATCCCACTACTGTGTTCCTCAGTCTCTTTTTTCCATTTACGTTTTTTACTTGATAGTCTTGTGTTAAATGCAGCTTGGCCAAATATGGCCCTTGTTCCATAAAACTACAAAACAACCAACCAACAATATAAGAACTATGACTTCAGAAGACTAGACAAATGTGTCCATATTTTTACCTTATCCCTGTTCTTTGCAGCTTCTGGCAAAGCTTGTCCATTTTGGACCTTGCACCATAAAACCTAAACAAAAAAAAACCTTTTTTACTTTTATGCACTCGGTACTCTTATTACACTGTAATAACACAACCGTAAAATCAGGGAATTCCTAGGAAACTTTTTAATTCTGGAAATATTGTGGAACTTTTAATATTTTGATCAAAACTGGCAACTACTATCGTTTGTTCTATTTAGAGATGCGCGATTTCGAGTACTTTTGAGAATCAAATTATTCGTATTTGCTGAAATTGTAATTTGAATAAAGAACTAAGTGGCATAATTTCCGAACAACGCAAATACTGCCACCGCGGTTTTCGTAGTCGTAGCGTCTAGTTGCCTTGAGGCCGGCGATACAACTTGTGGTATACAATTTGAAATTTGTGTAACTGATGACGGAGTTTTTTTTGTGCATTAAATTAATATTTTTTTCCTTGCAATTTATTGTAGAAATTTTTTGTAAAGCTTTAGTTTACGTTTATAGCTGTGGAAACGACCTTGGCGCTTTTTTTTTTGGTGCACTTCTAAAATCGCCAAAGAAGGAATTATTTCAAATGAACCAATGAAATCAAAGGACAGTTTAACGGATTTTGCAAGAACTTTCTACAGCATAAAAATTTTAATGATATGAAAATTTAAACTTTCCTCTTGCCGAGGTTGCCATGAAAACTGCAATAACCGAAAAACAGATGGGTTGCATTAACCTACCATAACTCGCTACTAAGTGTGCCAAAACCGTTGCTACTGCTATAAATGTAGACAGAATCTGTGCCAATTTTTTATGTAAATTTGTATTTGATTTTGATGTTTAGTAGGATAATGTAGGGTCGGGTGCAAAAAGTTCATAATCAGAATATTTTGTATTTTTCTGTAGTTTTTCAATTGCTATTGTAGGAGTTCCATTAAGGGGTCCAACCCCTACTACAACAATTAAAATATCGGAAGGGAAAAAATACAAAATATTTGTGGAGACTGATCCTTTAACACAATCTGACCCTAAATATTTAAAAATATTGTCGTATGGAAACTGTATATTGATACCAATTACGGATTGCAACATTTCTTAAGGGAATTATAAAAACAGGGAAATTTTTGTGACAATATCAGATAACTTTTTTTGAGGATTTTGTTGCCACCCTGTATTAATTCTATACACACAGTACTGAATAACATAACCTCCTCTTTCTATTTAGGAAAATATACTTAAGAACCTTCAAAACAACATCGAAAATGAAGAAAAGCGGTGGAAAATCGAGCTTCACTGTAAAGACGAAACTTTAAAAGAGGTATGCTTTTTCATAAGCAATATTTTTAAATGGTGGCTTATAATATTAATCATCCCCAATTCTGTAACTTAGGCAAAATGAGATTTTACAAAAATTTGCTATTGAAACTAATTTTTGTATCCTACTTTAGGCTCTGAATGAAAATGAAGAACTTAAATCAGAAAATAAAAAGTTAAAAACGAATTTGGAACAATTACATGAATTAAGAGAGGTTTGTAAATTATTTTGCAAATTCATTTTTAATATTTCTCCATTAAATTATAGGCAGTAGTAATACCCTGTGTTATCAGTAGTGCAGTGAACCTTTTGCAATTGTTTCTACAAGCTTTGCCATTTTATGTTTCTAAATCACCATAAACAATTCAATTTTTTTTCTGCTTAGTAATGTATTTGTAGAAACTATATTTATGTTATCCCTCCAATGTAAGAACAATAGTGGTGTTCTTTAGAGAGGGTAGGATAGAGACAATTTCTCTCCCTGAGTTATGGATTTCTACTACTACTACTAATAAAATTTTATTAGTAGTAGTAGCAAATAAATTTATTATTATTATTGTAATAAAATATTTATAATATTTAATATTAAAATATTCCACTCATAAACTCTTAGGAATCTTAGATTTGTTGAGGCTAAAGTCCTATTCAGAATGCAACAGAATTTGTTTCCTTTTATATCAACTGTTGGGGCACAGTTAATCCGGTTGGAAAAGTTAGATTAGCAACTAGAGGGTTGCAAGTTCGATACTTGGTTCATTCAAAAACTCATATCATGTGGACTGTTGCATCTTAAATCTGTCATGACCTCAAATGTCCTTACATTGGTGTAGTTTGGAAGTTTGAACAGTAGAGAGCCATCTCAGGAGTTAACCTCATCATCTGACCGTGGCTCAAAATTCTGAGGTGTTATCATATCTTTAGCTTCGAGATTCATCCTGAACCATTAACCATACCCTGTTGTGTTGTTTCCTTGAAAATTTAATTCAACTACCGATCTATATCAATTCTGAGCATTTTCATTTGTTTATACTTATGGTACGTTAGCACCAAATGCATATACTTTAAGTTTATGTACATTACGAATTAAAAACTGAAAACGTAAGGAAATTCATGTCGGAGAATAGCAAGAGGGTATTTATTTGATATACCAAATCAAGTCTTCCCTAAAAAATATTCCCAGCACTACCAAAAACTGAAATGAGGTCTTTGAAGAACAAAGAAAACTCCAGTATTGTCCAAAAATGTATATTACTCTAAAAATTCATCAACAGAAATAAAACACCTCACTTATAAACTCTGAACTAGATTCCAAGTTCATAAAATCTTTCTTGCTAGTTTCCGATTATGAATGTGCATGTGAAAAAAAAAAAATTCATCTAGCTCTTGAATTTGATTGAGTATCTTCTGCTTATTTTGGTATTTTAATTAAAATTATACTGGTATCGAGTTCACTGTTTTATATTCACTTTAAATTTGCAGTCAAACTTTCATTCATTTTCTTTTTAAAAACATTAAAATAACGTAAATCTGTACCCTTAAAAAGTAATAAATTGTAAAATGCACAAGAACAATTTAAAAAAATTAGAAATGGGTGACATTGCTTTAAGTTTGAAATAAATTTATTTTAAAAAAAATAATGCTACCTTGACTTCAGTTGGGTTCAGAGACTCTTGTATCTATATTTTTCTTTAATATTAATAGGGGATAATTGTCTAATTAGTTGGACTTATCAGGGGAAATTAGTTAAATTTCTGTTTTTAACTAAGAAGACACAGACATTTTAGATTTTCTTGAAATCAAATTTATGAGGCAATTAAGTTGATATGTTACTAAAAAAATATGCTTAATATAATTTGTCAAGTAAATGCATATAAATGTCAAAATGAAAGTGTATCAAAACATTTTGTAGTGAGATAAATATTCTCATATTAAGAAATAAAATTTTTAGTGAAGTTTATAGTTAAATTATTTGTTGGTGCTTAAATATACTTGTGTACCAATCCTTAATCTGATGTTTTTAGACTGTATTTTTATACAAGATTCACTAGAGGATATATTCCAGACTAGTATTTAAAAACATTCAAGAGCTGAGTTACATAAATTAAAATTTAATGTTTTGGAATATCAATAAACTTATAGAAGAAAACATGAAACAAACATTTTATGTTGGGGTAATATTTGTAACTATTGCTATAATTGCAATTTTATGCTTTTGATTAATTTTTAAATGCGTAATAAATAATGCATTTAAATTATTGATTATGCCTTAAGTTATTTTAAATTATAGTTAAGTTATATTTAATGAATTTTCATAGGCTTTGTATGAAATCGAGGAACTAAGACTTAAATTAAAGAATGAAGAATCAGAGAAAAAAATGCTTCTAGAAAAGATGGTATGATAATACAATATTTTTATTTTTTGTTGCTCTATTGTAATCTAAGAACATGAAATTGATCCTAATTTTTGCTAGCATAGCATCATTTTTTTACAGTGTATAAATATGAGCTTGTTGTTGAAACACAACTGGTTAGTCATAACGAAACCATCCTGTCATGTCCAAATACGCATAGTTCAAAATATGAGGTACTTTATAAAAGATAATACACATGATAGTTAAAATATGTTACGTCCATGTTGAAGTAATTGGAAATTTAAATTTCTTACCACTTTTTAAAATATTAAACTTCTACTTGCATGCTGTAAATTTTATTTGATGAAATAAAGATAACCTTAAAAATTACTATGCCTTTACAGGTATTTCAATAAAAAAAATTAAGCAACTATTGTGATAAAAATTTTACAATACATTTAAATATTTAAGGCTGAACTTGGCCACCACTACAAAAATAAACTTGCAATACAACTTTTTTGTTCAGATATTAGCACTCTTTCACACGTCTTGCTGAATTGGTTACTGGCAGACAGACAAATGCAAGGCAGATGGCACTTTCCTCAATCAACACACTTTGATGGATGGCTCACAATGTATAGTTGAACCAGGGGGCTAGACCCCTGCTTGCTGACGCTTGCCAATATGTATAATAATTCTAATATGGCCATTCAAAATTTCAGCTCATTCCGATAATTAGTCTTTGTGCTCCATTAAATTTTCCTTATTGCGATTTTAAGGGGCAACCAAAACTTTAAAAAACATCTGACAAACCTAAGATAATAGTTATTGAATCGGTTGTATTCGTTGTTTTTTCAAAATTTGATAGGAAAACATTCCTTCAAGCAATTTTTTTGGATTTGAATTTGTAGAGGACGTTATTCCCTATTGAATGGTAACTTTGAATTTGTTTTAGAACGAATAGTGCACGAAATAAAGGAGGTGGTTCTTTTTTCCGCTACTACATCTGATCTTAATACAGGTCTCCGGGGGTGTAGTGGAGCCGTTACGTTGTTCTGATACTGCTTGTTTTTTTTTTTACGAGGAGAAATGAACTACAAACTGTAAAATACCACTACATTCTGTCCAATCCCCCTTCCCAACAATACCATCCAGGTTGGAGCATTCTGGCACTGCTTAATATACGACTACACCACTACAGGGCTCTTGCAATTGGCAATCTAATGACCAATGGTAGCCTCTACTAATTTCTGGACAAGTATTTGTAGAATTTTAGTACAGAGATAACGCAGAGTTTTACTCGGCTAAATAGGTTTATTTAAATATTTAATAAATACATCACACACAACAGGCAACTAGACAAGCAGTAAGCACATGCTTCAGAAGGTAAAAAAGTAGTCTAGTGTTGTTACTCCAGATTAACTAACTTGAATAATTATATCTCAACACACTCCCTTAATTATCAAAGTTTTCATAAACATAAAATACAACATAGCAAAGACTAAAAAATTAATCACAATTTTACACATTTAGAAATACTAAATTATTATACTTCAGTAATCAAGTTATATTACTAATTCAGATTTAAATTTCTGAAATTTAATAGATCCCAAAGCTTTAGTGAAAATATCTGCAATTTGTATGTCAGTAGGACAATACTTTATGTTAATTAAACCTTCATCTACCTTTTCTTTTATGAAATGGTACCTAACATCTATGTGTTTACTACGTTTATTAAATACCCCATTTTTAATTAAACTTATAGCACTTTGGTTATCAATATTTAAAGTAACAGAAATTTTTTCATTTGTGAGTTCTTCAATTAAACTTTTAAGATACACAAGTTCTCTACAACATTCTGCTACTGATATATATTCAGCCTCTGTGCTTGAGGTAGCTACAATGGACTGTCTTCTAGAACACCAACTTATTGGTCCACCACAAAAATAGATCACATATCCAGTAGTACTTTTACGTGTTTCACTATCTCCAGCATAGTCAGAGTCACAATATGCAATAAGTTCTTTATCACTGCTCTCTTTTGAGTAGCTTATTCCTGAATTTATGCTTCCCTTTAGACATCTTAGAGTTCTCTTTAGATTCACAACATCTTCATTAGATGGATTTTCAACATGACGACTGTTAGAATTCACTGCAAAAGCCAAATCTGGTCTAGTTCTCCACGATAAATATAAAAGACTTCCCAAAGCTTCTCGAAAAGGGAAAGCAATTTCTTCATGTTTTTCAGTATCATCAGCTGAAGTCTTCAATATGGGTGTGTTCATTGGTTTTGCATCTTGCATTTTATATTTTTGTAACACTTGGCCCGCATAAGCTTCCTGGTGAATTTTCAGTGCTTCAGAATTTAATTCTATACTAATTCCCAAAAATGAATCTGGTTTATCATATGATGTCATTTCAAACTCTTTTTGAAGGATTTCCAAGTATTCAACTAGTTTGGATTTATCTGGCCCAATTAGAATTCCATCGTCTACATAAAAAGCCAATATTGTGTCAGTTCCCACAAAAATACATTGTTCAGATTTAATTTGACGAAAATTTTTACTTTTCAAAAAGTCAGTTAGCCTTTTATTCCACCTTAAAGGAGCTTGTTTCAAACCATATAATGATTTTTGTAACTTACATATTTTAGACTGATCACTGTAACCCACTGGCATTTTCATGAATATTTCCTCATCCAGTTTTCCATACAGAAATGCTGTCTTGATGTCAAATTGCATAATATGATATCCTCTATTTGCTGCCAATCCAAATAAAATTCACAGGGATGTTATGTTCACAACAGGACTAAAAGTCTCTTCATAATCTATTCCATAATTTTGTTCACATCCTCTGACCACTAATCTTGCTTTGTACGTGTCATCATCTTTAATTTTAAATACCCATCTATTACTTAGAATCTTTTTATTTCCAGCACTACTTCTATCCACAAGTTTCATTTTTTTTCTAGAGATTTCTTTTCATTTTCTATAGCTTTCTTCCAATTTTCTTTATCAGGGCCATTTACTGCTTCTTCATATGTAAGTAAGACATAATCAGTGAGATGAGTGGGTGGTTTCTTTGTTCTTTTGCCTCGTCCAAGTTCCTCTTCATTTTCTTCATCTGTCTGAACCAAGTCTTCGGAATCTTCCATACTTTCTTCTACATCAATTGGAAGAGACAAAATATTTCTTTCTTCAGTTCTTGGAACAAGAAATACCACATCTCTTGAAATTTCTATTCTTCTTTTCTCTTCATCCCACAGCCGATAGCCATTGTGAGTATATCCAACAAAAATAAGTTTGTTACTTCTACAGTCCAACTTTTTTAGGTGACCAAGTTTCTTTGCATAAGCCACACTTCCAAATATTTGCAATCTGGACAAATCAGGCTTATTTTGGTACCACATTTCAGCAGGTGTTACCTCAGTAGCTTCTGTTGGACTGCGGTTTATTAGATATGATGCAGTTCTTAATGCTTCACCCCACATTAATTTCTTAAGGCCAGAATCAAAAATCAATGCCCGAGTTTTCTCAAGCAAGGTTCGATTCAAGCGTTCAGCTTTTCCATTTAATTGTGGTGTATGTGGAGTTGTGTAATCTAACTTGATACCCTTTGACTTGCACCAACTTCTCATTTCATTTGAAGTATATTCGCCTCCATTATCACAACGTATTTTAGCTACACGAAGTGACCATTTTGCTTCAGCTTCTTCTGTATACTCTTTTAGGACATTGAGAGCTTCATATTTGTTTTTAATCAAAAATACCATAACAAAATGTGTATAATCATCTAAGCAAGTCAAAAAATATCTATTTCTGTCCCATGTTTCAACTTCTATAGGCCCACATATATCTGTATGTATTATTTGCAATGGTCTTGTAGCTCTAGTTCTTTCTGTTTTAAAAGGAAGTCTGACTTGTTTAGCTTTTAGGCATACTTCACAAGAATTAGACATACCTTTTATTTCTTTTTCTGACAGCTTCATGCCTTTTGAATGCTTCAAAAGAAGTTTCATGTTCTTTTCACACAAATGTCCAAGTTTACGATGCCATGTGTCTGCATAATTTTTACTCTCTGTCAACAATGCTTCATTTTGTTTATTCAGATCAATTTCATAGAGTCCTATTTCATTTTTATACCCTTTCAACACAATTTCACCTTGTTTGGAAATTTCAACTCTATCTTCAACAAATTTCACTTCTCCTTTGTTTTTAGTAATAGCATTTACAGACAGTAAATTTTTAGACAGTTCAGGAACATATAACACTTGATTTAATATGCAACCCTTTGCTTTGATACTTCCAACACTTTTTGCTTCCATCACTTCTGAATTCTTGGCAAGACCGATTTCAGTCGAGATTTTTAATGGATCTTCCAATAGTGTTTCAGAATTAACCATGTGACTTGAAGATCCCGAGTCCACAACCCATTTGTTTGTAGAACTTCCATTAGGAGCAAGAAAGGAAACTTGTTTTCTTCCATTGGCATTATTCCTAAAAAAACAGTCTTTTTCAATATGATTAGTTTTTCTACAAATGCTGCAATGGGGTTGATTTCTCTGGTTCCTGCAATCTTTGGCAAAATGCGAAGAACTGTTACATTTAAAACATTTTCTTTCTTTACCATATTTTTCTTGTATCTTAATTTTAGGACAGGATCTGGCAAGGTGATCTCCGCTGTTGCATTTGAAGCATTTTTTTTCATGGACTTTAAATGCAACACTCTCTTGCACTTCTGGAATTTTACTTGAGTTTTCTTCATTTAATAACCGAGCTGTTAGGTTTTCTAAGGTCTTGTCTTCTTTGTTTGTGGAATCCCATGCACTTCGGAAGTGTTTATACTTTTCTGGAAGAGTTGATAGAATCTTCGATACAATCATTTCGTCATCTATGTTCTTGTCAAGTGTTTTTAAACGGAATGCAATGTTTTCTAACTTACTGATATGGGTGGCAAGATCCGATTCAGAATCCATATTGTAGTTGAAGAATTCTTGCAACAGATTACACTTTGCTGCTCAGAATCCCGTTCATATATTGAACAAAGTTTTTTGTACATCTCGCAACTGTTTCCGCAATTTAAAATATGCATCATCACCTTTTTATCGATACTTGTCACAATAATTCTTTGTGCTTGCGCATCTCTTTTCACCCACGAACGAAATGCTGCATCAGCTAAGCCTTCTTTTGATTCCGTTCCGCTTACGATGTCAAATAAAGAAGGAGATTTAAAAAGTATAGTCACTTGAAACTTCCACACTGGATAATCACTTTTGTTTTTCAGTTTATCAATACTGCTCAAGTCTTCCGATACGTTAGCCATTTTTAGTTGTTTTTAGCGTTGCCTGGAACTTTTTACTTCTATTTCATTTAGCCACCAAACGATAATCTGGGCACATGACCTGTAGAATTTTAGTACAGAGATAACGCAGAGTTTTACTCGGCTAAATAGGTTTATTTAAATATTTAATAAATACATCACACACAACAGGCAACTAGACAAGCAGTAAGCACATGCTTCAGAAGGTAAAAAAGTAGTCTAGTGTTGCCACTCCAGATTAACTAACTTGAATAATTATATCTCAACAGTATTGTGGTGAAAGCCACCACAACAAAAATTAACTTACAGTACTGTACAGTAGTATATATTAATATGTACCGATGGTTCTGCCCATGAGGACTACAGCCGGAGCCGGTTATTATTGTGCGAGGCTTTTTGAGGGTTCATGTGCTGTGTTCTTGAATGCTACTAACTTTGAGTCCATCTGACAAGCAACGTCTTATTTATCAGACTTGAGCCCTGTGCACACATCCAGTTTTTCAACATACTGCGGCACCGAAGCCCAACTATATGCACACATAACCATGAAATGACTCACGAACTCATTTCGCGCCATTTGCGATATATATTCTATCGAAGAATTTAAAGTTGTATATATTAGCAATGTAACCCATCCCCACCATAAAATACTCTCAAAAAGTGGCACTGTCTTTCACGCATTGTGCAAAAATACCTTTTTACCAATCTTTTGAAACTATTCACTAAACTAACTACTAGGGGAATTATTTTTCTCCTGCCCAAAAGTTTTCCTAGAATTTTAATTCGAAAAGTAACTATTCATACTTTTAAACTATTCGTTTTTTAAATGTTTGTTCATCAAACCTGAGATATTTTTGCAGGATTCCATGAAAAACAATTCCACAGTTTCAGTTCCTGAGGATGACATTTTACAGATTCCTGAAATGAATGTAAGTAGTTTTTTGAAATTAATGTGCTATTCTAAAATAGTGTTTGCACAATGTACAAGAAAACATTATTTGAGATGCCCTTGCTTGTTTAACCATGTTCCTTTTCGTTTCTTCAATCGAATAAATTGTAGCATCCATCTCATTTTAGTCTGAAGACATTTTGAAATTTTTTATCCCTGTAATAATCCCTAACAACCTGCTTTACTTAAATGCTTTGTACTGCTTGTTGTAATTAACATTCTATATTGCTTGTAATATTTGTTTTTCAGTCTAATATTTTGCCTACTAAATCTGAGAAAAGAAAGAAATCACGAAAACGGGTAAGAAAATGCAGTGAACTAATTTATTTTTTACATGCTAACAATTCCCATGCATTAAATCGCTTACCAAATTTTTTCCTCTGCAAGACTTTTATAGATGAGTATTTTTAAGAGTTTTTGTGTTAGTTTTCTGTCAATAGCTTTATATATTAAATTATTTTACTAAATATATTTATGTTATGTTTTATCTTGTATACTGATGCCAAAGTAATCTTAATATTACTAGCCATCTTACATTATTATTATGCTGCACAGTTATAAATGTTAAATTTGTTTAGGCATATAGTAACACTGAATGATGTTTCTATTTTGTTTATTTTTACAGTAACATTTAAGTTGAGTATATTAGGTTGGATTGTAATTGAAGTCTTATTACATTAACAATATTGTCATAATTTTTCATATTCACTAATAACTTATCAAGTTCTAGACTTGTATAGATTATATTTATGTATAAAAATTTATCATCACAAATTACAATTGCATTACCTGAAAATTATCAGCTTTTCACTGATCAAACACAAATACTTGATTGAATTGAAATAAATTGCAAAATTTAAGATTTAATAGAAATACTAGACAATCCTCTAAAATTTTGCGATTAAATATTTTAAGGATGAATACTAATTTTCTTTTCAAATTATACTCTAGCTTTAAAACGCATTTAATTGTAATGTCCTCGACATTAGTTTTGATTTCACAATTTATTAATGCATATTACTGCAAATATAATGTAGCTTAATATCTATTTTTTCAGGGGGCATCAGGAAAGAAATAAAGTATAACTAAGTAAGCATTCCCTCCACAAGAAAGATAGATATAGAAATACATAAAACGTGTTTAGTCTAGATGCTATTAAGAAACCTTACAGATCTGAATTGATGTACGACTTCTAGTATTCTGAAATTTAAAAAACGAATTGTAAATATGTAACAAGATATTGCCTTTTGTGATCATTCTTATGAACTTGTCTTTTGATAGTGTTTGCATTTTTATTGTTATCACAGTTGCATATTACTACTCAAGGTTTTGATGTATACTTGATTTATCTGTATAAGTGAGATTTAGTGCCAGTCCTTCGTGTAGAAGTTCTTATGATTGCATTTGTCATTTTGAGTCATGTATTTCTATTTTGTTGGATATAGGTTTAAATCTAAGTATTTGTGGTGGAAAGAAGTTGATAAGTTTGCTTCATGTTTTGTTAGGGCATGCAGATGTATTATGGAAAATTAGTCAACCTCCTAAATTTCTAGTTGAGTGAGAATTTATGAACTTGGTAGTTAATTTTGATATTTATTGTTCCCAAAGTGATCTAACAAACGTTTGGAGTACCGTGCTAACCAAAAAATTTTATGTTCATTTAAATAGTAATATTTTTAGACAGAAAGTGAAAAGTGTAAAAAATTTATTTAGCTGGCAAAATAAATTAAATATTCAGTGGATTGTTAGGTGATACATATTTTGCTTCAAACACAAATACAATATAAATGTATTTTTACAACTTATTAGTCACATTTTTTTTAAGGCTTGATTTTTAATGAATACCTAGCTTGAAGATTTGTTTATTACTAAAATTTCTTTTAAAGGCTTCAAAAATTAATTCCAGCTTTTATCTTGTACCTATACATATAATAAGTATATATGTTTTATGCACACAAAGTGATTTAGAAATGTTATTTATTGACTTTTTATTTTGTCCGAAACACTTCCAGTTGTTAAAGTCTGCCACTATTGAATTTTTCATTTATTTTAACAAACGCCTTGCGTTTTTCGATAAGAAAATTAACTTTATGACGAGACCCTTGCCAAAGAAATGGTTTTTGTAGAACTTTTTTCGATCTAATTAGAGTCTAATAAAAAACTCTCTAGTCACTTTTTATTTCCCCAAAAG
The DNA here is from genome assembly GCA_947359465.1 of Metellina segmentata. Taxonomy (NCBI): domain Eukaryota; kingdom Metazoa; phylum Arthropoda; class Arachnida; order Araneae; family Tetragnathidae; genus Metellina; species Metellina segmentata. The sequence continues at coordinate 33,731,146 of OX375881.1, forward strand.
AATAACATGATTTTATACTGTTAAATGCCCTTTTAAAGTAAATTATATGCAGTATGTATTCATAATTTGTACACTTCTATAAGAATGAAAGACAAAAGATAACCACTAACATCTATTTTGAATCGTCCTTTATATGAGGCTAGAGTATATGTGAATTAGAATGGATCAAGTCCACTTTCTGGTCCAACTCTGATAATCACACACCCAAACTCTTAGTTGAATCTTTTTAGTGCATCTTTGAATCAAATCCCTAGTTGCTTTGGTTCATGAGAGATACAGAAGAAAAGTCCGGTGAATAGGAAAAGTACTCGCGAGAAGAAACTATCTCGATGTTTCACAAAATGTTAAAAAAATAGACTTGATCCACTAGTTCTTATAACATCTCATATATACTTAATAATTTTAATTTTGAGTGCATTTTTGACTCCTTTGTATTAAAATAAAATTATCCTTTGCAATGCTGTTAATTTTTCTAAGTAGGCTCGCCTAATGGTAAATTGCTTGCAAAATAGAGATGCTCTGAAAATGCTATACAAAGCAATCTTAACCTCATTCTCTCGGGTATCATATTTTCATTTATAATCAAATTTCTTTTGAGCTTTCTTTCGCTATAAAATACCTTGTAAATCATGGCTATGCTTATGTACAGTAGAAACTTAAAACTGCACTGAAAATTTAAAGTGTCATTTCTTATCTTGAGCATGTTTAATTACTATTTGTAAGACGTGAACAATTCTTCAGCTCTCACGGTTTTGTCTGAAACTAATTATAGATATATTGTTTTCTCTTTCCAATATGAACTTTTAAATAAATCAGGAATGTAAATTGGATCTTACTCTGCGGAGTGAAGTATTGAGGGAGTCGACCTGTGAAGATATGCTTTTTGTTTTAAAACTCATCTCAAATGCCTTTTCTTCGTTTGTTATCCTTAGGTGCTAAATATACTTACACTGATCCTGGCTGATTGTAAATAAAAATTATTTAGGCTTGAAATAAACACGATAACAACATAAACATTAGTATTTTTAGAGAAAAAGATGTATTTAATTTGAACCTTTTTATGTTCATATGTGTACCATTTTGTTGTGTTGTATTCTGATTATGCAGTTATTTTGTAAACTTAGTTTGTTTATTTTGTGTTTAGTTATTTTTTCTTTTCTGTGATATTTTTATTTTGTTTTTATAGTGATTATTTTCTTTTACTTATAACCTTGTTTGAAAACTCTAAGTCAGTATTTATAATTTATACCTCCTGATCAAATCCTGATTTTTTTTTTTTGTTTGTCAGTGGTAGCTTTACTTTGTTTTACCTTTCTGTAGCTTGTACAATATGATGCATGAATGCCCAGTAACATTATCTTTGAAATGAATTTAATTTATGAGTATGTTATGGATGAAGAATGTGCTGAAGAGTTTTTTATGAATCTGCGTACTTTTCACAGCTGTTCTAACCTGACTGAAATGTCCTGTATGCTCAGACAATAAAAGCTTTTGGTTAAATGTCAATTGGAACGTTTTACTATAAAAGTTACTTTCTTACTCTTGTAATAAACATCCACCCAACACTTATCACTTAAATATATAAAAATAGAAAATGGGTATATTTAGATCAGATAGTAATACGGTACAAAGTCCCAGTTCCGGAATTGTCCAAAATCCGGACGTTTTACTAACCGACGGGGGTTTTTTTTTCTCACTTTTTATAACTTTCCGACAATTTTTAAAGAACAAAGAGTTAAACCTGGACCCAATTGATGAAACAACTCAAAACAACGGACATGTTCAGAGTAAATACCACACAGAAAAATTGGAAGATTTACAGGTAAAATTTGTTGCATTGTTTTAAAAAGGTTATTCCTATTTATGTATCTGCTATTTTACTATTGCAAACGCAAAATTCGAGGGGGAGAGGTTAGACAGGTTTGTATGACAAAATATGCAAATAATCCGGAATGGCCGAGATCCGTAGGATTCCGGATTTGGGACTTATTACTGTATTGTAGCTTATATAACAGGTGGGGGTTGGATAAGTAAACATCTTGGAGTTCATTAACACATATTTGTTAACATTTAGGGTATAAATTACAAGATTAACACTAGTGCAAGACCACAGCGCAGTCGAGCGCCTGGACAGAAGCTACCGAACAGCTCTTACTAGGAAAAAGTTAATAGTTCGGTATCACACTTGGCAAGGGGCCAAGAATCGGTTACGCACTTGGCAAAGGGGGTAGAGTGTTTATAGCGTAATTAGTGTCAAGAGTTTGATCTGCTACAAGCTTAGTCTAGCTGTAGTGCAACAAATATTATTATTTTTTTCATTCAATCAATATTTTCTAAATTGAGATGGATCAGTAGTAGCCCGGTTGGAAGACTAGACGATGTATAGGCCCTACAGTACCTTTCCATTCGGGATTGATCCCGGACTGTCCCCAATTGCATATTGTGTGCTGTAGTGCGAAGTTAATTCAACTACGTACCTAAATTGAGATGCATGTTCTTGTGGTCCATGGAACATATGCTCTATTACTGCTTAATTTCGTAGAAACGCAGTTCACATTTTAAGGTTTAACTAATTTATTAATTTCCCATTTTTTTATTTACTAGTGAGGGGGCCAAATTGCCTGTTGCCTACGTGATAGGGGACCTGGTCGATGGAAAATTCCCTTGTATTCAAATAGTGGAGTGTATGAGGTACTAGAGATGGCTAAGGTTTAAAGTAAGATTTATTTACAATTAAATTATTTACACGATTATTTGGATTGGGGGCGATATATGTGCTACCTGGGAACAGGTTGGGAGCACAGTAGTGCGTCCGCTGAGACTGGATATATTTTGGTAAACTATCGCTTCATTGGCGAGCCGCAAGCTCGCCAATTCAGCCATAGATACCAGGCTCTAATCACTAGAATACTTTTTTATTTCACCAGATGAAACATTACTTTCCCCCAGGGTTTATTTACCATTTACAATTTTTACTTAATCTTTGCAAAAATATTTAAACTTTTGAGAGAGAGAAAAAGCGAATTCTATCAAAAAATTCACAAAAAAAAATAGTAAAGTTTTATCTCTTAAATAAGATGAAGACTCACAACAGCTGTCTTACCAAGCTAATGTTTAATAGATACCTTTGTATTTGTATCTATTATAAACATTAGCTTGGTAAGACAGCTGTTGTGCTAAGCTTTTTATGTGTGCTTTTGTTTGAAATAAGTCAAATTTTTCGAAAAAAGATTTGTTCCGTGTTTCCAAATCTTAATAATTTTTGATCACTTGTTATTAAATACTTGTGAAATTAAAATATTTCGTCGCTCACACAGTTTTGAATTGAAACTAATAATTAATTAACTTAACTCAACGAATTCATTTTTCAGACTATTACTCATCCCAAATGATTTTAAGGGTGAATTTAGACTGAAAAAGTCTCAAGGGCAATTGACCAGTGTGCCCATAAGTCTATCTGGCTTTGTCAACATACTTAAGTCATCTGCTTGACAGTAAATTAATTGGCTATGATCTATTATTCATGCGAATTCCTTCGATGGGTTCACTCAACAAACTTTCACGCAACCGTGAGAACATTTTAGGCCAGGACAGATTAAACGTGCACCAACCCCAGTGAACAAGACTATGTGGCTGGACCGAGTTTTGCACTAGGAACCCTCCGGTTGCAAATCCGTTTCTCTTCCAGAGGCCGCGGTGTCAGGATTGGAAGAGTAACGGATTAGCAACCGGATAATTGCGAGTTCGAATCCAACAAACACAGTCGTGTTCGAAGGAAGCTGGTGCATGTTAAATCTGTCGTGGCCTCAAATGTCCACGGTGGTGTGATATGGAAGTTTGGAGAGTGGGGTGAAAGCTCAGGTGTTGCTTCGTCATCTAACCGTGGTTCAAAATTACGAGGTGTTGTCCTCGGTTCTTTCCCTTAAGGGACTGATCCCGGACCGTCGTCAATAGCCCGTTGTGTTGCTCTAGTAGGACGTTAACTAAAAATTATTTTTTTTTACATACAAATATAACTAGTGGCTTCACCAAAGCACAAACATATATAATAAGAATCTAAGTTAAGACTAACTGCAACTGTCTTTATGCAAGTTTTTGTTTTTAATTCTACTGTCTTACAATTGGCATTAGTGACCGATTCAGTTTTTATAGGCGTTAAAACGAAAGTAATTTCCAAAATGAGTGGATTTTTATGGAGTTTAACCAACGGTGATCTAGAACAAGTGAAAGATTTTGTTGAAAATCAGGCAAAAATTTGTTTTTGTCATTTAGATTTTAGCTAAACTTTGTCTTTTATTGTAATGTAATGCTGCCGCGTCTTATCTACTGTGAATTTCATTTACCTTATTTTCTTTAATTATTTAATGTTTACCAAATTAGAGTTTATGCCTCAAAATCTTCACAATGGAGGTACTTTTGTAGTACTTATCGTAGCTTGCTCTAAACAATGTCGCATAATCGTTTAGTTGCGATCATACTTTAACCATATCATTGAAAAATTTATCATAAAAAAAAAACATCCGAACAAGTTGTTGATCATCAACTTCGAAATTTATTGTCAATAATTAAAAAAATACTTTTTTAAAGTTCATTTGTTTCATTAGAATTTACATTTGTATCGGAAGTAGGAATTTTTAGCCGCCTCTTTAAAAGATGTACTACAAAAATCATACATCAGAATAATTGTGAAATTGGTTTTGTTGTGGCAGGATACACAAAGTAAACACAAAAACCACTTTTAGAATAGTTTTAGCTACATGAAATAGCTATGTATCTTTTGAAATGTTATTTAATAATGAAGATTAAGACGCATAGAATGTTGCAAATCACAAACCATTTTGATTATGAAATTTTAAAACAATCTATCTTCATAAATTGAAAGTTGCTTTATTTATAGGGTGTAAATATCAATGCAAGCATAGATGGGAGATTACCAATACATTATGCTGCTGATTATGGACAGAAAGAAGTCTTAAATTACCTCATTGACAAAGGAGCTAATGTTGAAGTAAGTTTAAATTAAAGATGTAGCTTTGTTTCATTCTGATATCATTCATTGATTTCATTCTTCAAATTACTCACTTGTTATGTTTTAAAATTTTTATTTTGTTTCTTATTTTATAACAGTAAGATTATTAATAAAATCTACAGCTTTGATGCATAATATTTTTTGTTTCAATGCTTTTGGGGTGTTGTTTCGTGCATTTTTAATATTACAAGGAAATGTAGCATCTGTGTCTGCTGGATTCAAAGTATGTAGCATCTATGAATGCTGAATATAATCTTTCTTATTTCTCTTATCTTTCATAATTTTTTCATCTTCACCATCTGCTATGTGGTCATCATTTAGGGCCAATTGCTCTTCGAGCCTTTCGATGTTTACATCGTCAAACTCGATTCCTTTGGAACCAGTGTTTGAATTTGACTTTTGAGTTTTTTTGTCGATTTTGATTTTTTTTCGGCATTTTAAAAATTAGATTGAGGCTTTTACTTATCCTGGAGAAAAATTAACATTGAATTTTAGTGAGGTTGTTGTCAAGGTTTTGAAGTAGAGCTTTAAAAACAGAAGGATTATATAGCATTCATAGATACTACATACTTTGAACCCAACATACACAGGTGTTACAGAAGAATTTCCTTGAAAAAACATTGATTTTCTTTGCGGAAAGTAATTAGCGAATTGTTAGAAACTTGGCAAAATCTATTGTTTTATCTTCTCATGGATTTTTACACAAATAAACAGCTAAATATTTCACACTTCCTGAGGTTGCCATAAAATCTGGCATAGTCCAAGTAGGGTTGCCTTTGCCTACCATAAATTGCAATAAAAAGTGTGTTGAAATCTTCATTTCCAAACTGTACCAAAAAATCGGTGGGGCTGTTAACCCAGTCGCAGGTCTCTTGGACATCATGTGGCTGTTGGGTGGGTGTTAGAAGAAATGAGTGAATGTTCTGAGTTTAGTTTTAGAGAGATTTATTTAATTTCTTTAACTGTTTGTAGAAATCTTGTGCAAAGAGTAAATGTGTTTTGAGAGAATGGCTCACACACACTTCTGGTTTTCTTACGCTATGCCTAGGATATTTTGGGCCTATTTTATATCTTATTTGCGTTTGCAATAGGCTTGAACCTTCTTTAAATTAAGATATTGAGACTGAAATTGCTTGTTGGTTCATAAAAACAATGGAAGCTACTATTTCTTTGGCATGACACATTTATTAACCATCACATAATGACACACACAAATAATACAATATAACACATAAGTGAAATACACAACGCTACATGCTCGATGACAAGTTCAACACAGATTCAAAAAACATTGATGGCTTGGAAGTCTTTTGCATTGTTTCTCACACAGGAAGTACTGGCACCACTCACTCTTGCCTCACAAAGGAATCATCATACACTACTGTTTGTGAAAATTGCAACACCATGAAGGAATCATGCAAATTAAACAAAAACTTAGAGGAAATACAAAACAGATTAGGATATGTGAATGATTAGATTTACAAAGCGATCATTCATATGTGTGGGCCGAGAAACACCCTCTAAACTTCCAAGTTAGCTGTGTATAAAAACCACTGTAGAGGTGTGTTGAAATGTGTATCATCATTTGAGTGTTGTAAATATCTAGTTATAAGTCAATGTGGCTTGCCAAAAACACAGAGTGCCATACAAGCGACTGACAGAGTTCAATCGGGGCCACATGATTGGCCTCCATGAGGGTGGACTTTCGGATCATGAAATTGCCACTCGCACGTGTGGAAGAGATTGACCATGGAGAACAGGACAAGTCAAAACCCCGGCAGTGAGCCACATAATGTGACATCACCACAGGATGACAGGCACCTTATCCGCATGTCGGTGATGAACTGTACAACATCCTCTCGTGCATTGGCACACGTTTACTGGTGTGTCACTGTCTGTCCCCATGGTTCGTCAACATCTGCACACCATGGGCTATGTGCAAGGATTCCCTTGACGCTGAACCACGGACGCCTCTAGCTACAATGGGCTCACCACCACAGCCAATAGAGTGCTGATTGCCAACAAGTTGTCTTCTCGGATGTCCAGCTACAATCTGGACTGTAACGATGGCTGCATATTCGTTGGACACTACAGAGGTGAATGCCTTCTCACGGAGTGTCTTATTCAGCGTCATGCTGGACAAACGCCTGGTGTTACGGTCTGGGGTGCTTTTAGATATCATAGGCAATCTCGCCAACTCCAAATTGGGGCACCCTGAACATCAGACGCTACATCAGAGAAATTGTGGTGCCCAAGGTCCTACCCTTCCTGCTAGAGCTGTATTTCAGCAAGACAATGCCCATACACATGTTGCTCAGAATATACAAGCCTTTAGTGCACAAACAGTTCCAATTCTTCCAGGGCCTGCACGTTCCATGGCTATGTCACCCATTGAGCATGTCTGGCTGAACATTGTTATCTAGAGGCCATTCCTCAATATAACATTTAGAATCTGTTTGGTTTGATGCCACGACGTGTGCGTGTATCTGCGCATGGCGGCTGCACAAGATATTGATTTTCGACATTATTTTTATATTATTGCTCTGTAAATTCAATCGTTTATCTATCTAAACCTCAAGTAGTACGTTGAATAAATTTCATTTATTTCTGATAAATCTTTCATAGTGTTGCAATTTTCACAAACAGTATATTAATCATGCAGGAAGGAATATCCAAACTTTAGAGACGTTTTGGACACTTTTTCAGGAATTACACATTTTTACTGAAGGACCCAGTACTGCAATGAAATAATTAAGGTATTCTACATCAAAACTAATTCCTGCATATTGATTATTTTTCAGGCGAAAGATAAACATGGGATCAGTGCTCTACTTGCTGCAATTTGGGAAGGACACACCAGCTGTGTCAAACTTATGTTGGAAAAAGTAAGTTGATATTTAAAATGATAAAAAGTAATATTCTATGAAAATAAGATATTTGTTTATTGGTGTGCTCAATCTTGGAGATATTAGAAATTTTTTTGTCATTTCATAAGGAAACATTTTAGTTAAAAGTTTTTCCTTTGAAATGACAAAAAAAAAATACGACTTTCTGATTTAAAAGAATTAAGTTCGATGTCTTTAAAAAAAAGCATATCAATATATGCAAGTATCAAAATTGTTCAGAAACAACAAAAGATACCAAATTGTAGACTGATTATGAGACGGGTTTCAAAATTTGCCGACAGGGCTTTATAAATGACTAGCCACTGTGTGGCTAGTCCGAGCAAACCAACACCACAGGCAACACCGTGATGTAAAGTATTAAGCTGTTGTAAAATTTTCCGCAGATTTCAAATCCGTTGAAGATATATTGAATTAAAAAATTATTTATTTAAAGACAATCATATTTTTAGGTATCAGTCTACATTGAAATTTTCCGCAGATTTCAAATCCGTTGAAATTTTTATTCAATATTTAATGGTCTAGGAGATAGAAAAAAGAAGTGTGACTGTAATTAAAAGATTGATCGTCTGACTGTATAAACATTTCTCTGCACAAAATGAAAGGAGAAACGGAAAAAAAAAAAAAATTATCCGCGTTCTGCGGATGAAAAAAAATTGGCATGATTCCAAACCCTGACTGCAAGGTTGCATGAATAGAAAAAGTTCTCCGCGTTTGAAAAACCGATGGAGAATAAAACTATGAATTTCATTTTAAATTCTTCTAGATTGAATTTTAAAATTCGCCGCGACCCAAAAATTGCAAATAATTTGGACTACCAGTGTGCCAAATCTCATTGCTGTAAGTGCCATAGAATCGTCAGGATTTTGCGGCCCCAAAGAAACAAACACTTTCTTTTATAAAAGAAGAGATGTAAACTCTAGAGCTTTTGAAACACTTTTAGTAAGAATATCAAAATAATATTGAAACTTCTGACTTTCTGATTTAAAAAAATTAAGTTTGATGTCTTAAATAAAAAGCATATCAATATATGCAAATATAAAAATTGTTCAGAAACACAAAAGACTTGATACCAAATTGTAGACTAATTATCAGACACAGGTTTCAAAATTTGCTGTTTCGGCTTTATAACTAATGTAAACTTTAGAGCGTTTGAAGCACATGTTTAGTAAGACTGTCAAAATAATATTGAAACTTCATTCATCAAAGATATTGGACTTGCAAGATTTTGATAGTAAAACGATTTTTTTACTGTTGTGAATGAAATGAAAAATAAGTACATTTTGCTTGACATATTCTGTGCAATCCTTTATAGTGCTTTTAAATATTGAAAACGACTGAGTGCTAGAATATTATGCAATCAAAAGAGTTTTTATGCCATGCTATTAGAAAAATAATTCTGAAGAATGCTTTGATTGATTTTAATTCAGAATATTTATTGGTTTTGATTTTGGAATTCTCTAAAATTAACCTCTTGTTACATGTTTCTATTCTTTATTTTCAAAGCCCCAGAAAGTTAGATATGCACAACAAAATGTACCAGTTTCCTTCTCCAAAGCCCAATTTCATACTGTTAAGCTGATGAATAATCCACCACAAATACAAACCAAACTCAACTTTCTTTTTCTCATAATTCACCATTTTTAATTCATAAGACTTTTAAAAAAATTTCAGGGGGCTATGAAATTCTTGAAGAAACTTTACCCTGGGATCTTATTAAAGTCTCCTCAAAGCCCAACCTAAGTTCTCCAAATTTAAGTAAATCTACTCTTTCGGTTTCTGTTCCTCATAGACCTTTAAATTCACTTAGGGGAGTTGTATTGGATTCCATCGTTGACTTATCCAAACATGGTACAGGTCACAGTTGCCCGGTCAGAAGAGCAACGGATTAGCAATCAAAGGGTAGTGAGTTTGAAAATTGTTCCGAAGACCGTCATGTATGTGCAGGCTGGTGCATGTTAAATCTGTTGCAGCCTAAAATGTCCTCACGGTGTGGAGAGTGGGCTCAGTTTGGAGTAAATGCTCAGGTGTTGGATCTCATCATCTGACCATGATTCAAAATTACGTGGTGTTGCCCGCAGATCTTTATCTTGGCAATTGATCCCAGACCATCGACAGTAGCCTCTTGTGTCGAATCAATGTGATATTAATTAATTACCCATTACCAACCAATATTACCCCCTCCGTTATTAAAGCAGAGTATCTCATGCTCCCAATGTATCCTTTATTCTAGTCCAAAGTGATTCAGCTGCGAGGGATTTCAACATTTAAAGAACTCTTGTGGTTCTGTTACCTCCACTCTTTTAAAAGTGGTCAACAACTTTTCCAAAGTGCAATTCACCACTGATCTGCAAAAGTGATCATCCTGCCTTCGATATTGTTCCAAATGGGTATTTGAGAAGAAAGTTCAGTTGATATACAAGTCCTACAAAACGTTAAGCATTTTATCTATGCAAATTTTTTATGCATTGCTTACAATATTTTTATCACATTTATTGGGTCACGCGACATTCATCACCTTTTTACTTCACTGTCTTTTTACTGCATCATTTAATTACATTTGATATTCAACTTTTATTAGTCAATTAATTTAGAGATACTTCTACATCAGTAATTTCAATACTTTTCCGTTAACTGCTTTCTAAAAAACTGCCAAACTTAAAAGTTGGCGCTGTTTTCGCCAGGCCTAAATGTTGATGTGAAAAGAATATTTTCTGGCATTTGTTATAGGATTGCTATAAACGTTGAAAGATAAACTCTTTAAAGGTTAGTTTGACTGAGTTATTGCTGTAATTTGGTGGGTTTTGTCTGGTACCCAGCTAAAGAAAACGTACAGTAATTTCTTTTTGAGAAGATATTTTAGCATTCACATATTTCGAGTATCCTACCTGCTTTTCATTCACACTTTTGATAGAATATTTTTTCTTTGTTTCAATGTTTTATCACCCTTTTAATGTTGGTCTGGTTCTGATGTTTTCATAACTATCTTAATTGAATTTCATTTTGTCTTGCGTTTGGCATTGCTCGCATATTGATCTTGCACCATAAAACCCAAATCATCCAACTTTTGAGATTAGGTTTTAATATATGCATGTGTACTTAATCCGTTATATATTACCCTTGAATTTATAAAATGCATTTTTCTTTTGATTTATAGGGAGCTTCTAAAATTGGACAAACACCTGATGGTGTAGATTATATTACAGCTGCTGAGAAACCTGAAATTAAAGAGCTGCTGAAATGTTGACACTGAATTATATCTCAGCTTTTAAAAAAAGCATTAATATTTATCTAAAGAGTGGGATATTTTATAAAAAATTAATCTCTGGTTCAGCTCAATATTTAAATAATTCATATGCTACAACTGTAATTTTTTCCGTTTGATGCTGTGCCAAATATTGATTTCAACAAAAGCTTTCAATTGAATTCCAATCCACCTTGTGTTAAAATTTCTCTTTTGGTATCTGTCCTCGCTGTATGTTTGAGTATGAAAATCCATTCTTGAAAGTTTGATGCTACAATTTCTGTTAACACTTATTTAATAGCTTTAAAAAAATTTTAAAGCTGAAGAGTTACTTAATTTTTGAAAAAATTTCTTAACTTTATTACTGTGCATTTTGATTACTATTTCAGTGGTGATTTGTGACAAAAAAGAAACTGTTTAATATCTATAAATTTGTCTCTTGTGTTTGTGATACATTTAGATTTGTTTGCATTTAGCAAAAAATTAAGTTCGTTAATTTTTTGTATGCTTGTAAAGTATATTCATATTTTGTAATTGATGTATGTTCTGTGCCCTGTTGACGTAAAATAAATTTCGATTGCATATTTACAATTGTGAAATTTGTAATATTCTTTTTATTTTTTTTTTATCATTTTAATTACACAATCCAGATCTTGTGTAACATTGAGATTTATCATTAAAAATATACTTCTAATTCATTTTTTTTTGGCATTTTACCTGATGAACCTTTTTAATCTCTGTGTTCACTAGGTAGTCTACTTTGTCATATAGTATTAAAATTAAATATGGGGGAATAGTTTTGTATGATTATAACTATACAAAGAATGCCATAACATAATCGAAGTTTTTATATTTTAGAAAAGTTTCATTGCAAGACTTTGATATATGTTCTTTTATTAATACAAGGCATTTAATTTGTTCACAAATTTAATTCCATTTTTGCAGCTGCATTATAAATAATGCAGTATGCCTAGTTAATTCAGAACTATTCATTGGAAAATGTTGAAATGGAGGCCTGTTTGTAGAAAGTTTATTAGAATAATGATCCCTAACTTCCATTTTGTGTTAAATATCAAGTATCTATCTACTTGGGTGTGGGACTAAAATATTCATCACATAACAGGGCATTCACTGATTGTGGCTGACAACTTTGCATCTTTCTTGAAAGCAGTTTTCTATGTCACATAACATTTTGAGATAAATTTTAAATCTAAAGTTGAAACTCCCACGAGCCAAGCACTTAACATGGATAAATATTTGAGATTTTTTCATTTAAACTTAATCTCAATAATTTAGTTTCTAGTAAGAAGTATACAAAACAAGTGTATTTGTGAAAATGGGATGGTCAATGCTAAAAATTATTAACTTCAGTGAGGTTAGTATTTGAAATGTTTCATTAAAAAACCACCAGTCCCATCACTTGCTTTCCCCATTACGACATTGATTTACAAGTCAAAAACAATCCTCCCGACTTTGTCTTGTTTGTTTCTAAAACATATCTGCAGCATTATTAAAATTCTTATTGATGACCACTTAAGAGTTACACAAATAGTGTAACGAAATAAATACTGAGTAATATAAATAGTCATTTATTTATGAAGTTTCAAAAGAAGGTCTCTATACATTCTATTACAAAAATACATCTGTAACAAATTAGATAACAAACTTTCTCAGGGTACAAAAAATATTCCACAATGTTAAATAACAAGTGCATTTGCAAACATAACACATTTATTTTTAATGTGAAATTCATTGTACAAATATGTTTATTAAAACCAAGATTGGATAGATATCCTGTCTGAAATACCTGAATCAGAAATAGCCTTGAAATTCAAGGGTAAAAAATAGCTGCTTAAGAAAAAATAAGTATTCTCCACAAATGAAAAACATTTAAACTACTTTTTCTCTTAATCAATAAATGCATTAACTATAAGTAATAAAAATCCATAGTATTTATATATCAACAATAATTACTTTTATAATCACAATATATTACATTTCTCTATGCTTTTAAAATGAAATGAACATGGGAAAAAGAAAAGTATTGTTGAAAGGCTGTGATATACAAAATGTTAAAACTCTTTAGACCATATATTTATAAAATATATGTTCAGTAAAAGACTAGTGATGGTAAGATATTGTGAATAAATAAATGAACATACTACATTTCAGATCTTTAAAAATATCAAGCTTTTACACTTATAAATTTTTGCTGTAAAAAAGCATGGAAATTTGGCAAGAGAAAGCATCAATTTACTCCATCACACAGCACAAAACTTGTGACCAGGCAAAATAATATTTTAAAATTTCTAATGCAACCAAATTGCTGCAAAAAGCAACTATGTCACGGACAAAAGTTACAAACATGAAACCAAGTCACAACACAAAATACTAGTTAAGTCACTCGAAATACAAGCAAATACTAATACGATTTTGACCTAAAACTCATGTCTTGTTAAAGCTTCTCCAAAATCAGTCGCTTGGCTTCCAACAAAAATGTCATAATTGTTTATAATTTCCTCTTTAGTCAATTTATTATCCTAAAACAAAATAATCATATATAAAAAAGATAGTCGATACAAATAATACAACACAAAATAGATTTATTAAAAAGTTGAAAATAAAATGGTTCACAACAAAACATGTCATAGGAAAACAACCATTCTGATTCAGAAAAATTCCCCCATAGAAAGATGATCTGAAGTAGATTTTCAAGATAAAACCAGGAATACAAAAGGTGGTACAAAGAAAAATTATTCCAGACCCTTTCTAATATCAACACGGGTTTCTCTTCGTATGAGGATCAAATGTGATTTCCAGGGCTGTCATAGTAACTTAGTAGATAGGGACTTTAGTAGCATAGATTTTCTTAAAAACAGTAGCAAAATTAGTCTTCTCTTTAAGGATGTTTTAATTGCCATTCCGGGAGCAGAAAGTGCTTAAAACTGCAACGTACATCGCAGAACTAACTAAGTCTTTGCAGAACAATTTTTATATAAAAATTTCGGCTGATTTTTTTAAAATCATAAGTTGCAATGTTCTGTAGTGCAAAGTGCGCTCGCTCCTTGTCACACTTTTTTTTTCTTTTCTAGCTATGGAACAACCTCTCTACACCGCCCAAATTACCACAAATACTTTATCAATAACACATCTTCTATGTCAATGACAAAATATTTAACTTCTAAAGTTATCGACATAATTGCAAATTCTGAAAGTATGCCTTGGTTTTAAATAAAGTAAGTTAATTAATTTTGATGTTTTGTTATAAATATGAAAAACATATTTAGCCGATAATTGTGTTTTATGTCCGTTTATGATTTTACTGCAGTTTTCAAAATTAGGAGAAAATGCCTGCAGAACAATTGCAATTGCTTGGAGTTGTGTTGCAGAACACTGAATATAATTCTGAACCAGGGATTGCCATGATACAAAATGAATAAGCTCAAACACAAAGTGTGTTAATTCAGTATGAAGCAAATGTAAATCTCATAAATAAATTTCATTTTAAAATAAAATAATTAATATTTTCTTAACATGAAATCTGATTTCCAACAGTAATCGTATTCAGAACCATTTCTATCCATTATTACACTTGGATTGGAATTTTTGGATTATTACACCCTTTAGGCAAACTTTTGTTAAGACGTTTGGTCGCCAACTTGGAGAGTGCACTGTTTTAACATTAAGAGATTTTTCACTATTCGCCATAATCAAATCAGTGGTATAAATCTGAGACGGAAACAAAGATACATGCTGCAAGCTAAAGAATGGGGACTTAAATTTTGGGATTTGTAGAAGAGTCACCACAATTTTCAAAAAGTTTCCAAGACAGAAAATAGGAGCATTTGAAACTAATTTACTTGGAAAAGATACTCCCAGTAACCAAGGTTAAAAAATAATAGCAAAATGTCGCCTATGGCAGCCCTAGCTTACCCAGGGCCAGACTGCTACTTCGTCACAAAATAATTTAAAGCACAATACCTTTCCAATTTAATTTAATTATCGCATCATTTATAATATAGAATACTGACATTGAATTTCCTCAACTATGATTTAGGTGTAAACAAAAGGGGATAGTTCAGAATTTTTTTTCTGCATCAGCACATCTAGTCAACCAAGGAAACCTCTTGCACCATGAATTACAAAAGGAGTCATTTGGTTTTAAAAATCTAAATTCCATATAGAATAATTGACATATAAAAATCACCACTTTTTTATCATGTTTCAAAATATCACTCATTAAATTACAACACTATCAAAACATACGATAAATGGGACACAAGAGGAAAATAATACAGTCTGTAAATTGGCAAAGAACTAATTATACAACAAACATGAATGGATTTTATCTTTAGTTCCAAGCACAAATGACAAAAATTGTTTTGAAGTTCGAATAGGTGATAAAAGTCCTCATCGAGTCAGCTCATAAATCATGTGCACAAACTAACTGCACAAATCAGCTGGACTGAGGCTACAATAGCGTAGAATTACAGATCTGCTACAACCAAAGCACTTGCGAAGTAGTAGCATAATTTTTTTAAATAGTAACAAAAAATTCACTTAAAACCCTATTTTAGTTGCCCCTATACAAAATTTATCCGCTAAAATATAAAATTTGCTAATTAAGTATGAGACATTGAAGATTGTAGGTGTTGACAAGCACGGGGTGGAGCCCCCTAGTAGCTCAAAAATAGACAAGCTGTGCCAAACAATTAACCTTTTGACAGCAGCTATAGATATAACTGGCACAATTCTCATAACTTTCAAGGTACAACCTGCTGTACCGGCCGTTGTCTAAATTTTTTCTTGGCGCGATCATGGTACAACAGCTGTACTGGCCGTAGTCAAAAGGTTAAGTCCATGAGAGTTAATCTATGAGCACATACAAAAAAACGTGACAGCCTATATACCAGCCCCCATAAATAGGCTCAATTGAAAAGGTAAAAAACAATTGTGTCTCAAAAGTTTGAAGTGGAATTTTGTCTATGAAAATATTGTCAACTTTCAAGTGAAACATTAAGACAAAAAACATAGCTCTGCGAAAAGAAAGAGAAAAACATTATACTAGCTTTATGTTTCTCAATAAATCTAAACCTACATGGAAAGAAAAAATTACTTAGTGGACACACATCCACTTTACCAGTCTAAAGATTCTGGTCAAATCAAAAAGCCACTCTTATTTCAATGGATTACGTTTCACTAGTAAGCAAACGATATATTTACGTGATAAAAATGTAAAAAGTATACATCGTGAAAATTAAATTAAGAAATGCAGCTATTTCCTATTAGATACAGTCAAACACATCAATTTAGTATTTGAAACAATTTCCATGGAGTACAATGCATATCCGTTTTTGTATAAGTTCACAATGTTCTTGCATACAGACAATTTCAGAGAAAAAACTCATTTAAAAAACCTACATCCAAATTTCAAATTATTTTTCAGATAGATTTTACCTTAAGTTCCAAACAAAGAGAACATTGTCTTGGAAGTTTGAATAAGTGATAAGGAGTCCTCATTGAGTCTTTGCATAAATTATGTGCACATACCAACCGCAATGACTCTTAATTCTGGAAGAATCTTATATCAAATAAATATTAACACTTTAAGAACTCAACTGTAATGTCACACATACAAGACGATAGATTCCGTAGTTAAAGGATTTTACATTGATTTTGGTTGGTTGGTTTTCATAAAGCTATAGTTGGTTAAGCTGTACCAAACATAACACAATGTCAAGTAAAAAAATGCTGTGAAAGGTGAAAAAAAAAGAGATTTGGGAATAGAATGTGATGAAAGTAGAAAAAGATTGCTTTGGTATACTGGGAGTGTGACTCCGCTGTTTACCAAGGACAGTAAATCCCATGGGGAAAAAAATTCCCTAGAGTACCTCAGGTCCATGAGAAATGTACACACCTAGAGAAGATGTGCCCGAGGGCACCATTGATTTTGTGTTTCACTTCTAGTGTAACACAATTTAAAAAAATGTTTAATGCATTAAATATGCATAACTTGTGCATTTTAATTTCCAACAAGCAGGTTTTCAAGACCCTCACTATAAATTTCAGATTTTAGTTACCTTGTTATCATCAGATTCATGAACCAAATGCAGTGATTCAGCCTCAGCATGATTGTAATCACCAGGAAGAATCCACTCTTTGACTTCGCTTTTGTCCATAAAACCATCATTGTTTTTATCTCGATAGAGAGTAAATTGTTCCCTCTCGTTTTTCACCCAATCAGGTTCGTCTTCTTCACCTCCATTATACAAATCACCTGTGTAAAACAAATAAAAATGAAAAAATAAATTTAAAAAAAAAAAAAAAATTAATTTATCAAATTAAAATGTTAGGAAACAAAAATGTTCGTACAAAAGTACCAGCTGAATTTTTAATGTGCTTTGTAAATGAAAAATATTAAAGATATATAATGCAACTTGGAGAATACTCTCATTATGGCTCCATTTTATTTATATCAAGGAATTAATAGTAATGAAAAATTAACTAATATAAATGAATAATTGTGATGCTAATGAAGTACTAAGTACTTGATGAAAAGTAATGAATTAACATTGATGAGCAATTTAGTGATAGTAACAGCATGATTAATGATGTGATTAATAGTGATGAAAGTAATTGCTCATCAGTGGAATAATATATGGTTACTTTAGAAATATCATTATTTAAATAATAAATATCTTGTTTCACACTAGAATGGCTGGCATTCCCATTACCCTACAATAGCTGCAATTTTACACATGTTTAAAATGCGTAAAATAGTGATATTATTATTTTCCCGATTTCTCATTGCTTTCTGTTGACAGATCAATAAAATTTTTCATTAGAGTGGAGAGTTCTTCCGTGAAGTTTTAGCGGTTTCATAGCTCAAATCAAGCATAGATAAACTAAGCATCAAAATTGGCAACCAAATCCAATAATGATCAACTTAATATTGTTTATATCCACTTTTTGCCATTTGACAACAAATAACGCCGTTTTCTGTGTCACATGCATTAGTGAAATATATATTGTTCCAAATATATAATTCTAGTACAAACCTATATACTCCTGCATAGAAATTTGTCCATCTGCATCTTTGTCTATGTCTTCAATGGTTTCTGTAACAACAATATCTTGCATGTGTGCTGCTTCTTCTGGATGCAGAAAATCAGTAAACTCTTCCTTGGACAGCTTATTATCTTTATTTTTATCAGCAGTGGCCCATCTGCGTTTGTCTCTTTGCATCATTTCTTTGTAAGTTTTCAGATCAGGATCATCATCTTCGTTCTGGTCTTCTATAGAGAAAATTAGTTTAAAATTTATAGGAATAAAAAATAATCTTGGGGAAAAAAAAGGGAATCTTTTACGAAATCATAAAAACAACTTGAACTCTTTTTTTACAGAGGCAGGTAGATAATTAATGCAAAACTGGAGCAACACATTGGGCTATTGGCGACTGTCTGTGATCAATCTTGAAGGGCAAGATCTAAAGACAGCACCACGAAATTTTTTACTAAGGTCAGATGATGAGGTCAATTCCTGAGCTAGCACCCCCACTCTCCAAACTACCATGGCTGCATGAGGACATTTCAGGTTACAACAAATTTAGCCATTCTATGGATGGACCAAGTTTCAAACTCATAATGCCCACTGGTTGCTAATCTGTTATTCTTTCAACTGGGCCTTTTTTTTATTATAAATTTTCTGCCAACTTAAAAAATACTTCTTAGATTCAATATTATCTATTGATTCAAACTCAGTTTATTTAATAAAACAGAAAAAATTCTGAAAATCCAGAACATGTTAACCCGAAAAAAATATATAGAAATTGAATATAAATTTTTTAGTCTTCAGTTCAAAAAGACATATATACATTTAACCATTTAGTGAATTCATATAGCAATAACTAGACAGACAAATAAAACTCATATCATTTTGGTTCATAACATAAGGAATACATTTTTATTGTAAAAAGAAAACTCACCATCAATGAAGCTATAAGTAACTTTTTTGTATGTTTCCCAATCAAGAGTTTCAGTCTTTTCTTCATTATGGGATACCCACTGTCTTTCAACATCATCAAGTATATATTTTCTCTGAGTGTATTTTATCCAGTCTTTCAATTCACTTTGTGTTACAAAGCCATCCTAAATCCATAAAGTTATAACTTATAAAAAATAAAATCCATTTTAATTAAAATAATAACTAGTTATGTAACATTAAAATCAACATATTTGGTTTCTATTTAAGGGATTATCCTGATATCATCAAATGATTCATTCTTGGGTTTTCTTCTTCAAATCAAAATTTCTTTTATGACCAGGCCAGACCACCTCAATTTGTTTTGAAAAATATTTTAACAAGGCAAAATTTTCTTGTGTGGGTTGCACATTAGTTATTTTTAAATGAAGCAATGGCTGTAAGTGTTATACAGCCTGCTCCTGTAAAATATAACTATTACTCACAATTTATAAACATGCTTTCTTCTGTGCTTGTACCAAAGTAAAAATATAAATAAAGACAATAGAAACTGCTAAGTGCATGTTATTTAAATATTTCCAATTTTGCACATCTTAATATTTGTCATAATAGATGTGATTTAATACAATAGTTCTTTTTAATTTTTTATCTCTCTTTATGTTTTGTGACTTGGTGGGCCACAAAATATAATATATTGATCTGCATGTGGCCAGCAGGCCTGAATATGACAAAATTATACATGATTATTCCAATGACAAAATTTATATTTTTTCAGGTGATAGATGTGAAATGTCGCAGATATATATTTTGCATATTAATATGTAGAAATATATTTATATATTAATATGTAGATCTTCCATAGAATCAGTATAAGATAAAGTTAATCTCTTTGAGCAGCACTAGATTTCTGATTTGTATAAAAAAAAGCTTTAAGCTTGCATCACATCTACTGGTTAAACATCCACATCTATTGCTTGAAAAAATTCTAGATAACTTTCCACCAGTCAAGATTATAAAAAATGGTTAAAAGTCATCCATGGAAGATTGCAAGTTGAAGAATGTCCATGTGCACCCCTCAGAGGTTAAGTATCATGAAGCCTAAATGTATGTTTCCATGGAGATATTTTACAAGCTGCTAGTGTGAGTGGTAAATGATGTTTCCCATTGCAAGAGCCAAGCTATTTGCTTACTGGATACAGTTAATCTAGAGTTCACAACTGGACAACTATACAGTCATATTACTGGTCATATGGTCTACAAGCTGGCATTGCACATGCAGGTTGTGGAGTGTGCAGAGAAACCTGGACCAACAGATCTTCAATCTCTTGTTAAGTTTGAAACTTGACAGCACAGAATTTAGTTGGTCGGAGCCTTTACAAAGTGCTGCTGGGACTTGAAGAGGTGTAGCAGATGGGGGTTGAGGCAACAATCAGGAAGCTTGCTTCGTTTTTAGTAAGTGTAATTAGAATTGCACATGCATGTGATTTAATACAAATTTTTGACTAAGATTGTGGGTGGATGCCAAACTATTCACGATTGCTTATTTACCTGACTTAAGTGCCTGTTCTAAAAGAATTGTTATCAACAATTTGAAAGCAGATTTCATGTTCAGCATCAATAAGGTTACAAAGATTTTTCTTCACTATTATTTAATTTATTTTATTGAAATATTGCTGACCATCCTTACTGTATTTTATGTAACAGTAGATAACCTATGAGAGTTTCAACATTTAAAGATATGTGCCTTGCCTTGGCAATTTATAAATTTAGTAACAGAGTAGAGGTTGACCAGATGGATTATAAATTCTAACTAAAAAAACATTTAGTTTTTGATTAATCTGTAGAATGACTTACCTTATCTTTATCTATTTTATCAACGATTAAAGCTAGCCTTTCTTTGCTTTCTTCTGGACTTAGCTGGTCAAACTTTTTTGCTTCCTCTTGACCAAGGAAAGCTTCATGATCATAGTCTGGATTATGTGCTTCATTCTCACTAAAATGCTCTGCATCGCTTAAAGGCTAATTCATAGAAAAATACCTTGATGTTACAGACATATCAAATATCATTCTAAGTTAAAAAGAAATAATTGAAGTTCCAAAAAGTTCATACATTATTCCAAAAATATAGAATATTAAAAAGTAAGAACTTCCAATTCCATAACAATTAATAAAATGATTTTTGGTGAGCTAAACTTGAAAGATTTGCTCCGGTAAATCGTTTATTATACAATCTAAAGCAAAACTCCTTTGTGATAGGAAAATACTAGTTTTATCTTAAAATTTCATTTTTATACACTACTTGCCAGAAACAAGACAACCAATTACTAATAAATGATGACATAATATGTAGGCTCCACGAAATAGAGAATTCTTATATTTATTTTTGTTAAACCTATATTGTTTACCTAGTACTCAACTGGAAACAATAAAAACACGTGTCAGTAGAATCGGTGCACCCAAACCATATTTTGCTTACAGTATTTATGATAATATTTTAGTACAAGCGAGTTTAGACAAATACCAGTAGTAAAGTTTCAGAAGAGTAAAAATTTGGGTTTAACATCCAAAATAGATGGAAGATTGATTTAGAATTTTTCACAGAACGTTCTTGAATATTGCATCAAGATTTTTCCAGTGCTATTCTTTTGAATTGGTGAAAAAATATCAAGTTCCTTTCTTACAATCTCTATCTTTTCATGTTCGAATGTTACCAAATCCAAAATTAAATTCTCAGGTGTAAAGCTATATTGCTATCAGAAAGAATAACTTCAGTTCTGAAGAATGCTAATAACAGGAGTACATATTAAGGGACAATTTTAACTGAGAAATTTCATTACCTATTCTCCATTTTTCAAATAACAAATATGATTCGTGTGCTCATAGATACCTTCAAACACCAACAAAAATCATGAACTGCTATCTAAAGATACAACACTGTTTTAAAAATAACTTTCAGTCATGTTAAATTTTATAAATTCTTTTATCTGATTGGTTTTTGAATAAAACAAATTCACATATGCTTTGTCGTTAGAACTCACAAAAGTGCACATTTTCCAATTTCTGATAGAAAAGTGAGCTTTTGCCAGCAAAATTGAAACTTTTTAAACAAATTATGTTGATTTCCAGTTTAGTATAAAGCAAGATGTAAAAAAAAATCATGATTAAAAAAAATAATTAAAAAAAATCATATATTTTTTTTTAATTTTTGTAGGCCTTGTACACTATTTTTATAATAATTATTTTCAAATTTATTAATTTTTAAATAATTTTTTTTATAAAATTGAGTTTTTGACATGATATGTAAACCAATATTTATTTTAAGTAAACAATCAGAATTTGTGACATGGTAAATCAATATTTATTTTACTAAAAATCATAGTTTGTAACATGGTAATACCATTTCAAAAATGAATTTTCAAAATAAAAGCAAAAGGTAAAACATTTGTTTAATTTTAAAACACAAGTTGACATCCTACATAGTTTTTCTTGAGTAAATTACATCACCATGTTAACAAATGTATCAGTAAGTGTAAGTGACAGACCTAAATTAGTTATACATGAACATAGTCAAAACTTTTTCAAATAGATGTCAACTTGTTTTTAACTATACTGTTTGCCAGAATCCCTGACTCAACGTTCAACAGATTACTTAGTCCATTGACACTTCAGATTATTTGCAAGTGTACAGTGACAAACTTTTTTTCAAAAGCTGATCAGTACTGGGTGAAATCACCATGAGTGCAGAAAGTTAAAAGTATTTGATGAGTTCTGTGATTTTCCAGTGTGTATTTACTTAGTTATAAAAATGTAAGATTGATAGTGTGACGTCGCCGCCACCGCCACTGACCTTTGATTCCAAATTCCTGAAACATATGCACGAGCCCTGCTGACAAACAGCTGTCTCGTTTGTTTTGGGGTGACTGTGATTTGTGGCTTGCGGAACGAGGGGTCTGCAGACAAAAGAGATTCGTTGGAGAACTCGAGGGAAGCAGAGGTTTTGGTTTTGCGGTGCTCGTTGATGAGACCGCGGCTGTTGAGTTTTTTGCCGGTTTCGCACCACCCATGTCATAGGGATGCAAATCTCTAGTGTACAAAGTGTAAATATAATTATTTGCAAAATAAAATGCAAGTTATTTTTAAACTAGGCTGTTTCATTTTGTAGAAAGGCCCACTACTCGGCCCACTAGGTTACAGCGTAGTTAAATTAGAGCCAGCGATGGGAGTACACTGGTGCGATAATTTTGGCGCAAGCTATTTTAGTGATTATTAAATTGTGCCAGAGATTGGCATTGAAGCTGCAATCGGGATACCTCACGGCAGATTTGTGCTTAGCAATCATTCAGTATTTGCAAAGAGGGAAATTGTGGTCAATATAGACCGTTTCCCTGTTAACAGGTGGTTATTACCTGTGCGCACTCTCGGGTAGAGTTGCGTTGGTGATTTAGTGAACACTGGTTCACTGTTTTTTTTTTCAATGAACGGCAACGTGTGGTCGTGTGCTGATTGATTTCTGCAAGTCAACTACAAGGCTGAGAATTACGATTGCTGTGGAATAGTAGAGCTGAGATCGAGGAGATCTGAAAATAGCAATCCTAGAGATTTCTACGTCACCAAAAGGGGTGAGTCCCTTTTCTATAACCTTGAGTTGTGACTATGTTTTGGTTTTAGCATAGTGCTTTTGCTTGTGAAGGGATTTAAATGTTTATTTCTCTTGTTTGTCATCACATAATTATGTTGTGATTGTGAAGTATTTTGAATATACTGGTTGTTGTGTCCTTATATTATTGCATTACATATACTTATTGCATTAGTGATTAAGTAAAATATAGAATAAGGACTATTCTGTTTTTTAAAAAATGGCTTTTTTATTAAAGGTAAAAAAAGTTGATTTATATACCCTTGCTTCTGAATTGGGAGAGCAAGTTAAGGGGAACATGACGATGATGACACTAAGAGCTATCATTTTGAAAAGCCCCGAATATGACGAAAAATTAGTGAGGGTTTTGCTTGAAAGTATTACTTTGTGGAGGGTTGAGAGAGAAAGGGAAGAGAAGGAAGATAAAGAAAGGGAATATAATTTGGAAAAATTAAGGATTGAGGCCAGTGGTAGAAATAATATTGAAGAAATGTCAGGCTCTCAAAATGAAACCAAACGTTTTGATTTTAAGATTCAAAAATTGATGCAAAATTTTTATCCAAATCTTGGAGATATAAGTTTATACTTAGGATATATAAGTTTATACTTAGGAGATATAAGTTTATACTTAGTAGTTTGAACGACAAGCTAAGAGACTGTCTATTTAAAAATCCGATTGGGTGTCTCATTTATTGGCTCTTTAGCCTGTAGATATTGTTCAATTAATAGCTCGAGAACCCGATGATATGTCAGATGATTACGATTACATTAAAACATTACTGCATAAGCGATTTAAGTTGAGCCCAGAGAAATTCCATTCAAATTTTTTTGGAAATTTGAGACGACCGTATTCAACTTGGAAGGATTTCCACTTCGAGTTATAAAATTATTTTGAGGAATGGGTATCGGGGTTGGACGTAAAAAGTTTTGAACTGAAGGATCTTATGGTCACGGATCAATTGAAAAAGAGAGCTAGCTGCGATGCAAAGAATCATTTCTTATACGATTGGGGGAAAATTACTTCGGCTTCTAAACTAGCTAATATGTTAGATGATTATGAAAATGTGAGAGGGGAAACCAAAAAGAACATTGTTCCTGCCCCTCAAAGACAGAGAAAATTTTATCAGGATATAGGGTATCGGAGTACGCTGAGGAATGATGAATGTAATAAAGATAAGTATCTAGAAAATCCGAAGTTTCCTAAAAACAAATATCAACGATATGAAGAAAGGAAACGTCCCCGATGTTATGAATGTGGGTCAGCTAATCATTTTAGACCCCAATGCCCAAAACTAAAAGATAAATTCCCTGCATCGGTAAACAATATACAGATATGTACCGAGGAAATTTCCGAAGAAATTCTGTCCCCTTTCATGATTGATTCGGAAATTAATAATCACCACATAAAATTACTAAGAGACACTGGGGCATCAATAGACATTGTCAGCAATAATTACATACGCCCTTCGTGGTTGACGGGTGAAACCGTTTGTCTGAGAACGCTGCTTGACAAAACTCCCACTTGTTTGCCTTTGGCGCAGGTTGAAATCCAAACGAAAGATTTCGGTACTTTTAACACTAAGGCTGCTGTCATACCGGAAGAACTAGACCGAGGAATCTATATTCTGGGAAACCAAACAGCTGAAACAATTGGAGAATTTCAGTTACCTTACTTCGTTAACGCTGTCCAAACGCGTTCCCTAAGAAAAGCAGTACAACATAACCGCCCATCTTGCATACGGGAAAACGAAGTGTGCAAAGATAAAAACGTGATTGGTGAATTAAACGGGGGGGGGGGGGGGGGGTCGAATGAAGGAACAGACTGTCCTGGGAACAAAAAACGGGGGCAGTTTAGAGTTACCACCCTCTAACGAAATAGAAAGTATTGAGTTGCCGGAGAGAGAACTGATAACGGGAGAATTAGAGTTATTAAGGGTAGAACGAGTAGCACTTGCAAGAGCTCAGAAAGAAAGGAAACGCTCAGAAATCTTGTATGACTTTGAGAGATATTTGTGATTTTGCATTGAATAACTCAGGGGAAAGTTCGACACCTAAAGATAAATATAGCATCGCTAACGAGTTGCTATTTCGATATCAGAAAGACCACTTGGAGAATGAAAGGAAAACGTTAGTTGTGCCTGAGGAGAATAGAACAAAAATAAAGGCTTCGTGTCACGAAGAAACCCTGTCGAAACTATTTAGTCGATTGGGATTTTCACCCACAAAATTTATATTTTTTTTATCTTACCAGTATAATTTGATTTGGTCTGGCATTGAGGACTAATCAGTTAAAACATTATATTAACTACGAATATACTGTGGGAATAATCATGAATTATGATTGTTTTGAGACTAGTTTAATTATGAATTATGATTACGTTATGAGAAGATTTTAATTGTGAAATATGACTATTTTCTAATTGATTGTACTGTATGAAATGATATAATGGTATAATGCTATGATATAATGGTCATTACTTTGAATTATAGAAATAACTTATATGTATTGTGTTATAGTTTTTGAGGGTTATTCTAAATGTCATTTTGATTATTAATTATACACACTATACAAATAGTGGAATACTGATTACTGAAAAAAAGGTTATTTTAATGTGTCAAAATATGTCTTTTTTTTGTGTGGGAAAAGAATTTTAGGTTTTAAACTATATAAATGGTTTAGTAATTGATTATATTGTATATATATATATCCCTTACAAGTAACTGCTCTATGATCTGAATTATAATTTAATTGGACTGATATGAAACTTACTGACTTGAAAGTTTTTTATTTAAATTATATGCTTTTAGTAAAATTTTGTGTGAAAGGTTTAACTTTTTGTCAAAAGTCACAACTCCGGGATATAGGATTGGTACGTCTAACCTTAAAAAGGACAGTATAATAATGTGCTTCAGTGTTGTGAAAACTGACAGTTGTTTTGGCGAAAGAAACTTTTCATCTGTGAGAAAAGTTTCTCCCAGAGACAGGGGGAGTCCGTGACGTCGCCGCCACCGCCACTGACCTTTGATTCCAAATTCCTGAAACATATGCCCGAGCCCTGCTGACGAACAGCTGTCTCGTTTGTTTTGGGGTGCCTGTGATTTGTGGCTTGCGGAACGAGGGGTCTGCCGACAAAGGCAGTTACGTCGGAGAACTCGAGGGAAGCGGAGGTATTTGGTTTAGCGGTGCTCGTTGATGAGGCCGCGGCTGTATTGCGCCTGTTTCGCACCACCCATGTCGTAGGGATACAAATCTCTAGTGTAAAAAGTGTACGTAATTAATTGCAAAATAAAATGCAAGTTATTTTTAAACTAGGCTGTTTAATTTAGTAGAAAGGCACACCACTTGGCCCACTACGTTACAATAGTGATTTAAATCAATGATTTAAAAAAAATCATGATTTTAATCATTGATTTAAATTTTGACACCCTGGTATGAAGAATCAAATTTGGCTTGAATATTATGGACGCTCACCTAATTGGAGCTAAGATAATAAAGGTAAGTGGCATGCACCCACGATATTAGGCTAGAAGGAGCTATAAAAGTATCTTTATAATAGGAGTTCTTTATTTAAATTCTTTGAAATATAGACTAGTTTTAGAGTGTTACCTACACTAAAAGTATGTTTTAGAGTGTGTTACCTAGAGACTAGTTTAAGAGTGTTACTACACACTAAAAGTATGTTTTAGAGTGTGTTCCCTAGAGACTAGTTTTAGAATATGCTATTTAAACTAGTTTCAAAGTGTGTGACTTAAAGACAAGTTCACAGTATATTACCTAGACCTGCTTTGATGCGTGTTTCTTGGAGTCCTGATTTAAAGTGACTATTCCTAGACAAATAGAAGCTGAATTAAAAGGAAAAGGTGCCCGCATTTTAATGAAATATTAAAATTTTCATTTATTTTATCCAATCCCAGTAAATGAAAAATTGAACACATTTGCAAATGAGCTAAAAGCAATGAATAAATATTAGTTTACTGCAAGTGCAAAATATCAAAACCGGATTTTATACAATATACATGAATTTTAAAGAAGCAATGAATTAAATATGGATATTTTTTGCTTTCTGAGAATGGCTTAAGGCCTCATCGCAGGTGCACCCCTGATCAAGATTCTACTTTATTAATATTTTCACAAACAAAGATTCTCATCATTAAAATAATTATTTACTTTAAGTTGATTTCTCAGTCATTTTTTTATCTACTAAAAAACTTCAGCTTCTCACCTTGTCAAGAACTCGTTTCCCACTTTCAGGATTAGGAACAGCTCTGCAGATGACAAATACAAGGAAACACAACAAAATACTTAAATTTCTGAATAAGGCCATTATCTGAAAGAAAAAAAAATGTTTAAAAAAACTAGCTGTTTCTTTTCTGACTGTTATTGCAATGTTAATAGAACACTAAAAGTTTTTTTGGACTTTTTGGTGTCACAAAATGTTTTGATTACAATGTAAACGACAAAATTTACTGTTTCATTAACTCACACTTTGTCCAATCATGAAACAAATAAGTTCAGGTTTCTTTCATTCCTCAATTTTGTAATCAATACACATCAACATACAATTACAATTTTAGAATCAGATGAAAGAAGTGTTTGTTTTGGAAAACTAAAAGTATTATTGTAGTTCTCTGTTGATACTTTCAACAAAACTGAGGGTCGATTTCCTGTTTTTTTCAGCCACACAGCTATAGCCTTTGAGAACTCAAAGTACTATCTGTCTATCACAGGGATGTAGACTTGTTATAGGCACCTTACTTTAAAAATTGTCCGAAAAATGTAAAAAAGTGGAAGAAAAAAACCACACACAGATTGTACTGGATTGAAATAACACCTCATGAGTCAGGTTACAAGCAAATCAATTGAGGGCTGCATGCTGACCAGTCTGTGCATCCATGGTCTATTCTATGACCTGCTCCTGACAAATTATGCACATGTTTATTGCTATAGAAATAGAATCTACCTATTTTTCAAAGTGATGGTAGCATCTGGTGTACTGATGACATAAAGGAATAACACTCGTCGAACTTGATATCACACAAGATTTATTGGTATCGTTATGAACAATTCTAGGCCCCAAAGGATCTGTGCCTACCTGCCAATATTGGTTACATGTAGGATGGACATCCTAAATATGAGCAGGATGGTTGTATAGTAGCACAGGACTCTGGGCTTACTGAAAAATGTAGGTCGCAAAGAATCTTTACCTATTCACCGCTAAAGGCAAAGTCTGCCTCTGCTTGAGGCTTCTGCTTCTGAACAGGGCGTTCGGATAAAATAACCAACATCGCTGGAGTTCAAGTGTTAGAAGTTAATTGATGGTGTTCTATTTGCCTTTTCAACATGGTTTTGTGGGAAGGCATAGCAAAGTCTTTGTCCCTTTTTCTCATCTTTGTTTTACTACCATGTCGGGACACATTGGCACCTTCTCCTTCAGATGCAATCAAGGGCGGGTTGAGCCTAGGTAGGGGACATGTCAACACTCAGATTTACAATCTGATGCGTTGATGGATGAATGTTTCAACCTTTCTGAAGGGTTATTCCCAGCCTATTCGGCATCTATGTCGGTGGTCGAATTTCACAGGTTGAAATAAACCGAATCAAGTTTATCACATTGGTGCACTTCATAGCAATTTAGAAATATATTTGTTAAAATTTTCTACTAATCTCTAATAATGAACTGCCTCTTACCACACCAACATTCATGAAATACAACATAAAATTAAGTCATCCTAGTGTCACCCCTACTTAAAATGAATAAGCCTTGTTGCTATAGCAACAGCCACCACCTAGACTGGGGTCTCTGGTAGTTCTTGTGAAAGACAGACAGTAGAAAGTTGTCTTAAAAGCCTAAAGTTATCTTTTAAATTAAAACTGAAATTACAAAATACAATCATAGAAGAATTTGGATTCCAAAAATTCAAATATAATTACATGATTTAATGGGCAGGGTAACAATTATCCATAGGGAGAAGCACAAATGGCCTATCAAAGCAGACAGTACATGAAAAGACAAATTCATAACCACAGAAAATCTCATAGATTTCATATTTAAAAGAACCAACTGCCTTTAGTGTTTGAAAACAGTCGCGATTCAAATCACTGCAATAAAATTGCATTCAAATGTCATAACAGTTTTTTTCACCCCTGATCAACTTTGGAATTGTTGGATGTTCTCTGCACACGCTAAAACCCCTGACAATTAAAAAATTCTATTAAAATGCAATCGTTCAAAAAAAATTACAGCATTTAAACATATTTTATGACAAAACAAACTTATTGTTTCTCATATTTAACAACACGTTTGGTTTTTCTTCAAGAAACACATGTATACTTTTGCTTATATTATAGGCATATTTGTATGAATTGTAACTCGGATAAAATACTTATACTAAGTAGGTAATAATAAATTATATCATGATTACTGAAGGAAAACATCTAGTCTCATTAGTAGTTCAGAAAATCAATTCTTACAGTATCATTTAATCATACATAAATTATCTCATTCTTACATGTTTTGAAACCATTTTAATACCAAAAATAATTGCCGTTATTATGAAACTTTTAACTTTCTACATTATCATTCCAGTTGTTCGTTGAAAAAGCTTTCGAATGCCATTTGACTCTCCTTTACATCAATCGTGAATTTTCAGCCGGCCCTTAAAGATCGTACACAGAACATAAATAAAAAAGTATTTCGGACATAATTTGAGACAAAAAAATTTATATTTTTTAACTTCAAAAGTTGAACAACTTACGATGCCACAAGAAAATAAAACGGAAAGCCCCGCCTTTCCTTGTACACGACAGAAACAGAAACCGAAATGCTGTCACAAAAACGTTTTTCTGTCATACATCAATAGTTAAAGCCACGTATGGAAATTTCGCGCTAAAAAAACCGCGGATATTAAACGTCAGAAAAAAAAAATATTTTTTTGAAAAAATTAAAATATTAGTATTACAGCTCTGAATAGTAATTCGTTTAAAGTTGTGGTTATCAAACCAAAATATTCTTTTTATTTCAGATTCAAAGAAGTTTACTATATTTTAAACTGTTCGAAACAATTTTAGCAATATATTGCAATCAAACTGGCAACACCGGTGTTCAACGAAACTTGTTTTTTGTTTATGTTTATTATTGACAAATTGCATTCTGCTCCACTTAAGAGTTTGCAGTTGACTTATTTTGAACTGAATACATTTTGATGGAAATTTGCAAACTTGAAGAGCACGACTTTTATTTTGACAAAAAAAGTTAGGTAATTAATTTTGTCGCACAAGTTTTCCTTTACTCTAGAAATCATTAATTTCCTAAGGGGCGTATCATGTTTTGCAATGATTAATTATTTATTGATGATTTTTTATTTCAGTTATGCTGTTAACTTGTTTGAAATATTTTCGATGTTATGGCTAGCGCTCGTCACAATTGCCTTGTTGTATTAAGTGGATATAAAGAAGGTGAGAATTTTTGTTTTGGAGCTATTATGTGTTGTGATTAACTGCTTTTAATAATAGGTATTGCTTGAAAAAATTGGATTAGGTTTGGAATACGCGTTCACATCCTTAATTATATTGGTGCCAATAACGGATAGCCAAGGGAATTTGCCGAATTTTCTGTACAAAGAGAAAAAGTTGCAACTCAAAATTTTTGCAATGAGTAATATAACTTAAAAATGATGAAACGTAGAGATAAAATATTTGGTCATGCACGGATCATCTTTTTTCACTAACATAGAGTAAATTCAATCAGTAAGAAACATTTGCCATGCAATGATAATCTTTTTTTGCCAACATAAAGTAAAACAAATTCAATCAATAAGAGTTATGCAATCAATCTCTTTATTCCTAATACAGCATTTCACCTGCTTGATTAGATACTTTCACGTGCATATCTTTAGGTGTGCATGGGCTTCAAGAACCCAGGGTATCCAGCCATAGGATTTACTGCCTCTGGTAAACATAGGAATTGCAACCTCAGGAGCTCAAACAATCTTTCTCCAATTTCTTTTCATCCATTGTTTCAGCTACTTTAGATTTTTTGTCTTGTGTAGCTTGGCCAAATAAGAGCCCTTGTTTATTTTAAAAGTTAGTAAATATTGTAGAAAGTTGATTGTCATATTTAAAAAGGTAATTGCACACTTGTTTCTTGTAACTGAGCATTGTTTTAAGAATAAGGAAATTTTCTATTTTTTATCCTCGAGCATTTCTCTTTCTGTTAGATAGCATGTTCCTTCCAATCATGATCTTTCAGGAAATCATAATTCAATATATGCCTTCTGCAGTTCTGTTTATTGCTTTATGATCAGTCTTGGCCACATAAAAGTTAATTTAATCTGGGACCTGGTCTGAATTCCAAACCATTACAAGTCTTCTGTTATGCAATGCTTGACCAATTGTGGCCCTTGTGAAATGAAACCATTACATCAGGGCTCCTAACACGTCACTTTTTGTCACCTTTTTGACATTTTGTCACCTTTTCAGGGGTTTTAAGTTCTTAAATCTTATTTAGAGAACAAACATTTTTGGTGCACAGTTAAAAAAATTCATTTCCTCTAAAAAAAACAGGGTTTGTACGAATTCAATTTCGAAATGCGCTCTACATTCCACCGCAAGAATGGATTCAAAAGCGTACCGTTTCAATTGTAAATGGATACTTCGTGTTGCTCGCGGTGTATTAGCAGCAAGTTCTGGAAATTTTTCCACAGAAAAAGGCTATCAGTAAAATGAAGCGGCGAAGTTTAAGGGAAGCAGGGCCATCGCATGTCCGACCCTTCTTACCTAACTTGAGTGGCATTTACGACTAACGTTTTCGAGACTGGACGGATCAAGCTGATGTTAACGCAACATTAACCCAGGAGGATCCCAGGTATATTGTGGGTCTGATTATGGTCTAGAAGGTATAGATACGTTAGGGTAAACTCTGAAAGGACAGTGGAACCTTCTATATGTATGATAATTTACATTCGAAGGTATCCTCGGCCAAGTTTTTAATTGGATACATCATTAACCTCTCACACATTCTAAGCGCTCGAAGCTCCCCATCGAGAACCCCAACGTTCCTGTCTACGGAACGGAGGCTATTCACACGCTGCTCTCTTTGTGGCACAGAAATGAGGGCATGGAAATCTTAATGGACTTCAGCCGTTTCTTCAAGAGCTTGAGATCTGAAAGATTCCGAACCAGTAAGCCAAACATGATACAAAGATCAGGCAATAAAAATACTGTTCATTTACTTAGAAGAGAAACTATGCAGGCTGAAGTGATATTTGTCATATCAAGTACAAGTATATTTAATCGTGTGACCGAATTTCTTCAGAAAAAGGAACCTCTGAAACTTAAACCCTGCATTCTCAACTTGAATTGTTGACAAGAACAATTTTGGGTAGGATCTACAAAGAGGAATTTATTTGAGGTGTGAAAATGGCTAAATTGGAAGATAATGTCCTCAGAAACTGTTGCCTCTGGCAGATATTGTGATTGGAGATCAAATTTCTAGAGCGCTACAGAATGTGAAAGAGAAGAAAAGGAATTTATTTTTTCTAAGGGCTCAGAATCATTACAGTGCCAGTGTTAAATATCTTTTGAAGAAGTCCTCCTTCAGTTCATCTCTCCTTAAAAGTTTATCCTATCTTGGTCCTCTGAGAGACTCGGTAGCGAGAGTGTTCGACAAGTATTAGAATTTGCAAGAGCAATGCTATGGGATGTCCCAACAAAAACTGTTCAGCATGTCCAAATGAAAATAAATCGTTTTATGGCAATTGTTGCTACAATAAATTTGATATTTGGCAAACCCGATAGTCAAAAATACAACCCACACCTGACTGCGAAACCTTCTCCGCGAACTAAAAAATATGAAATTTGTGACTAACTTTTGATTGCATCGAATTTATTTATGAACCAATTTTAGAAATAATTATACCGTAAGAAAGAGTACATTCTGAGGTATACTGCGATATTTTCAAAATTAAAAACTAATAGTAATAAGATATAGATATGACAGTTAAAAAAAAATTAACGAAAATGTCCCGATTTTTCCCGAATTTCAAAAAAAATATTATCAAGAACCAAACTGGAATTTTTAAAAAAACTCACGGCTTAAGACTGAAAATTTTTATGTGTTTTGCTCACTCGCGGAAGAAATTTCGTTTCTTAAATTTTGACACTTAATAAACCCTAAACTAATAGCCGCATCGGAAAAAAAATCTTAATAATTGTCCAGGGAATACAATAAAGAACAAACAATGTTAATTTTATATTTTTCTGATCCGAACTTTCTAGTGAAACTGTCTAAGAATCGAGCTAAACAGCACAGTTTTCAATCCTGCGACGGCCGAAACTTTTTTTTAATAAAGAGAGATATTAAACGTAAGGCACAAGAAAATTTAGAGAAGGGCTGGGAAGAAAAATATAAACTGGAAGCAGAGAAAAAAATTTAAAGCAGCTGGCAAAGAAAAGAATGGTGATAGAAGAAGAAGAATTTAAAATTATACGTAAGGAAGAGGATGAGCCGTTGGATAGTGCTTCAAAATTATTAAAGGAAGCAGCACTTGTTCAGGCAATGATTGAAGGAACGGCTAAAGTCTCAGATGATGCTGGTCAGCAAAGACAGACTTTAAAAAAATACACATTCTTCTATTGAGAAGAAAAAGACAAAATTAATTTTAGTCTTTTTCAACAACAAAAATTAAGACATAATTTTTCAAAGAAAAGGAAGAAATTCTTCAAGCTGTGTCAAAAATAAACAAATTAAAAAATCATAATTCTGATTTAAAAAAAAATTATGTTAATATTTTAAAATGATGTAATTTTTAAATGAAGAAAATAAAAATATCCTTCCAAAGAAAGAAAAGATAGGGGTAGCTTGGGAGGATCTTTTTATTTTTTATCTTTATACTAGAATATGTTTAGCATTATTATTTGTTATTTTTTTTTGCTCGATTAATCACTTTTTGTCACCATTTTCTACTTGATTAGTCACTTTTTGTCACCTTTTTCTACTCGATTAGTCACTTTTTGTCACCTTTTTGGTTTAATTTGTCACCTTTTTGGACCTTGAAACTTGTTAGGAGCCCTGTTACATTCATACCAGACATAGATTTGAACCCATGGTTTGTCACACTGTGAACCAGACTTGGTCATCACTTTGAGAAATGGTGCTTTAATAGAAATTTCTTGGATAGAAAAATAATTAAACTCAGATAAGGTATGTAAAAACAAAAATGTGCTGTAATTTATTTTGCATTTTAATATAATAAAATCATTCATATCTTCATGATTTTAAATATATTTCAAT
This sequence comes from Metellina segmentata, assembly GCA_947359465.1. Taxonomy (NCBI): domain Eukaryota; kingdom Metazoa; phylum Arthropoda; class Arachnida; order Araneae; family Tetragnathidae; genus Metellina; species Metellina segmentata. The sequence goes on from OX375881.1 coordinate 33,766,229, forward strand.
AACATTTGATGAATTTGTAATAATAATAAACTCTGATTTTAAATGCTTAAGATATAAGGGTTTGCTACTAAAAAATCTTGACTTTAAATGAAGTCATTGTCATAACTTATGTATTACAATTTACATATTTGTTCTTGTCTCTCTTTTTTTTTTTAATTTACTAAGTTTTTTAGCAGTTTGTTCCTATTTATGTGTGCTGTTGATATGAATGATCTATTCTTTATAAATGACAATCACTATTTTTCAGGCAATTCTGCCCAGTCCTTTATCCAGTCTTATACATTATTGCATACAAATTTTACAGTTCAGATATCCACTCCAGGTGTGAGTATAAAAAGTTTTAGTATTTGTTTATCTTTTTATATATAATTCTATTTTTATAACACTACTTTATGTCTGAACTTTTGTAGCTACATTTCATTTTTAAGAAACACTTAAGTTCAGCTTTAATGTAAAATGTTTTGTGGCAATGCTTTGTTGGTAGCATTCTTTTATGTCACCTCGGAAGAATTTCTTAGAAAAAAAACACTGTTTTGGGTTTAGTGGCAAATAATTAACAAAATAATTTTTTTAATTCAAAAAGAAATCCACACAACTGATTATTATTTATTCCACAGATAAGTATGTAGTTTAATGAAAAAATCTACCTTTTCTGAAATATTATAGAAGTTTGCCATAGTTAAATAATTTTAGTTTGAAGTCTATTGGAACTATAACAGGCTATATAATATGAATGTTATGAAACATCACATTAATTCTAGCATACCAAAATAAAAAAATATATTGATTTATGTAAATTTTAGAGATTCAAATAATCGCGAGGTACCTATTTTATAATTCTATAATAATTTCAAGTGAGGTAGATAACATGAGACTTTATAAATCTTGAAAGAAGTTATATGTGAGTGTTAGGGAACATTTGCAATGTTTATTCTATTTTTTTGCATGAAATTCAGAAAAGGTATTTTTTATTGCAATTTTATTTATTTCTAACAGGGTAAGCCTCTGGAATTTGTGAAACAAGATGATCAAAGTAGAAGATGGCTCAATGAATTTCGCATGAAATCCATAGCAATACCTATTAGTTTGCAGACTATTGACCGTAAGTTCAGTTGTTGTATACTGTTATTGTATTATCCAAGAAAAAACTGTTACTTCATAATTTTGAAATGCTAGTTGAAAGCAAAAATACCATAATTAGAGGAACATGAATACTGTAAGAAGTCATTTTTCATGAAACATGCTCAAAATTTATGGTCATTACTTAATGCAGAAGTGCTAATCTTCGATTTAATGTCTCATGAATCCAAATGTGATTTTCAGGAATTATGTATTTTCAGTAATGTTGCATTATTAACCATTTTTACAAGTGACATTTCAGTATTCTTATAATACATTAACTCTCCTTTAGAGAACTATTTTAATAACACAATTCAGTCATAACCTTATAAAATTATAATAAAGCTTATGTTTTATCATCAAGTGAGGTTTCCATAATAATTTCTTCCCTTCAAGAGTGTTCTCAAACTGTTGCCAATAGCATGTTGTCCAGTGCCATATAAATTCAACTATCTGAGCAATAATTTCACTATTCAATGTAAGGAAAGATGAAAATCCATAAGAATAATCCTGGTCTGAATTCCAAACCATTACAAACCTTCTGTTATGCAATGCTTGACCAAATGTGGCCCTTGTGAAATGAAACCATTACATTCATACGGAAAATCCGTAATGATGAATATGTCCATTAATAATCTCTACTGCATCTGTCAAAGAATAATTGCAATCAAATTTTGCTATGAATCTTTGTTGTTATTATCACTTTACATTAAAGTTATATTAGATCTAATATAAAGTGTCTACTTTTCCATCAGCTCACAGATACTCTTGTTTGTTAATTCCTCATTCTCCTGGTGCAGCTTTTGACTTGTGCAATGACAAAGACCTTGCACAAATTTTGAAAAACTTCATTCAAGAGAGAAGTATGTTACTTAGATATATTTTTTTTACATACCTTCATTTATAATAATCAAACATTTTGAAATTATCATCTAACAAATAAATATTTTTTTCATTATGGTCATAATGTTATAAACTTGTACTTTTTTTAAATGATATCTGTTTATAAATAAGACTTACTTAGGTGTCTTGCAATCATTTAAATATTTGTATTTTTTCCTTACTTCTACATTTGGTAAAATTTAGCATGATTAATAACACCAATGTTTATGTTGTATCTCTAGAGCCTATATGTGCTATTGGTATGGGAGTTGCTGCATTATTTTCCGCCAGTGATAATGACGTTTGGGAATTTTCTAAATATAGCCTTACTTCTGTAAGTATTTCTGTTTTATTTCTCAAAGTATAAATATTTAAAAATTATAATTTAATTTCTCAATTCTGCCTCATGAACAAGTCTGCTTTGTGGCTTACATCGGTTATAAAACGAATTTTCAGAGTAAAAACTATTGATACGTTAAGAATAAATTTGATTGCTATTAGTTCACTATATGTGTATGAAACAAAACTAAAACTAACCCCGAAAATATAATTTTCACCTTGAATAGTCCATAATGTTTCCTCTTTTCATTTCTGGTCTTTGACCATTATAGCCACACACCCCAATACATCTTGTCACCTCTTTCACATTTTGAGTTTTCCCTCGCTAACCTTGGCTTCAAGCAGGCCCACTCACTCAAAATGTTTGTTTTGCTTCCCTTTTAGATCGTCAGTGCATTTCACCCCAATACTTAAGATGGCCATGCTGCTTCATTGAAAAACTGCCTTTCCTACCAATAGACTTTATAAGTCCTATAATTCCCTAGTGGACTAATTGTTGGCTATTCTTTCTTTCTTGACAAATTTTGAATAAGGTGCTCAGAGAAATTTTTGGCTGTCACTACTCAGTGTGTTTTCTCACTGCATTAGCAACCTGTGAGTTGTAAGTGGCGCAGGTTCAATTCCTCCCTAGGTGTGTTTTCTCTTATGTATCAGTAAACTTTCCTTGTGTGTGCATGTTTATTTACTTGATTACTATTTCGCGTATAGCGTGACCAAATATGGCCCCCGAGTCATAAAACCTAACCAACCCAAAAGTTCTAACTCTCAATATACTTACATTTTGCATATTACAAGAAGAAATTGTTTTAGTAACTGTGACATTAACTGAACTTTTATTAGTAACTAAATCAACTTTATTCTTAATAACGTGTCTTTATTTGATAACCATAATGATATACAGTGAAACCCCGATTTAATGAAAAACCAACATTTAACGATTTCCCACATAAACGTCATTTTTCATTGGTTCTAAATAATTTTCAGCATGACCAAATATTGCCTCCAAATCATAAAACCTAACCAACCCAAACCCAAAAGTTCTAATTCTCAATATACTTACATTTTGCATATTACAAGAAGAAATTGTTTTAGTAACTGTGATATTAACTCAACTTTTTTTGTCACTAAATCAACTTTATTCTTAATGATCTGTCTTTATTTGATAACCACAATGATATAGAGTGAAACCCGATTTAATGAAAAACCTGCATTAAACAATTTCCTATACTTTCAGTGTTACAAAAATCCCGTACTTAACGTTACCACTCGAAATATTTCCCGCATTTAACGTTTTTCAGCGGGGACAATATACTTAATTAAGTGATTTTCTTAAATAGTCAGATATTAGCAGGCCAGCACGGTATTCCTGTGACAGTTCTTTTCGTGTCCTTACTGATACTGAAAACATTAAATAGAAAAAACAATAGTTATATATAAGAATGAGGCCCACATCCACACGACTTGACATGGGCATGTCACAAATTCGCATAAAATTCAGATTATCTGACGTATCGGTCTGGTGTAAAAATTTCCACAGATTTAAAATCTGTTGAAATTTTCACTATCTTTAATGATCCCGAAGATAGAAAACCTCAAATAGGCCTTTTTTGTGTTCGTAATTAATAACTTTGTCAAATGTAAATTAGTACTAAAAAACTTACTAACACTCATATCTGTGGAGAATGCTTTCAATGGTTTAGCTAATAAAAGCAAAACGTAAACCAAAATAACAGATTTCTTTAAACAATAAACTTGTAAAGGAAGAAAGAAAATATATGTTACTTAAATTCGTCTTTATATCATGCTCTATTTATTGTTTTTCTCTAGCCCCTATATAACGTTTTCCCGCATATAACGTTATTTCTTTCCGGTCTCTTGAAATACAGTAGAGTCCAGATTATCCGAGTTAATGTGAACCAAGACTAACTCGGATAACCAAAAAACTCGGTTTAAGCAAAAATTGTAAATAAAATTAATCGTGTAGGTTTAAATGTATATTTTAATAAATACAAAAGTTATACAGATACACCACATGTCATTCATATTGTTACGATAATCAAAGAATTTTTATTTAAATTTAAAAAGTCCTTGATTGTTTTTTGTTTTACTCTACTTTAGCGTTTTCTGCAGCAATGTTTCGCCATTTTTTTTAAGAAAAAAAGGATTGCTGGTGTCGTTTCTTGTTGTTCTGTATGTATTCAATAGCACTTTCGATAGTTTTTAGTCCATCTGCAGTGGAGATTTTCATATGTCGATTTTCATCGTCACTGTGTGTGTGTGTCTTCATCGCTAGATTTATTTTCCTTATTGAGAATCATTTTTATCTCTAATCTCTTGTTCATCAGCATTTATCCAGTCACAGATTTTGTTTTCCTGATTGTTTGTGAGATCAAGTTCAGAATGTTTTCGGTAGTTTTAGAAATGGAAAATGTTGAACCAAAAAATATCCTAGAAATATTTGATAGCTCAGTTAATCGGGGTTCTACTATACGTTAAATCAGGATTTCGCTGTAATTTTATCTGATTTTACTTGTGTAATCTTATAGTGATCTACAGTTTTATTTAAGCTTTAGTTACCATGCATCATTAAAAATAAAAAAAGAGTGACTCAAAGTCATTCAAACGTTCTTTTATGTATTTTTATGAACATTTATTTTTAAATATTTGCTTTGCATTTTGATGTTGATTAGATCTTGATATACTTCATTGCCTTTAAACTGGTATGTCTTATTTTTAGCATTCAATATTTGAATCAGCCAGAAATCCCGAATTTGAAAGCATTCCTATATTTCCAGAAGATGTGATAAAAGAAAAATTAGCTACATATAGCTGTAAGTTATAATTTGTTTGAATAATAAATTACCAATTCTGAACGATAAGGAATGTCACACACACAAAATGAGTTTTAGCGATTTATTTTTAATTGATACCAAAATGATTTTTATATAAAATCCAAATGTATCTGAAAAAAGCTGTATGCCAAAAATTGTGTAATAGTTATACACAACTTACATTGATTTGTATCCAATAATTCTTGTGGACTTATAATAAAAAAATAAGGAAATATAAAAAGCTTTTTCAATAAACTCTGCTATTTGAAAATTACAACATCATCAATAACAGGTTTTAATTTTTAATTTACTTATAAAATTGTAATGCTAATGAAAATTTGCATGTAAGTTCTATTGGCCACCAGTATTTTTGAGAATTAGTGCAGGAAATCAAAAGGGTGTTTATCGCATCTTTCTGTGCCTTGTGACATTCGGCCACCCACATTCTCTTCGTGGAGCCCTCTGCTTAGGCTTAACTGCACTTGATGACCTGTGAAGATGATGCCAGCTTGTCATCGGATGTGAGGGAAAACACAAATTTCCCTCACACAAAGCTGAGCCGAGGAGGATTTTCACCACCATTGATCGAAAGATTCGCCATTAAAAATTTCAAAGGGTGTGAACCTGATCTGAACACTTATAGACAAGACTATGCCGTTAGCGGGACACAGGCCAGATCCTTTGCAGCCTAGACTTTTCGGTCGACGCCGATTGTGCTACCAGACGACCATCCCAGTCAGATTAGGACGTCCTACCCATAGACAATATTGGCATATAGGCTCAGGTCCGTTGCAGCCTAGAACATCATAGTGTATCGCTACAAATAAATTTTGCGTTCTTTTTCAATGAGAGTTTTTCTGTGCGTCCCCCGATACCAGCCATGGGGGGGGGGTAACAAACCACTCCTTCATTCGAGCAATTTTAAAAGGTGACAAAATTTAAAGATGTCATTTAACTGGAACTATTGTCTTTTATAAATTAAAATTCCTAAAATTTGCATAAGGGGCCATCTTTAGGTTAAATGGAGTACCAATTTCATAATTTCCAATAAAAAAAAACACAATTTCAACACACTATTTAGAATCTATCAAAATTTAACTTCAGATACTCAAATTTCATGTTATTAGGTCTTACTATTTCGAAGTTATGAGTACAGAAAGATTGGAGTGCCTAGTGTTAAATCAGTTTCTTACACTTTTATGTATTTCTTCCTAAAAAGTATTTGGATCCTTGGATTGTTTGTACTCTCTTCCATAGTAAATATAATGTAATTCCTGATGAATCTATTGCACTAAAATAATGAAATTTTGCACTTGGGTAGTCAGGGTGGCGACAGAACCGGGAATTCAGGGATTTCTCAGGGAAGAATCATTTTCTGGAAAACTCAGGGAAGTTTCGTTTAACTCAGGGAAAAAGTTGGAATTTCGTTTTGCAAATGGCACCCATTTGGTACTTTTCCTTTAGCCATGCGGGCGCCACTTTGAACCAAAATCAAAATGTCTCCAATTTTGTTTTCATTCCGAAAATGAGAAGTGTATTTTTTACGTAAACATCCAGAAAAAAGAGTTGCATACTGTAACAGCCGGAAATCCTGTAACCGAAGTCTACATCTGTGCCACGTTCCCTAATGTCAATAATAGGAACGTATTGCCTTGTGACTTTGAAAAATACTAACGGACGGGAAAACCTGCAAATGTTAAACATCCGGTTCCAATTAAATCAACATTAAAAATATATATATAATTTTTTTCTAAGATTGGCGATTTTGATTTTGGTCCAAAATAGCGCCTGGCTAACGGAAAAATAGAAAATCAAACGTATAAGGTATCTATCTGGTGTAAAATTTTCCGCAGCTTTGAAATCCGTTGATATTTTCATTTTATTTTAAACAATCGCTGATTTAGAAAAAAGCACTGAATAACGCCAGTCATAACTTTAATTATTTCTTTTGCTTCACTCGAATAGGTTACTTTTCAAAATGAATGAATCTCGAATCAAACGTAGGTCATATTCTTCTCGGCGGTGAAATTCGTATTGGAAAAAATATAAAAGTTACAATTTAAAAATTATTTATTTAAAGAAAATCATATTTTTAGGTATCGATCTAATGTAAAATTTTCCGCAGATTTCAAATCTGTTGAAATTTTTATTCTATCTTTAACGATCGCAAAGATAGAAAAAAGCAACGAAGAATGCCAGTTCGAACCAGAACGAACGAACTCGAATTCGTTACTCAGGAAATCAAAATGAATTAATCTGATCTTTTTAACCACGAAGGTTGAATTCTTCACGGCGCCGGCGGCCAAATTCGTATTGGAAAAAATATAAAAGTCACAATTTAAAAATTATTTATTTAAAGAAAATCGTGTGTTTAGGTATCGATCTGTTGTAAAATTTTCCGCAGATTTGAAATCCGTTGAAATTTTTCTTCTGTCTTTAACGATCTAGGAGATAGAAAAAAGAACTACAAAACTCCAGTTAAAACTTTATTTGTTTTGTTCGTCAGCTAAAATCGTTGCTGAGAAAATCTAACGAAAACGGAAAAAATAAATTTAGAATGTCATGTCTTTATACCGTATGCCATCCTAAGAAAAATAATAAAATATAATAATAATTAATTAATTAATTTTTAAATGTTTTAGATTAAATTTTAAAATTCGGGCATACTTGAAAAATTGCAAAAAATTCGGACCACATGTTTGCTAAATTTCACTATTGGGTCATTCCACGCAAAATGAGCAAATAGGCTGTGGCTGACACATCACCGATTTTAATAAAAATTAGTTTCTAAATAGATCGCATATAGTAAGGAGGAACTGCCAAATATTAAATGTCAGAAATGGATATTTTATTTTTTATTGAATTTTAAAATTCAAGGTCACACAAATGTAGATTTTTGTAGCACTAATAGTAGCCTGTTTGAGACCCAATATTTCAAAAAGTTATTGACACAAATTATAAATTTTTATATTGTTACATTCTTCAGTAAAAGTTCTTTCAGGAAATGTCAGAATTTTGTTTAATATCCGGCACTTCTCGTTCTGAAGGAACGGCGAAAATAGAGATTTGTCCAATATGACACCAATTTCAAATTGCTCTAGTACCTCTAAAAATGGAAAGACAATATCAAAAATAATTCTTAACAAAGCCCTTCTTCTATATAAAAGGTAGGTATAATTTAGTGATTGTACTCCTATCCCTTATTAAAGAAAAATAATAATAAAAAAGGAAAATAATTGAAAACTGCGATTTTTCTGTATTTTTAAATACAAATTTTATTGTGAAGGACAGCTCCGAGAAACTCACAAATTTTCAGTATTATGTGTCCAGATGTATATTATCTGTCCTGAAATTTTCATCATTGTAATTTGCTTATTTTCGTCCCAGGAGCATTTTTAACTAGATGAAAACTATAGTTTTATTTTATCGCATGATGAAACAAAACAGGCGAAAACACGCCATTAAGCCATCCATTTCCTCATTGAAAGAGATGCTATTACATTCAATGACAGATAATAGAATAAATAAACACTATTAAATGAATTATGGTTATAAATGTGCTTGGGTTGCTATAAACTGATAATTTTTTGCTGAACCGAAAGCTTTCGAACACCGGCGAATGTTCAAGTGGCAATCCATAAGTGTTCCATCCATTGAAATGATCATTAGTCGGTTAGAGAAGACTTTTGGATTTTCTTGTAGTTTTTAGGAAATATTATTACTATGTTTGATTTTGTTAGTAAAAGAGATTTTAAAATTCCTGAACTTTCGAACTGTGACGTGGGAGAAATGGTGTAAGAAAACTGCCATAAATCCATTATGTAAAAGAAACCGGATTAAAAGAACTTTCCGAACTTATAGATAAAGCCAGAGAATTGTTGTATTTGAAATTAGGTAGGAAGTTTGAAAACATTTGTCTTCACCATGAGAAAGTGTATTTACTGAAGTATACTTACTTATTCCGACGAACTTGTTGTAATCCTTTTAAAAGTCACAAACGTGCCGTGAAAAAGTCCCTGCAAATAATAACAATAGATATTGCCAATAAATCAGCTGGATTGCTCTCGCCAGGTAAAAAGATCTGTCTCGCATGTGAAATTGGTGTTAAAAATTTTATTACAGAATAGGATGCAACAGATTTTGATTTTGAAACGGAAGCTGTAGAGAAACAGTACGAGAAACTCAATAACAGCCTACAGAACATGGGAAATTCGCCTGTTGAAAAGGTTCGGAAACTCAGCATGACTCAAAGAAAACATTATGGCAGAAGAAAATTACAGAAATTTGTTTCAACTGCAAAAAAAATAAATTTGGAAACTGTTTTGAAAGTAAACCTCAATAAAATTAATAGTACACATGCGACTGAAAGTAAGCAGGATTTTTTATTGTTTTATAGAACAGCTGAAAGCAAAGTTTGCTGAAACAACATCCCCTGCAGAAAAAAATTCAAATTCTAACTCTTGTTCCAAAGAGCTGGAGTCTGGAAAAAATAAGAACAGAATTTTCTACCACATTGTATTTCGCAAGGAAAACCTGCTAAGAGACAAGGCAAAAAAATTAATGACAATATTATTGCAATAGTTATAAAATTTTACGAGTCTGATGACATAAGTCGGCTATGTCCAGGAAAAAAAGACTATGTTAATGTAAACACAGATGAAGGTATAGTCCCAAAACAAAAAAGGTTGATTCTTTGTAACTTAAAAGAAGGATACCAGCAGTTTAAGGAACAGCATGGGAGTGGAAAGAGTGGTTTCAGTAAATTCGCTGAATTAAGACCGAAACATTGTGTACTAGCTGGAAGTAATGGTACACATTCCGTGTGTGTGTGTGCACCATACATCAAAATATGAAACTGATGTTACACGCTATTAAACCTCATTATTCTTTGCTAGAGCTAATGAAATTATATGTTTGTAACAATGAAAAGGAAAAATGTATGTTCGTAGAATGTGATAAGTGTCCAAAAGATCAATTTCGTGCTCAACTAGAAAAATTTGAGGTTTTCCAAAATTTAGAAGAAATTATTTACAAGCGTTGGATTTCGACCGACAGATCTACTCTAATCACACAAGTCCAGTCAACAGAAAAATTTCTTGACTCGCTTGTTGAGAGTATGTCTGGATTGACAAAACATCATTTCATTGCTAAATCGCAGTCCAAATTTTTGGAGGAAAAGAAATTGACTGTTTCCCAGGAGGAATGCATTGTACTCCTCGATTTTTCAGAAAATTATTCATTTATTGTTCAGAATGCAATTCAAGGATTCTATTGGGAAACTACTCAAGCTACACTGCACCCATTTGTACTTTATGGGAAGGATAACGAAAACAGGTTTCAAATCCTTTCAATGTGTGTTATTAGTGACCATACTAGACATGATACATTGAGTGTATTTGCATTTCAGACTGCCATAATCCCTTTTATAAAGAAAGGTTTCTTTCTGTGAAGAAACTTATCTATTTCAGCGATAGGTGTTCAGCACAGTATAAAAACCGGAAAAACTTTTCCAACATTTGCCATCAGGAATCCGATTTTGAATTGAAGGCAGAATGGTACTTTTTCGCTACAAGTCATGGCAAAAGCCCATGCGATGGAATCGGTGGAACTATCAAACGGTTAACCGCAAGAACAAGTTTACAGAGACCATACAACAATCAGATTTTAAATGCAAAACAACTATTTTCCTTCTGTACTTCAACCATTTCAAACATCAAATTCTTTTATGTGCCTTCAACTGATGTTATTCAAATTGAGTCTTATCTTCAACAAAGGTTTAATGAAGTGACCGCAACCATTACGGGAACTCGTAACTGTCATTGCAACATTCCTATTTCAAATTGTACGACACTAATTCGAGTGTCATATTTATCGCAATCGCCAGGAAAAGAAGTAAATAGTTTAAAAAGAATTCAGCAGCACAAAAAAAAATCACGTTTCAATAATAGAAGAATCAAAGTTTAACTTGTGAGCTTTACCACATCGTGAATTTGAAAAGGTAATTAGCTAAAATTCATAATTTCTGTGATACTACGTTGAAATTTTTAAGCTTGTTTTGACACACTCATTTTTTCTGCTTTTATAATTCACCCTTAAAGTTAAACATGATTTGGTATTTCTTTGTTGAATTAGGGTTTCATTATCTATATTTTATTTCACTGTTATCATTGAAGTTCTCGTAACATGCATAGAGTGGGAAGCAAATGTTGTGATTTTGTTTTTATTATTGTTGCTTTAGGACTCAGATTACAATCCTGATTTTTGTTTTACATATAATATACATATGAAACTGTATTCCTGTGAAATGTCGGTTTTGTAAAAGCTGTCCTTCATTTGATTTCTTATGCCTATTTAGAGTAGAAAATTATCATTTTGTACTTTTCGTTAGCTATTTTGAAGATGAAAGAATTAAAATACGAATTCGAAACTCTATCAGTAATATTATCATATTTAGCATTGTAACTGGCATGAATTTAAAGTATGTCGTAAAATTTCTTTAGCCCATAGAAATGTTTTTAATTCCGTCAAAAATGACAATTGTCCATTTTTTGCAACTAAATTTTGGATTAAATATGATGCTTAAAAAGGTTGTTGCCACAATGAAAAAAAGAACATTTTGTACAGATTATAAAAATGTAAAACATGTTTGTCTACGTTAAGTAGTTTTTGAGAAACAGAACTTCAAACATGCAACATTAAGCGATCTCGCAACTGTTCTTCAAAGTTGGAAGTCCTAAAAATGCGTCCAATTTCGAAAATATTTAAGTTTGAACCTAATTCTTTTGGATATCGTTATTTATTTATAAACTAAACCACTGTACCAAATTTCATGAAAATCCATTACCATACGGCCACAGGTTTTTTCTGATTTTTGCTCATTTCACGTGGAATGACCCTATTGTAAGTGCCTTCGATTCGTCAGGACACTGCGTACAGGACAGACAGACAAACACTTCCTTTTATAATAGTACAGATGTACCGAGCGCTGGCGCCATTGACGGATTCAGGGGCTGATGGCTGCTTTTGCAAGCATATCAAAATAGTTAAAAACGTAACATTAAATATTCTATCTATAACTTTATATTATTTGGTCTATTATGGAATACAGTAAAAATATTTTTTTCTTATCTTATTTTTATTCATCTTTCAGTCTATAGTTTTTTAGTTCTTCAAGTGTCAAGTTTATCATAATTACCGAAGAATTGTTCTGCAAACAAAAGGAGAAACTCAGGGAATTTCATGAAAAATACTCTGGAAATCAGGGAAAACTCAGGGAACTTTTTACTTCAATTTTTGTAGCCACCCTGGTAGTCCCAATTTTTTTGTCTAGCCCGGATTTTAAAATTTAATTTGGAACATTTTTAAATTTGTTTATTGGCATTTAATTACTATTGTTTTCTTTATAATGGCTACAGTATAAAGAGCTCACATATTCTAAATTTATTTTTACCGTTTCATTTTCCAAGCACAACGATTTCAGCAGACGAACAAAACAAATAAACAGTTTTAACTGGAATTTTTTTTTCTATCGCCTAGATCGTTAAAGATAGAGTAAAAATTTCAAGGGATTTGAAATCTACAGAAAATTTTACATCAAATCGATACATAAAAATTAGATTTTCTTTAAATAAATCATTTTTCAATAGCAACTTCTATATTTTTTTCCTATACGAATTTGGCTTCTCATTCGTTAGAGATCACAGATTCATTTCCTGCGCACAAACGATTCGAGCAATGGGAAGCTAAACAAATAAACATTTTTGACTGGCATTGTTTAGTTTTTTTGTAAAATCCTGATCGTTAAAGATAGATAGAAAATTTCAACGGATATTAATAAATAAATATTGCTTAAATAAATACAAATTTTGAACTGTAACTTTTTTATTTCTGCAATACGAATATGGGCGCATTAGATGATGACATCACGAATTTTACATTTTTTGGAATCGTCATCTTGATTGTTTTTGGTAGGTATTTAATTATGTCGCACCGGACCAACACAATGGGCTATTGTGATCGTTTTTGGAATTGCGTAGCAATCACCGGGGAGGGCGAGCATTATTGTTTTTTCTTTTTTGTGATAATGAAATTTGGCACATGGGTACTCCTAATCACACATGACCCCCACGAAAAAACTGCCATGGGCAATGCCGTGCTGGCCATGCAGTGGCTAGTAATAAATATAATAATTCTCGGATCGCTGAAAAATACATTTGAAATAGTGTTCACATTTGAAATTCGGGTAGCTATATCTACAATTAATCTTGATCTATGAATAGCGATTTTCTTTTTTAAGATGATCCCTGAAATTTACACCAATTTTAGGATGGAATATCTTGAAATATAAAGGTAGTAAAGCCATGAAATTTCATATTTAGACTAATTTAACGATGCTAAATCTGGTTACTGCATCAAAACATGGTGTTTCTATTTGAAATTTCGTTGTTTGTGCAAAATTTGAATTAAGACGTCCCCTTATGCAATTTTTTAAAATTTAAATTGGTGGAGGAAAATATTCCCTATTGAATGATACCTTTGAATTTGCTCTAGTATAATTAGTGCTCGAAATTAAGGAGGTGGTTAGATTTTTTCCCCGTAACTTCCTAGGACCAGCACAACTCTTGGTATACTTGTGATAGTACAACAATTTGAATAAATGAAATAAATATATTTAGTCCACTAAAGTTTATTCTTGGGTGAGCCTCGTCAATGACAGCCTGTTATTAAAAGCAGTTTAAATTTATGAATTGGGGGGGGGGTTAATGACATTAAAACAAAAAATAAAACTGCTGTTCTGTAGTTACCTTATATTAAAAGGTAACTATAGAACAGCAATGAAAAGGATTGCAAATATGTTTTTTAATTCCTGCATTATTTTTATTGCAGGTTCTGAACCAAATGAAGTTCATGTTGTTGTGGACAGACACTTAGTGACTGGTCAGAATGAGCAGTCCACGATCACTGCTGTGCAGAATCTAATACTTCTTCATAACCAAAAGTTTACACGAAAAGAAAAATCACCACACTAAAATCATTACCAACAGAACTGAAATATATTTTTGTAGTAGTTTTTGTATTTTGTTAGAATTGATTGACATTGCTATGAACGCAATACTCTGTGTATATGAACTATTCCATTTTCTAGTCCTTTAATAAATTTAATATGAAACAGCACGCAGGATTTTTTTTTAAAGGTTTGATCTGTTGAATTTTTAGAAAAACTTGCTGAGTTACAAGACAAAAAATTAACATTTACTTGATAATTGTTTAATTTCCAGTAGGGATGGACTATTCCAAGACTGCAGATTCTTACTTCTAATTATGGTTCATATTTGAAGTAGGAAATCTTCACATTTATTAATTGCTTACCTATTAAGGGCAAAGTGTCATTACCCATATTTCATACCTTATTTCAATTCATTTATGATGAATATGACATCCATACACACATAAATAGATTTCATATCCAAATGAAATAAAGGTACACCTACACTCTACGTTTATGAGTGATGGCAACGGCTTGGCGATTATTTTTGGCGCACTTCTAGTAGCGAGTTACGATAAATTAAGGCAACCCATCTGTCGTTACGGTTGTTGTGGTTTTCATGGCAACCTCGGCAAACGGAAACTTTCAATTTTCATTTTGAATATTCTAGAAAGTTCTTCCAAAATCCGTTAAAGCCGTTCGATTTCATTGGTTCGTTTGAAATTTTTTTCTTTGCTCCCATTGGTTATTTTGATTTTAAAATATTCTTTGATTGCATTGGTCCTTTTAAAACTTATTCTGTTGTACCATTGGTCCATTTATCTGTACTTCGACAGTTGTTGGAATTTTTATTTTATTCTAACAGTTTTCACGAACAGATTAAGAGGGGTTTTTTTTTGCCATTTTCGTTTTTATTATTTTTTTACGATTCTGACGTTATCGTTGTGTTATTTCTTGCTTTTTTTCTTTTATAAATCTTTTTCTTTTTCAACATGCCCCTATATTTAGTGTAATTGATAAATTTCAACCCAACATTCGAAGTTTAGTACTGCTGGAACACAATTGTGTTTTGTAATGTATTTACTTTTTGTGAAATTTAAGAAATATATACTTTTCAAAACGTTTTCAAATGTGCTTTCAAACTTTCATTTTACGTTGTGAAAAGAAAAATGTTTTTGAAAGAAAAATATTTTTTAAATAATTATTTCCTTGGCGACTTCAGAAGTGCGCAAAAAAAAACAATCGCCAAGGCCGTTGCCACCACTTAAAAACGTAGAGTGTAGCTGTTCCGAAATAAAATTATCCAAAAATATATAATAGCATTTCCTTTGCTTTTACTAGTGTTAATTTTTATCTATATAAATAAGAATACTGGTAGGTAAATTGAGCATTGCAATTACTTGGATTGTTTTACCAGTACTGATGAAAAATTAATCCTTTTACCCAAAACTATTTTTACTTTATATAACTAAGGGGCTCCACCCATGCACGCTATCGCTCGTTGTGTCGAAAGTGCCTTCCTTGGGAGAGAAAGAAATGAGACACCAGGAGTAACGCCCCTCAAACATTGGTGTCAGCGTAGTAATGAGTAGATGGATGGAACTTCTGAGGGTTTCCAGATGTTTGAAGTAGGGAGTTGAAAAGTCTGTAGTTTTGAGGTGGGTGTAATTTCTTTCTCTTTGGAATGTGTTGTGTAGGATTTTGTTGACATGTGTTGACGATTTGATAGTTTGGGATTTATTGTTGCTGGGAAGAATTGGTATTGTTGTGTACGAGATTATGCTGTATAGGAGATGTTGTATTAGATATGTTATGCTGTTAGGTTATGTTGCATAGGATTTTAGTTTATTAAGAGTTGTGAGTTTTTGGAGAGTGTTGGTTTGAGTTGATTTATTGGAGCTGTGTTTAGTTATTTGTATATTCTTTGTGTGAATTTGTTTTGAATAAGTATGGTAGATCTTGATAAACTGAAAATGAAACGTACGAGGATTCGTACTGGAACATCAAAATTAGTAAATAAGATAGACGCTAAGATTCGGGAATTAGCTAATTAATGCGTTAAAAGAATTTCGCGAACAATTAGTAAAGAACAGGGTGGCGACAGAACCGGGAATTCAGGGATTTCTCAGGGAAGAATCATTTTCTGGAAAAATCAGGGAAAACTCAGGGAAGTTTCGTTTAACTCAGGGAAAAAGTTGGAATTTGGTTTTGCAAATTGCGCCCATTTGGTACTTTTCCGTTAGCCATGCTGGCGCCAGTTTGAACCAAAATCAAAATGTCGCCAATTTTGTTTTCATTCCGAAAATGAGAAGTGTTTTTTTTACGTAAACATCCAGAAAAAAGAGTTGTATACATTGTTATACTGTTTTATTAAACCTGTAACGGCCGGAAATCCTGTAACCGAAGTCTACAGCCGTGCCACGTTCTCTAATGTCAATAATAGCAACGTAGTGCTTTGCGGCTTTGAAAAATACTAACGGCCGGAAAAACTTGCAAAAGTTAAACATCCGGTTCCAATTTTTAAAAAAATCATTTTTTTCTAAAATACCTAGATATGCGATTTTGATTTTGGTCCAAAATTGCGCCCGGCTAACGGAAAAGTACTCATTTAGAATATGCATATGTTTTTTAATACATATGTGTTAGAAGTTATTATTTTTTCGAAAATTTTCGAACTCTTGAGGTTTTTTGTTGAAAAGTTTGCGTTGCCCGTTACAGTTCTTTTCGTGATGGATTCGTCATTCTCAAATGCGGCCAAAATCGTTTGCGAAGAGATCCAATCGGCGTGACGTCACAATCTCCTATGAAAATATAAATATTTAATTGAAAAATTATTTATTAAAAGTAAATCAAACGTATAAGGTATCTATCTGGTGTAAAATTTTCCGCAGCTTTGAAATCCGTTGATATTTTCATTTTATTTTAAACAATCGCTGATTTAGAAAAAGCACTGAAGAACGCCAGTCATAACTTTAATTATTTCTTTTGCTTCACCTGAATCTGTTACTTTTCAAAATGAATGAATCTCGAATCAAATGAAGGTCATTCTTCTCGGAGGTGAAATTCGTATTGGAAAAAATATAAAAGTTACAATTTAAAAATTATTTATTTAAAGAAAATCATATTTTTTAGGTATCGATCTAATGTGAAATTTTCCGCAGATTTCAAATCCGTTGAAATTTTTCTTCCATCTTTAACGATCTAGGAGATTGAAAAAAGAACTTCATAACTCCAGCTAAAACTTTATTTGTTTTGTTCGTCCGCTAAAATCGTTGCGTAACGGAAACGGAAAAAATTAATTTAGAATGTCATGTCTTTATACCGTATGCCATTCTAAGGAAAATAATAATAATTAAATTCCAATTAACTAATTTTTAAATGTTTTAGACTAAATTTTAAAATTCGGGCGCTATAGAAAAATTGCAAAAAAATTCTAACCACATGTGCGCTAAATTTCACTATTGTAAGTGCCATCGATTCGTTAGGACACTGCGTACAGGATAGACAGACAAACACTTCCTTTTATAATGGTAGAGATGCACCGAGCGCTGACGCCATTGACGGATTCAGGGGCTGATGACGTCTTTTACAAACACATCAAAATAGTTAAAAATCTAAAATTAAATATTCTATTTATAATTTTATATTATTTGGTCTATTATGGAATACAGTAAAAATATTTTTTTCTTATCTTATTTTTATTCATCTTTCAGTCTATAGTTTTTTAGTTCTTCAAGTGTCAAGTTTATCATAATTACCAAAGAATTGTTCTGCGAACGAAAGGAGAAACTCAGGGAATTTCATGAAAAATACTCTGGAAATCAGAGAAAACTCAGGGAACTTTTTTACTTCAATTTTTGTAGCCACCCTGGTAGTCCGAATTTTTTTGTCTAGCCCGGATTTTAAAATTTAATTTGGAACATTTTTAAATTTGTTTATTGGCATTTAATTACTATTGTTTTCTTTATAATGGCTACAGTATAAAGAGCTCACATATTCTAAATTTATTTTTACCGTTTCATTTTCCAAGCAACGATTTCAGCAGACGAACAAAACAAATAAACAGTTTTAACTGGAATTTTTTTTTCTATCGCCTAGATCGTTAAAGATAGAGTAAAAATTTCAAGGGATTTGAAATCTGCAGAAAATTTTACATCAAATCGATACATAAAAATTAGATTTTCTTTAAATAAATCATTTTTCAATAACAACTTCTATATTTTTTTCCTATACGAATTTGGCTTCTCATTCGTTAGAGATCACAGATTCATTTCCTGCGCACAAACGATTCGAGCAATGGGAAGCTAAACAAATAAACATTTTTGACTGGCATTGTTTAGTTTTTTTGTAAAATCCTGATCGTTAAAGATAGATAGAAAATTTCAACGGATATTAATAAATAAATATTGCTTAAATAAATACAAATTTTGAACTGTAACTTTTTTATTTCTGCAATACGAATATGGGCGCATTAGATGATGACATCACGAATTTTACATTTTTTGGAATCGTCATCTTGATTGTTTTTGGTAGGTATTTAATTATGTCGCACCGGACCAACACAATGGGCTATTGTGATCGTTTTTGGAATTGCGTAGCAATCACCGGGGAGGGCGAGCATTATTGTTTTTTCTTTTTTGTGATAATGAAATTTGGCACATGGGTACTCCTAATCACACATGACCCCACGAAAAAACTGCCATGGGCAATGCCGTGCTGGCCATGCAGTGGCTAGTAATAAATATAATAATTCTCGGATCGCTGAAAAATACATTTGAAATAGTGTTCACATTTGAAATTCGGGTAGCTATATCTACAATTAATCTTGATCTATGAATAGCGATTTTCTTTTTTAAGATGATCCCTGAAATTTACACCAATTTTAGGATGGAATATCTTGAAATATAAAGGTAGTAAAGCCATGAAATTTCATATTTAGACTAATTTAACGATGCTAAATCTGGTTACTGCATCAAAACATGGTGTTTCTATTTGAAATTTCGTTGTTTGTGCAAAATTTGAATTAAGACGTCCCCTTATGCAATTTTTTAAAATTTAAATTGGTGGAGGAAAATATTCCCTATTGAATGATACCTTTGAATTTGCTCTAGTATAATTAGTGCTCGAAATTAAGGAGGTGGTTAGATTTTTTCCCCGTAACTTCCTAGGACCAGCACAACTCTTGGTATACTTGTGATAGTACAACAATTTGAATAAATGAAATAAATATATTTAGTCCACTAAAGTTTATTCTTGGGTGAGCCTCGTCAATGACAGCCTGTTATTAAAAGCAGTTTAAATTTATGAATTGGGGGGGGGGGTTAATGACATTAAAACAAAAAATAAAACTGCTGTTCTGTAGTTACCTTATATTAAAAGGTAACTATAGAACAGCAATGAAAAGGATTGCAAATATGTTTTTTAATTCCTGCATTATTTTTATTGCAGGTTCTGAACCAAATGAAGTTCATGTTGTTGTGGACAGACACTTAGTGACTGGTCAGAATGAGCAGTCCACGATCACTGCTGTGCAGAATCTAATACTTCTTCATAACCAAAAGTTTACACGAAAAGAAAAATAACCACACTAAAATCATTACCAACAGAACTGAAATATATTTTTGTAGTAGTTTTTGTATTTTGTTAGAATTGATTGACATTGCTATGAACGCAATACTCTGTGTATATGAACTATTCCATTTTCTAGTCCTTTAATAAATTTAATATGAAACAGCACGCAGGATTTTTTTTTAAAGGTTTGATCTGTTGAATTTTTAGAAAAACTTGCTGAGTTACAAGACAAAAAATTAACATTTACTTGATAATTGTTTAATTTCCAGTAGGGATGGACTATTCCAAGACTGCAGATTCTTACTTCTAATTATGGTTCATATTTGAAGTAGGAAATCTTCACATTTATTAATTGCTTACCTATTAAGGGCAAAGTGTCATTACCCATATTTCATACCTTATTTCAATTCATTTATGATGAATATGACATCCATACACACATAAATAGATTTCATATCCAAATGAAATAAAGGTACACCTACACTCTACGTTTATGAGTGATGGCAACGGCTTGGCGATTATTTTTGGCGCACTTCTAGTAGCGAGTTACGATAAATTAAGGCAACCCATCTGTCGTTACGGTTGTTGTGGTTTTCATGGCAACCTCGGCAAACGGAAACTTTCAATTTTCATTTTGAATATTCTAGAAAGTTCTTCCAAAATCCGTTAAAGCCGTTCGATTTCATTGGTTCGTTTGAAATTTTTTTCTTTGCTCCCATTGGTTATTTTGATTTTAAAATATTCTTTGATTGCATTGGTCCTTTTAAAACTTATTCTGTTATACCATTGGTCCATTTATCTGTACTTCGACAGTTGTTGGAATTTTTATTTTATTCTAACAGTTTTCACGAACAGATTAAGAGGGTTTTTTTTTTGCCATTTTCGTTTTTATTATTTTTTTACGATTCTGACGTTATCGTTGTGTTATTTCTTGCTTTTTTTCTTTTATAAATCTTTTTCTTTTTCAACATGCCCCTATATTTAGTGTAATTGATAAATTTCAACCCAACATTCGAAGTTTAGTACTGCTGGAACACAATTGTGTTTTGTAATGTATTTACTTTTTGTGAAATTTAAGAAATATATACTTTTCAAAACGTTTTCAAATGTGCTTTCAAACTTTCATTTTACGTTGTGAAAAGAAAAATGTTTTTGAAAGAAAAATATTTTTTAAATAATTATTTCCTTGGCGACTTCAGAAGTGCGCAAAAAAAAACAATCGCCAAGGCCGTTGCCACCACTTAAAAACGTAGAGTGTAGCTGTTCCGAAATAAAATTATCCAAAAATATATAATAGCATTTCCTTTGCTTTTACTAGTGTTAATTTTTATCTATATAAATAAGAATACTGGTAGGTAAATTGAGCATTGCAATTACTTGGATTGTTTTACCAGTACTGATGAAAAATTAATCCTTTTACCCAAAACTATTTTTACTTTATATAACTAAGGGGCTCCACCCATGCACGCTATCGCTCGTTGTGTCGAAAGTGCCTTCCTTGGGAGAGAAAGAAATGAGACACCAGGAGTAACGCCCCTCAAACATTGGTGTCAGCGTAGTAATGAGTAGATGGATGGAACTTCTGAGGGTTTCCAGATGTTTGAAGTAGGGAGTTGAAAAGTCTGTAGTTTTGAGGTGGGTGTAATTTCTTTCTCTTTGGAATGTGTTGTGTAGGATTTTGTTGACATGTGTTGACGATTTGATAGTTTGGGATTTATTGTTGCTGGGAAGAATTGGTATTGTTGTGTACGAGATTATGCTGTATAGGAGATGTTGTATTAGATATGTTATGCTGTTAGGTTATGTTGCATAGGATTTTAGTTTATTAAGAGTTGTGAGTTTTTGGAGAGTGTTGGTTTGAGTTGATTTATTGGAGCTGTGTTTAGTTATTTGTATATTCTTTGTGTGAATTTGTTTTGAATAAGTATGGTAGATCTTGATAAACTGAAAATGAAACGTACGAGGATTCGTACTGGAACATCAAAATTAGTAAATAAGATAGACGCTAAGATTCGGGAATTAGCTAATTAATGCGTTAAAAGAATTTCGCGAACAATTAGTAAAGAACAGGGTGGCGACAGAACCGGGAATTCAGGGATTTCTCAGGGAAGAATCATTTTCTGGAAAAATCAGGGAAAACTCAGGGAAGTTTCGTTTAACTCAGGGAAAAAGTTGGAATTTGGTTTTGCAAATTGCGCCCATTTGGTACTTTTCCGTTAGCCATGCTGGCGCCAGTTTGAACCAAAATCAAAATGTCGCCAATTTTGTTTTCATTCCGAAAATGAGAAGTGTTTTTTTTACGTAAACATCCAGAAAAAAGAGTTGTATACATTGTTATACTGTTTTATTAAACCTGTAACGGCCGGAAATCCTGTAACCGAAGTCTACAGCCGTGCCACGTTCTCTAATGTCAATAATAGCAACGTAGTGCTTTGCGGCTTTGAAAAATACTAACGGCCGGAAAAACTTGCAAAAGTTAAACATCCGGTTCCAATTTTTAAAAAAATCATTTTTTTCTAAAATACCTAGATATGCGATTTTGATTTTGGTCCAAAATTGCGCCCGGCTAACGGAAAAGTACTCATTTAGAATATGCATATGTTTTTTAATACATATGTGTTAGAAGTTATTATTTTTTCGAAAATTTTCGAACTCTTGAGGTTTTTTGTTGAAAAGTTTGCGTTGCCCGTTACAGTTCTTTTCGTGATGGATTCGTCATTCTCAAATGCGGCCAAAATCGTTTGCGAAGAGATCCAATCGGCGTGACGTCACAATCTCCTATGAAAATATAAATATTTAATTGAAAAATTATTTATTAAAAGTAAATCAAACGTATAAGGTATCTATCTGGTGTAAAATTTTCCGCAGCTTTGAAATCCGTTGATATTTTCATTTTATTTTAAACAATCGCTGATTTAGAAAAAGCACTGAAGAACGCCAGTCATAACTTTAATTATTTCTTTTGCTTCACCTGAATCTGTTACTTTTCAAAATGAATGAATCTCGAATCAAATGAAGGTCATTCTTCTCGGAGGTGAAATTCGTATTGGAAAAAATATAAAAGTTACAATTTAAAAATTATTTATTTAAAGAAAATCATATTTTTTAGGTATCGATCTAATGTGAAATTTTCCGCAGATTTCAAATCCGTTGAAATTTTTCTTCCATCTTTAACGATCTAGGAGATTGAAAAAAGAACTTCATAACTCCAGCTAAAACTTTATTTGTTTTGTTCGTCCGCTAAAATCGTTGCGTAACGGAAACGGAAAAAATTAATTTAGAATGTCATGTCTTTATACCGTATGCCATTCTAAGGAAAATAATAATAATTAAATTCCAATTAACTAATTTTTAAATGTTTTAGACTAAATTTTAAAATTCGGGCGCTATAGAAAAATTGCAAAAAAATTCTAACCACATGTGCGCTAAATTTCACTATTGTAAGTGCCATCGATTCGTTAGGACACTGCGTACAGGATAGACAGACAAACACTTCCTTTTATAATGGTAGAGATGCACCGAGCGCTGACGCCATTGACGGATTCAGGGGCTGATGACGTCTTTTACAAACACATCAAAATAGTTAAAAATCTAAAATTAAATATTCTATTTATAATTTTATATTATTTGGTCAATTATGGAATACAGTAAAAATATTTTTTACTTATCTTATTTTTATTCATCTATCAGTCTATAGTTTTTTAGTCATCAAGTGTCAAGTTTATGATAATTACCGAAGAATTGTTCTGCGAACGGATGGAGAAACTCAGGGAATTTCATGAAAAATACTCTGGAAATCAGGGAACTTTTTACTTCAATTTTTGTAGCCATCCTGAAGAAGGAAAATGTGCTCAAAAGTTTAAATTTAGAAATCGAAGCAAAAATTGATGCAGCGGAAATATAATAGGAAGTTACATCTTCCGAAGAATAATCAGAAAAAATTATTCTATGGAAGCAGAGAATAAGTAATCAAATTGATAGATGGTCGAAAGTTGTGACTAATATGGTCAATGTTGTACCTGAATCAGCTGGAGCAACAGCTCATATCTTTAGTAACCATAACATAAGAGCGGCGAAAACGGTTAAATTACCAAAATTAAGAATTCAAACCTATTATGGAGATCCAACTTATTGGCTCGAATTCTTTAATCAATTTGAAAATTCCATTGATGCAAATACGAAGCTAATCAAAGTTGATGAATTTAATTATATGAAGACTTATTTAGGGGGCGGAGCTCACATCTCCAGTACTGCACGAGCAAGGCCAAGAGAGTGTTTTGGGCTTGTAGACGTGCCATTGGTAATAATTGGGGTCTAACACCGAAAATGGTGCATTGGATATATACCGGGATTATTGTTCCGATGATATCCTATGGCGCCATCGCTTGGTGGAATAGAACCCGTAATGAGACAGTGAAAAAAGAACTCACTAGTCTACAAAGCAACTAGTCTACTACCATTGCAATTACTAGTGCAATGCGAACCACTCCCTCACATAGTCTAGAACTGCTTCTGGGGCTTCTACCACTGCATAAACAAGTGGAACTAGAGGCAATTTCATGCTCACAACGCCTCAAACTCATGGGACTATGGAAGTCATCTTATGAAATGCCTGCCTTCAAAAATGTCGATCCGCAGGTGAAGGAACATCCCTATCTATTAATGAGATCTGACTGGATGTTAAAGCAATTTTGCTTTAAAGCCAAATATAATATCATCTTTCCCACCAGAGAAGAATGGAGATTCGTCTCCAGGCTGATAGGAAGGGGGGATGAAATTTGGTACACAGATGGTTCAAAAACATCTCATGGCACTGGGTCAGGTGCCTTCTGTCCTAATCGAAAAATAAGGCTATCTTTTTCTTTGGGTAAGCTGGCCACTGTATATCAGGCTGAGGTTCTGGCAATCTCTGCTTGTACTTACAACTGCCTCAATAGAGGTGTAGTTAAGAGGGTTATTAAAATCTTCTCTGACAGCCAGGCAGCCCTAAAGGCTTTGCAAAGTCACTGCTTTTCCTCAAAAGCAGTGTGGGAATGTCACAATGTGCTTGAGGACCTGGCTGAGAGAAACAAGGTCTCTCTGGTTTGGGTCCCTGGTCACTGTGGCATTGAAGGTAATGAAACGGCAGACCTATTAGCAAAACATGGGTCTGAAACACCATTTATTGGACCAGAGCCTGTTTTGGGTCTGCCTCACAATGTGGTTAGAGGGACTATAAGGGATTTGCTCCTTGCCGAGTCCTACCAAACATGGCTTCAGTCTAACAATCAAAGACAAGCCAAAGAGCTCAATCAGCAGTCTCCATGGGATAGATCAAGAGAGCTGCTGAATTTCAGTAGGAAAGAAATCAGGATAGCTATTGGCCTCCTAACTGGCAACTGTACCCTGAATAGACACCTCAACATTATGGGTGTTTTAGATGACCCACTATGTAGAGGTTGTCGGATGGTAGAGGAGAGTTCTGTACACGTTCTATGTAAATGTGACCATTACTCTGCACAACGATTTGAATATCTGGGATACCATTGTATCGAACCCTGGGAACTGTCAAACATTCCAATCAGGTACATGCTGAAATTTATTTCGGCCATCGGTCTTTAGTGGATCAGTAGGGGTCTCAGTACAATAGACTATTAGTCGCAGTGCTGGCACTCTTCGGAGTCACCCCTTTACAAGTCATAAGTCATATTTAGGGGGCACGGCAGCTAATTGTATAAGCGGATTTGCTTTAAATTCTGAAAATTACAATGCAACTTTAGGATTATTAGAGTTGTTTCGGTAATAAAAATACATTAATTCAGGCCCATCTCAATGAGTTATTAAGAATTTCTCCAGTTATAAGTATAAGTGATGTAGCTGGTTTAAGAAAATTATTCAATAAAGCCGAAACTCGAGTAAGATGTTTAGAAGCGTTGGGGGTATAAACACAAACTTTCTGTAATTTGTTAAGCCCTATTCTGTTAGATCGAATACCAAAAGATCTTGTGTTAGAATTCAATAGGAAATACACAGAAGAAAATTGGAATTTTAAGAATTTGTTTGATTTTTTTTATAAGGAAATTCACTCTATCGGTTTAAATCGGAAAATTATCAAAATTAAAGCAGCGAATATAAAAGTAATTATAGAAAACCGGATACTTGTAGAACATTTAACAGCAATTGATATGAATCTCCATCAACTGTTAATTATACGGCTAGTGCAAAGAGAAATTGTGTGTTTTGTAATAGTTCTGAGCATGAGTTTTGTAAAAATAAAACTTTAGAGGAAAGAAAAAATAAACTTAAAATGGATAGACGCTGTTTTAGATGTTTCACTAAGTTCCATTTCGCACGTTTCTGCAAGGCTAAAATTCAGTGTAGCATTTTCAAGAGTACATCTCATAGTAATTGGTTACATAAAAACGAAACCGATGAGAAAAGGAATGATAGCGCAATGGTTCTGAACATTCTTGGATGACGAAAAAGTTAGCGGATAATTTAGAAGTTTCAATTATTCGAAAAGAAAGTTTATCGGACTATTCCCTCGGCTCGGTAAAACCAGTGGAAAAAATATATAACGTTGCAAAATTAAAGTTATCCAACTGAAATAGTTCTAAACAATGTATAGAAATACAGGCGTTAATTACAGAAGCTATTACAGTAGCACCAATAGCAATTCCTAACTCGATTGTGCAAAATGATCTGAAAAGGCGAGGAATAATTTTAGCTGACACTTGTAAAAGTGAGGATCAAAGTATCCATATTGTCGCGTAGATTTATAGCATCGACGCACCAAGAAGGAGTTGTCCAATGGAGACAAAAATTGGTGGATAGGAAAATTATGTACAGAATAGAAAATGATTAAAATTTCAGAACAATTGAATTATTTATTTCAGAGTTACAGTAACGAGCTCAATAAGGTGTTGACCCGCCTCTAGCCTGGATGCAAGCTGCCACACGGCGTGGCATAGTCCGATAAAGCTCCCGGATGGTCTCCTGCGGTATTTGTTGCCAAATTTGCACCAACTGTCGGACTACGTCATCAACATTCCCTACCGGATGCAGTCGCCTTCCCATCATATCCCAGACATGCTCGATGGGAGAGAGATCTGGTGATCTGGCTGGCCAAGGAAGTGTTTGACAAGCTTGAAGACAGTTCATAGCAACACGTGCCGTATGAGGTCTGGCATTGTCTTGCTGAAAAATAAGCCCAGGGTACTGCGAAAGGAACGGTAGCAAAACAGGTCTCAGAATGTCGTCAACGTACCGCTGTGCAGTAAGTGTACCTCTAATGACGACCAAAGGGGTCCGGCTATCAAGGGAAATGGCACCCCAGACCATAACTCCTTGTTGAGGGCCCGTGTGGCGTGCAATAGTGAAAGCAGGTTCGGCACGCTGCCCTGGGCGTCTCCAGACACGTCTTCGATGATCGACAGGACACAGTTGGTAGCGGGATTCGTCGCTAAAGACTATACGTCCCCAGTCAGCATCATTCCAGCCTGATCGAGCCAAGAACCACTGTAATCTGGCTCGACAGTGTGCAGTCGTGAGTGGCAGGTGGCGTAACGGTCGGTACAAGCGTAGATTTCGCTCTCTCAGCCGTCTGTGAATGGTCATGGTGGACACTCGTGTGTGGGTCGCACGACTGATGGTTGATAGCGTTGAATCAGGTGCTGTGACAGCTGATCTGACAATCACTCTGTCCTCGCGATCTGTTGTGGCCCTACGTCGACCGCTACCATCATGACGATGAAATCTGCCATTCTCCACCCACTCTTGCCAGCATCTTCTAATCGCCGCATCGCTTCGACTCACATGACGAGCGATTCTCCGATTTGCCCAACCTGCCTCTTTCAATCCAATGATACGACCTCTTTCAAACTCTGAAAGTTGCTCGTAATGAGCTCGAATCCTGCGGCGAGGCATTTTTTCAGTCGTTGAAAGGTATCCTAAATCGCAATGCAGCAAAATTTTTAACAACAGTTAAAAGAACAACTCCTTATATACATATGCTGGATGCGCAGTTTCGATGCGCTGGAGATCGCAATATTCATTCATTGGACACCAAATTTTAATCATTTGCATATTCGGTCAAAACATTTTTGCATACGAAATTTCAAAGCAATCGGGTGATTCCTTCTTGGTGCGTCGATTTTTTTTTGTTATAGAGTGTATTTGCAAAAGGCAAGCGAGGTCAAAGATTACTGATCTCAACTCGAGACTTTATTATCCATTTGAACTGAGTGATACATCTGCTTTTATACATTTTCCGAAAATGAATCGGAAAGTTCTAGAAATTAACATAAGTTTATTCTTGGAGAAGTGAGAAACAAACAGAAAGGAAACTTTAAAATGAAATCTACTTTTAGGCCACTTGCCTCTAGTGGGATTGGAACTCCGTACCTTCCGATTCGCAGTAAGGTGCAATACCGACTGAGCCACGATCAGGGCTGTAATGGAGGGTATACGCCGTATACCCTCTGGTATTTCCAGCAAATTCCGTATACCCTCTGCTTTTTCTTAAAAACTGCGTACACGCTTTGCTTTTCCTAGAAAGCAACGCGCGAAACATCACGTGAAACGCAGGTAGCTGTAGAAACAAAATAGAAGTTTCTATTTCAAGATATCACACCTTGGTACATAATTTTAAAATCGTACTTATTAATCAAAAGCAATTCATTCAAAGTATTGTCGATAGAATGAGAAAAATTCAGACTTGTTCTGATGTTAATGAAGAAAATTGTCAACTTTTAAAGGATATATCCATGTTTGATCCAGAAAATATAAATACAGGAGATATTCGCCGTAGAGAAAAGGAGGTAAAAATGATCTGTCGACGTTTTGGTATAGATGAAGTGTGCACTATTCAGGTTTTGAGGGACCAATGAAAACGCCCAAGTTGTTCCAGAAGAAATAAAGCCTCTTTTTTAGCACAATTGAAATACATATTACCATATTCCACGGCCGATGTGAGCGCGGGTTTAGTATAATAAATAACATAGTGTAGCAGATTTGAGATCATTGTACCATATGGTACTAGCCGACCCTTTTCCCTAACACGTGGACGCTGGAATGTTTCGAAATGCAAAAACAACTTCAGACTTTGCACGTGCGGGTTTTCACAAAATACCGAAAGAGAGTATTTTCTCATCGGCTGCCCGGCGTTCCGTTTGATCCATAGACACAGCTGGAGTTTCCGTCGGTTCCCTAATCCCATGTCTGGGATGAAGATTTGCTGTGGGGAACTCAAGTCGGTATCACAGACGGTTTTCGCATCTGTGTGGGGGTGTTTCTGTTCTGGAGAGAACATAAACATCTCTAGAGGGCTCGGAATTCACCCCCCCCCTCTCGTTGGCAGCGGCGTTTATGTGGAGCGAAGCGAACGTGTATTTTAGAATTCGGTTTCGAGATTCGAAGAGAGACAGACGTCTCTGTTTGCCATTTGTTACTTTGGCTTCAGGCAGGATTCGGTTGTCGATGGCTGTGCCCTTAATTATCTTTTTAAATTTTCTTGTAAATATTTAATTTATGTAAATAAATAGTTTAATTTTAAACCAGCTGTCCGTCGAATTCTTACATGACGGTACATCATCTTTATTGATTTCAAATGTTTATTAATGCAAATGGACCACCTATAAAACACTTTCAACCGGAAAAAATTTGTAAATTTTTGGTTGGCCAACCATTACTCTTCAGTAGACAATAGATCATGAGTATGCGCTATAACAAGAGACAAGCAGTTTGGAAAATATATTAATGAAAATAATAGAGGTAGGTCTTAAAATTTGTTTTTAAAAATTTACAACCTACTTTATATGTGTTTAAATATTTTTCTCTTAACATTTCCTGTAATTATTTTATATCATAGTTAAATATTAATGTAGTGATATTTTTAAAATTTGAGTATCACTCGATGCTAGTCTGCATATTTTGCTTCGCATAAATATTGGGTCATCCGGAAAGTACTGCGCGTTTTTTTAAGATAAATACCAACGAAGCAGTACAAAATCATAAGAAAAGTTTTATTGAATAACATAAGCCCCATTTTGTTCTATGACTATTTGCCTTCTTTCTGACAGCTGGAAAATTCTTTTTTTTTTCAAAAATCATTAGGCTTATTTATAAAGAAGTTATTGAGGTGCTGTTTG
Source organism: Metellina segmentata (assembly GCA_947359465.1). NCBI lineage: Eukaryota > Metazoa > Arthropoda > Arachnida > Araneae > Tetragnathidae > Metellina > Metellina segmentata. The sequence continues at coordinate 33,796,084 of OX375881.1, forward strand.
ACAGTCTTTGCTTTGTTAAAGTATGGGGTACCCATACATCGCGCGTAGCTGCTTGCATATACAATCTTCTTCAGATGATCATGAATTGTACTTTTTGGAATATTTAGACTGCGTGATAGTTCCTGAACTGTGTAACGTGTATTTTCAGCGATAGCAACTTTTAATAGGTCCTCGTTTACAGAGGATGGTCGTCCAGAGCGGGCATCTTCTTCGAGGCTGAAATTTCTACAATTAAATTTAACAAACCACCTTCGAACTGTGGCCTCAGAAACAGCACTATGTCCATATACAGCACACATTTTAGGAGCAGTCTGACTAGCATTTTTTCCTTCCTTAAAATAAAAGAGCATAATATGACGAAAATGAACTTTCTGGTTCCCCATTCTTAGCAGTGCAGTGAAACAAAAATTATGCCACAGCACATGCTATAATTATGCAGAGTAAGCAGAAAAGACTGTAATAATAACAAAGCTAGCTTCGATTTGAAACACAACACAATAAACTCCCAATAACACGAACCTTGTGAACACGAATTTGTGCTTAGGTCGAAGTTTCTTCAAAAGTTCCACAATTCTCTTCCCCTTTCCTGCAACATAAAATTAATATAGGCTTTTTTACTCTCGATAATTTGAGCTTCGATTAATTCCAACATATTCCCCGGTTCTTTGAGTATACCCCATGGCGTCCGGAGGAAGGGGCAAGTGGACGGTAAACACCCTGGCTTGTGGATTTCGTAGATATGTTCATGTATGTGCGTGTGTGTACATATTTCCCCCTCCCCCCTTTGTGGAAAGTGTAAGCAGTAAGTATATGTTTCGCCTCCCCTGGAAGAAATTCTGCAGGCGCCCATATTATATCTTCTGTTTTTGTTACGACTACAGCACTGAAGGACGGGGTCAACCTTTTCTGTTGATGGATAGAACAGTTTTAAAATTATTAAAATGATGCAAAGAATATTCAGCTGGATGACGCTTTATGAAGTCTGCCGATTAGAAAATGGCTACCGCTCTTGATGAAACTTGTCAAACCCCGCCCACAATTAGGGACAGGCGCCCCCACTGGGGCGCTATAAGTCATGCCTTCAGTGAACGCTCTGTCTACTACTTCTCTGTGGCAGTTTCATTGCTGTTTGAATCTATGTGTTCCGGTATTTTACAATTGCAGATAGATCTTTAGGAAGATAAATTTTAATGAATTATTTATACTCTGCAAAATTTCACTAGACATGGGTAATTTCGTTGTGGATATGTATCTATCGAACAAATTGCCTCAAGTCTTTGGTTGAATACCTAATAGTTTGTAGAATTTTGTTTCATATGAATGAATAAAATATACAAAACAAAACCTTTTTATGGAAGTTGTGTAACTTCTTATTTTAAAGGATCGTTAAAGATAAATAAAATTATTCTAATATAAGATGGGTTACGTTAAACTAAAACGGGTGGCCATACGTTGTATTTCAAATATATTTTTAGATATACTTCTAAAGTCTGAAAAAACTTGTGTTGTGTGTCTTACTGCAAGAGTGTGATGAATATAAAATAGATTGTATGGATGGATATATCATGTATATATATTTACGTCCGAAGTAAATTGTAGGAGCTATGAAAAAGTTATAACGATGTTAAAAAATTATTTTCCGTGCACTTAAAATGATGTTTCGATTTTTTTGTCTATGAAAGAGAAGTGATTAGTTTTAATCACTTTTCTTAATCATAAGATAACCGATTTCAACCCGAGCAACATCGAGTAATTCTTCTAGACATGAATACGAGCAATACTCTGTGATGTACGGCACTATTTTTAGTGTTTTGGTTCACCCGTTTCTGAATAAATTCAGTGTTTAATGTTTACAAGTTATTTTTCGGTAAAAGTAAATTAATCTAAAGTGCTATGCTTCAGTACGAAACAATAAGAATCTCAATTTTAGTTTCAACACTTATCGAACTTTATTGAATTGTTGAAAGCTTTCAAGTTTTGTTGTTACCTAAAATCGTTAAACAATGTATTTACAACAGGGTTTTTGACTGGTGTTATAAATAAAATAAGAAACAATATGAAGCGATAACAATACTTTGTTCTAAAAGATTTCTGACACTTTAAAAGAAAATTCAGATTTATGCGCATATAATGTATCGTAAACTTTTTAAAATGGACAAACCTTCAGTTTTAGCGATGCTTTTTTTGTTCCCGTGGTTTTGGGGACTCTATGGACTGATAATTATTGGCCATGCGATGTACTTAGCATGGCTAATGATTTATATTATAATGATTGTGGCTTTAGACAGCGACAAAGTGGAAAGTATTAAAAAAGATGAAAGTAAAGAGCAAGTAAATGTAAAGGATAACGATGAAAATGTGAATAAATACCCAACAGGGAATTTCAGAAATGGAAATTAAAAAAGAAGATAAAGAAGAATTGATTTCAATTGCACCTTTCTGGCCAGAGGAAGAAAGTCGTGAAGAATTAACAAACATAGTGAATAAGGTCAATACAATGATGCGAGAAGAAATTGATATATTTGCTAATAGGGATTTGAAAGACTTGGTGAAAACAAGTGATTGTATTGAGAATGTGTCTGAAACTGAAAGTGGAAACTGGTTAAAAGTAAAAGTGGATGAACGCAGTGAGAATTTTGTAAATGATTTAACGAAAGTGGATGAAAGTACCGATATTGTAAACGCATCGTGTCAATTCGAGGAAATAAATGTCAAAACCCTATACCCTACGTCTGAAGTCAATCCTACCAGCTCAATGATGGAAGTAATAGCTGAGTATGAAATTAATAATTTGAGAGAATTTGATGATGGTATTGATGTTGCAAAAGTATTGTACAAAGATATGAGTAAATCTCTCAAAGACAAAGACCCAACTGTAAAAGAAGGTAATGTGGAAGCAAGTACCGATATTGTAAACCCATCGAGTCAATTCGAGGAAAGAAATTTCAAAAACCTATACCCGACGTCTGAAGTCAAGCCTACCAGCTCAATAATGGAAGTAATAGCTGAGTACGAAATGAATAACTTGAGAGAATTTGATAATGATATTGATGCTGCAAAAGTATTGTGCAAAACTATGAATAAATCTCTCAAAGACAAAGACCCAACTGTAAAAGAAGGGAATGTGGAAGCAAGTACCGATATTGTAAACCCATCGAGTCAATTCGAGGAAAGAAATTTCAAAAACCTATACCCTACGTCTGAAGTCAATCCTACCAGCTCAATGATGGAAGTAATAGCTGAGTATGAAATTAATAATTTGAGAGAATTTCATGATGGTATTGATGTTGCAAAAGTATTGTACAAAGCTATGAATAAATCTCTCGAAGACAAAGACCCAACTGTAAAAGAAGGGAATGTGGAAGCAAGTACCGATATTGTAAACCCATCGAGTCAATTCGAGGAAAGAAATTTCAAAAACCTATACCCGACGTCTGAAGTCAAGCCTACCAGCTCAATAATGGAAGTAATAGCTGAGTACGAAATGAATAACTTGAGAGAATTTGATAATGATATTGATGCTGCAAAAGTATTGTGCAAAACTATGAATAAATCTCTCAAAGACAAAGACCCAACTGTAAAAGTAGTGAATTGTGAAGCAAGTACCGATATTGTAAGCCCATCGAATCATTTCGAGGAAAGAAATTTCAAAAACCTATACCGCACGTCTGAAGTCAATCCTACCAGTTCAATAATGGAAGTAATAGCTGAGTACGAAGTGAATAACTTGAGAGAATTTGATAATGGTATTGATGCTGCAAAAGTATTGTGCAAAACTATGAATAAATATCTCAAAGACTCTTTGACCCAACTGTAAAAGAAGTGCATGTTGAAGCAAATATAGTACAAACAATGATTGGATGCGCTTTTGGAGATACTCCTATAAAATTTATGAATTCAGATGAAGATAAAATGAACCCACCCACATCTTTTCAAACTGAGACTGGAAACTTTGATACGAAACTTCCAACTTTTGGAATCGATGAAAGTACAACTGGGGATCCAGTGAAGAATCTATGGAGACCATATTTGAGTTCCAAGATCGAAGACGATAATTTACCATGCGATAGTAAAACTTTAAAGATAAGGCCTGTCTCAAGTTGTATGAGCAAATATCCGCCAAGACAAAGCACCGCCTACTTACAAAAGGAAAATGGTTACATCTAAGACGTTCTGCACCTACAAAGAGATATACTCAGGAGCAAAGTCCTAGAAACGTAAAACTTGAGCAAATTGGGTACTCTGAGACAGATGACCTTATTTCTGGTCCAACTTGTTTTATGAACAATTCACTCTTTGATTTCAAGCACCATTTCAATTGGGCCCATTTGAAAAACAAGATGAAATATAAATCGAGTTTGAGATTTAATCATGAAGGCAATAAAGACAGGGGAGTACCTTATGCTGCAGTTGGTGCCGCTAGGGATACAGAAGTCACCAGTGGTACAATTAAGATGTCCATCAAAGAAAGGTTGACCTCATTATTGATGAATAAAACCCCCAAAAAAACACAGATTGAAGAAAAAGAACGCGTTGAAAATAATTAGGAAGAAACTATTGAAAATTAAAAACTTTAATTTCTTTAATAAGTGATGGTTTAGTAATTTAATAATAATTTTTGAAGCAAACATTTTGGCTCTGCAAGAATTGCTAAAAAAAATTTAGCTGTCTTAAGTATTTAGTAATAATAATGCATTGTGTAATAATAATGTGTAACAATAATATAATTATAATGTGTAATAAAAATGTAAAAAATAATATGTAATTATATTGTAATAATTTATGTAAAATAATGATTTTGAAGCAAACATTTTGGTTTTGCAAGAATTGTTAAAAAAAATTAGTTATCTTAGTATTTAGTAGTAAAGTTAGTTTTTATAAGTTTGTATAAAAATATTTCTCTCTCTTGTATTAAAATTTTTTTTTCTTTAACAAATATTTTGTATTCTACTCAAATGTATATTCTAAATCTCTTAGTTATCTGAAACTTAGTAAAAATCATGGAAGTAGGAAAGATAATGGAAGTGCCTTTACTTTGAACTGTTGAAGCCAAAACCATAACCGCGCCGCCATCTTGGTGCTTTAAAAACATTGTGCTCGTGCATATTAATCAACGTGGTTATTTCATTTTTGAACTTCCATGGTTTTTTATTTACGATTTTAAACAAATAATTAGCACCATTTTCTTAGTTTTGATTTGAATATGACGTCTTGTGCCGCCTACGAAAGTACAAACCGAAAGACAAAGAAGATTCGTGGAATATCGTTTCATAGGTAAGGTTTTATGTATCTCTAGGCTGATAGCTTTTTGACCTGTAACTTCTAAGTGTCCAAACAGCATTTTATTCAAATTTAGACGTATTTATAAACATTTAAAGAATTATTTTGAAAATTTGACTGATTTATCCAAAGATATTATTAATTTTATTTATTAACTAACATAATTGTACGATTTTCTTTTTTTAACCTACCAGTTGTAACAAGAGTTAGAAACTGCTTTTTAGGAAAGTTTAATTTTATTTAATGAAAAAGTATTACAGTCAAATAAACAGTAGTGGTATTTTTAGTACATGGGTGGAAATATTACCTCATGTTACATGATTTAGGAAGAAACAGTTTTAGCTAACAGTTATAAAATTCGAATTATAAACATTACTTTTGGTTTTCTAAAACGCATTTTTTTGTTAGTTCAGTTCTTTTGCGTTGAACAACTAACTGCTTGAATGCTATTGAAACCTTGGACTGTGAGCAACTTGTTAATGAATTATTTTAGAAGACAAGCAAATACTTAAAACATTGTAACTGTATGAAGTTTTTCAAAACATGCATCTTGAGCCAATGGTTAAGATTACGAGCTCATACGATTTATGCTTGCAGTCCTAGGTTTTACTGTATTTGCATGTATTACAATTTTAGAAAGAATTTATACTAAAAAAGATTATTTCTATGGGGGGATTTGTGTGGACAGACATAATATATTGAATAATCAGTCTTCAATTTATCATGCATGTTTATTTTTATTATCAAAGTAAGTAATTGTAACGAAGTTTGATTTAGTGGTTTTTTAGATTGAATTAGTTTATGTATATAAATTTATGTTTTAATAATCTAAGATAATCAGTAAAACCTGTAATACAGTTGGGATTTGGAAAAAATATGGTTAGACAGATTTATCTTTAGACAGGATCAATATACATAGGTTTCATTGCATCTATCAATTCATTGTATCGAACTAAAATAATTTTCATTTCAGGCTTCTAAAAGACCCAGAACGTAGAGATGCATGGATAAGCAGTGCATAATCATAAAGCGGTGCATAATAAGAAGTAAAATACGACGAGAAAATTAAATATTTAGAATGGATGATTGGGCCAAAAGTGTGTGTATTTCAATGTATGCATTAAATCAATACAGTGAATTTCAATGCCTAATTGTGGAAACCAATTTGGATACAATTTATAAAATCAAGAATGAGGGATACAAATTAGCACTAGACTATTAGGCACTAGAGGGCAGAAGCTATGTGTGGGATCAGCTAATATAAATTAAAACATTACTGAGAAATGGTATTTGTAGAATACCTATAATTTTACTAATCATAGAGATTTTACCAATCTGAAAGCTGTTTTAAAACATTTTGCATGCCAATGATAAACAAAACACTAGCATTGATAGTTTTCTGTTTCTTTATTGTAATTATATTATAGCATATTCAATCACAAAATTTAAAAGCAAACGGGGAAAAGGTAGTAAATTCTTTTTATATATAATACATAAATCATCATTTAAAAAAACAAAATATTGCAAAAATTCGAAAAATTTCATTTATTTAGCATCGCTCAGTTACAAAATAATTGAGCACATCTTAATGTGAAAAAAATGCGCCTTTATAAAAAGTTTTTAACAGCGCATGCGCGACCGCCATCTTGGTGCCTTAAAACCATGGAAATATCGGCTTCAGTTAAACCGGTAGCGAGACATTGTTATGGCACTTCCTTATCTTTCCTACTTCCATGGTAAAAATAAAAGAATTCGTTCACCAAACTGCAGTTTGGTGAACGAATTGTGTGTTTTATTTTGTTGTATTTTTTTCACGATTATATAAATCAAGATTTTTGAATTTTAGTTTTTACATGCCGACCAACCTGTCCTTTGTTAGGGACAATGATGGTTCACCCACTGGGTGCCCCTTCACAAGTGACCATCATTTCTGGCCTTGTATAAGGCTACAATGAATTCGGTCAATTCTGTACTGTATTGTATTTCTGTATTGTATTATGTATTGTATTTGTCTTTGCAATCTGTACTCAGCCTTGCCATTGGAAATAAAAAATAAAAAAAAGTTTTTACAGTGGATAGATTCGATTTTCTAACATGTTTTGAGTAAACCGTTTGTTTTTTTCTTTCATTAAATAGTACCCTTGTTAAACACATTGATCTATTAAAAATATGTGTCAGAAAAAAAGTAGTCAGAATTACTTTTGAAAATCTGGAAAAAATATCTCTGGAAGGGAAAATTCAGTTCATTATAAGCGAACTTACATTTTCTCAGGTGTTCATTATAAGCGTTCAAAATAACATTAGTTAAATAGGAGTTCAGTCGGGACTAATGAAAACGTTCACTATAACCGAGAGTTCACTATAGCGGGGTTACTGTATTTCGTATGGGAATTCCATCCAGAATTTTTCAATTTTCTATTGGACTCTTTCATCTTTTTCTCACAATCCATTTCAATCCTCTCATTCAAATATTACTGTCTGAACAGATAATTGCAACTTCTCCATTACCAAGTAAGGCCCCATCACCGATATCACATATATTCCACGACACCTATCTTGATATAATGTGTAAAAATATATTCTGTCTGTCCATCCGGTTTGTAGTACTCGAACTCCAAGACTCAGGGAAATGTCTGGAGTGAGTTCTTTCTCCTAGTTCTTCCTCGTGTTCTTCTGCGCCAACATTTTAACCCTCTGTCATACGTTTGACAAGGCCGTGATCGTGGATCTTATCATGCAAAGTAAATTAAAATCATGTAAAAATCAGAACACATCAGATAATTAAAAAAAGAAGTATATTCTCACAGAATTCAACAGAATGTTACATTATGAGGAACTTGCATGTTTTCTGTTTACATTTTTGTAATATTAAAAATGAAAAAATATGATGGAAAGTATATTTCTTTTTTAATTTTATGGCCCGAAAAGGTAAAATATAAAAAAAATTCAAGTTCGCACGATTTACTTCATCTCAAAAACGCTAGTTTTCCTACGCCGCTTCTTGTGATATCACTATGCACTATGACGGTTTGTTTACTTTTATAGCAACGTTGAAATAGCAAGAAAACAAATTGAATTGATTGTTTAAAAATTAAAAGAGCAAGCAATATGAAATTTCAACGCGCTAGACAAACGTAAGCATTACATCATGGTGCACAATGACGTCACGTAGCGTTTAAGGTCATGTGCTTTTGCCGTAATTTTCGGTAATTTAAAACTTGAAATTTTAATTAATTAATTCCATTTTATGGGTTTTAATTGTCGATTTTGAACATTTTGACGATCAATCTATTAATAAAACACAGAAATGAGCATTTTCCTCACTGGTCAAATAAAAAATTGATTTCAATAAACCTGTCTGGTGTCCAATCCATCCCCCGACATTTCGGTGGTTCTAAAAAATATCATCCGTTACTTCCAGACGCTCAGAATAGACTCCACCCCCCCCCCCCCCCTAAAAATCATATTACTTGGCTCACTTTTTGTCGACATATCTCGCCGATTGGCCTTGCTACCCTCGGCACGCTCCAGCCCAAGTCGCGTATTCAGCATTTTTCCATTGGACCCCAAGGATAGCGTCACCACGGCAGACTGTCCATACAGGCGGACTCATTGCTCGGGTTTTTTTCCGCGCAACTTGCGCTAAACCCAAGCCCCGCATGGAGGTTTCGCTATCATGTTACTCTAACGGTCAATGTTCGCTGCGCGGAAGCGTCTCTGATGTGTAGCTGCGGATCAGCTGGACACCCTCCTAGCGATTTCTATGAGATATCTCGTTCATAAAGATCTGACCAATCTTGCTAAAGACGAGATATCTCGTCATCACGATTATTGAGGCGTAGACATTAAAAAGAAGGTAAGAGCCATATTCTGAAGAAATTTAAATGATTATATGCTTCAATGCACTGTAAAGGACACTGAAAAGGAATTAAGTTTGTAACTCACGAAGTCCAGTTCCGAAAAGAACCACAAGATGTCACTAACGGAAACTTTATCACTTTTGGCTCTAAGAAGCAGGTAAGTGAAACCTTCAACTTGCTTGTCTTGTAAGATTTAGTTTTTCGTGCGTAGCTCTTTTTCAACGTCAATGCTTCAACTATCGCCGATTATTTTAGGATGCATTATCTGATCAGTTTTGTTATAATGACAAAATCAAGATCTTCTAATGGTTTTGTTAATGTAGAACTACTTGATAACCCGTTAGGACAACCACCAGAAGGGTTATTACCTTCCATAGCGATCAAAACGTTCTGGAGTCTTCCCCGCTCGCACAAGAGGTGGTTTTTCAAAGGTAGCACATGTCTCATTATTATGACCACGTGATAATGTCCAGAATAACCACCTTTTTCAGCACGTAATCAGCTAGACGGCATGGCAGTGCATCAAAAAGATTGCGGAAGTTTACTACAGGTATCTGGAGCCATGCAGACTGCAGTACGTCTACCATTCTTAGCACTGCAGTGAAACAAAAATTATGCCATAACACATGCTATAATTATGCAGCGTAAGCAGAAAAGACTGTAATAATAACAAAGCTAGCTTCGATTTGAAAACGCGAACATTCCTGAAGACCCAATACAATTAACTCCCAATAACACGAACCTTGTGAACACGAATTTGTGCTTAGATCAAAGTTTCATCAAAGTTCCACAATTCTTCCCCTTTCCTGCAACATAAAATTAATACAGGCTTTTTTCTCTCGATAATTTGAACTTCGATTAATTCGAACATGTTCCCCGGTCCTTTGAGTATACCCCATGGGCGACCTAAGGAAGGGGCAAGGGGGCGGTTAACACCCTGGCTTGTGGATTTCGTACATATGTTCATGTATGTGCGTGTGTGTACATATTTTTTGCTCCCCCCTTGTGGAAAGTGTGAGTAGTAAGTACATGTTTCGCCTCCCCCTGGAAGAAATTCTGCAGGCGCCCATGGTATACCATCTGTCTTTTTTACGACTACAGCACTGACTACGATATTCAGACGAAGTGAATAAGTTTCACTACATTTCCCCCTCCTTAAGCCGAAGCAGCGTCCCGATGCAGCCTGATCTGGCTCCTCGTAACAGGTCCCCTGGAAATGCTGTGCCCTCTTCCGTCATCTAGTTGCTTCTTTGGATCAAGTTCGGGTTTTAACCTAACGACGTGGATTACATCTTTGGAGATCCGCCGCCTGCTATTATCTTCCACACTTTCTACTTCGTATGTTACGTCAGATAGTCGCCGTGTTTTTCGCTATGGTCCGAAATAACGTCTTAGGAGCTTTTTGGACAGTCCAACCTTTCGTACTGGAGTGAAGACCCAGACTAAGTCTCCGATGTTATAGTTGATTGGTCGATGTCTCTCGTCATATCGTCGTTTATCAGTTTGTTGAGCGTTAAGGATGTGTATTTTTGCAAGCTGTCTAGCTTCCTCTGCCCTGGTGATCAGATGTTGCACGTAATTATCGTCGTGATTTTCTGTATAGAGCGGAAGAATTACGTCTAGAGGTTTCTGGATATTTCTGCCATGAACGAGAAAAAATGAACTGAACCCTGTGGTGTCGTGTTTTGCCGAATTGTTGGCGAAAGTCACAAAGGATGGTATCCCAATTTTACTTGCTCGTCGTCTACGAACATGGACAGCATGTCTGCCAATGTCTTGTTAAATCTTTCCGTCAAGCCATTTGTTTGCGGATGGTAGGATGTTGTCGGAAGATGAGACGTCTGGCACAAATGATTGATGTCTTTCACAATATTGGATAAGAACGAACTTCCTCGATCACTTATCATTTCTCTGGGAGCACCGTGCTTCAATATGATGTCTTCGACTATAAATTTAGCGATTTCCGTGGCCTCAGCAGTTGGTAATGCTTTTGTGATTGTGAACCTCGTAAGGTAATCTGTACAAACAATGATCCAGCAGTTTCCGTTTCGGGTAACTGGAAAACGTCCAAGTAGATCAATCCCAATTATGGCAAATGGTATGTCAGGGGGTTTTATCGGTTGAAGTTGCCCCGGTGGCAATTGAAGTGGAGATTTCCGTCTTTGACATTCTCGGCAATGTGACACATATCGGCGTGTGCTCCCATACAGTCCTGGCCAATAGTATTTCATCCTTATTCGGTCGTAGGTTTTGGAGAATCCGAGGTGACCGGCGGTTGGGGCATCATGAAGACTCTTTAAGACATCGCTGCGGATTTGTTTCGGTACCACCAAGAGCCATTGCTGTCCCATAGGATCATAGTTTCTTTTGTAAACCACGCCGTTTCTCAGTTGATAACTTCGGTATCCGTCACCTCTTGTAAGAATTTTAATTATAGGCTTCAGCTGCTTATCTTTTAGCTGCTCTTTTCAGTAATCTGTGATGGCTGAAAGGAAAGGGATTTCATAACTTTTTACGTTTACTGTTTCGAGAAGAGACTTTCTCTACAGCGAATCGGCATCGGAATGTTTGTGACCGTTCTTGTAGACTATGGTGATGTCGTACTCCTGCAACCTTAAAGCCCATCGTGCAAGTCTTCCTGATGGGTCCTTAACATTGGTTAGCCAGCACAAAGAGTGGTGATCCGTTACTACGGTAAAGGGTTTTCCGTAGAGATACTGTCTGAATTTACTGATCGACCAGACGACAGCAAGGCACTCCTTTTCGGTTGTAGAATAGTTCTTTTCAGCGACTGTCAGGGACCTGGATGCGTAGGCTATTTGTCTTTCCTTATCATCTTAGATCTGTATTAGTACTGCACCGATGCCATAACCACTAACGTCTGAATGTATCTTCGTTTCTGCATTTGGAAGGAAATGCCCCCAAACAGGTTCACTTGTGTTAGTAATTTTTTGAGAGTTGAAAAAGATTCCTTCTGTGAAGTACCCCAAGAAAACTTCACATCTTTCTTCAATAAATCATGCAGGGGTTTTGCACTATCAGCGAATTTTTTGACAAATCGTCGGTAATACGAGCACAGGCCCAGAAAACTTCGAACATCTGCGATATTTTCTGGAACAGGAAAATTCTTTACAGCGGATATCTTTTGTGGATCGGGATAGATTCCATGTTGATCAACAAGGTGTCCCAGTATCGTCAGTTTCTTTTTGCCAAATGAGCATTTGGTGGAATTAAGCGTCAGTCCGGCCTCTTGGATACATTTCAAAACTTTCCTCAAGCGTATTTGATGTTCTTGGAATTCCGGTGCATATATAATGATGTCATCTAGGTAGCAAAGACAGATATTCCACTTCAGGCCTCGTAGTACCGTGTCCATCATCCGTTCAAATGTGGCGGGGGCGTTGCATAATCCCAATGGCATGACTTTAAATTCATAAAGACCATCTGACGTTACAAAGGCTGTCTTTTCTCTGCCTTTATCATCAACCTATATTTGCCAGAAGCCGGACTTTAAATCCATCATAGATAAAAATTTTGCACCAGCTAGGCAATCCAAAGCGTGGTCGATGCGTGGTAGTGGATAGACGTCTTTTTTAGTGACCTTGTTCAATCTTCTGTAATCGACACAAAAGCGTCATTCACCATTTTTCTTTTTCACAAGTACGACTGGAGATGACCATGGACTGGTTGATGGCTGTATCACGTCTTCTTTTAGCATCCGTTGTACTTCGTCTCCAATCACACGTCTTTCTGTGGCTGATATACGGTAACGTCTCTGCTTGATTGGGACGCTGTCACCTGTGTCGATCTTGTGTTTGATAGCATTACCACTGGATTTCTTCAATTGCCTAACTGCCTGTTAAAGTCGAAAATGTCACTAAATTCGTCCAACAGATTCAATAACTCGTCTTCTTCAATAGTAGTCAGCTTAGTATCTAAAAGTTCTTTAAATTTTTCTCGTTTTAATCGTCTTTTGGAATTGTGTCTCTTAGAACCTTCTCGATCTTCATCATTCAAAGAACAAATTGCATCGTTTGTTACTGTCGTTAAGCAAGCTATGTTCATTCCCTTTGGTATCAGTTGGGTTCGTCGAGAGAAATTTGTAACCATACTTTACAACAGCCATTTTCAACGTTAACGATTGAGGCTAGTATAGACAGCTCTCTTTCACACGTGAGAATTGTATTACCAATAATCATAGCTTTATCTGCTTCTGGAATTTCTGTATTGAGTACATATTTGCTTTGTCAAATTGGCTTCAATTACGTAATCTGTTGCAGCAAACAAGGAGCAAGAGCAATCAGATTTACTTGACACTTGGTTGTCTGGGAGGATTTCTGCAAGTTGAAGTTCCTCATTTCCGCAACCTATGACAGCATCAGTGGCATGGAATAAGTCCCATCCAAGTATCATTTGGTGACTACATTGTGGAAATATCAGAAATTCAAACGGTTTCACAGTCCCATTCAAGTTGACTTTTAATACACAGCGATCTGAGGCGGCTACAGATTTCCCACAGGCAGTTTTCAGTACAGGTCCATCCTCAGTAAACATAGGAGTATTCAATTGTACGCGTAATTATTCAGATATGACGGAGTAATCTGCACCCGAATCAACAAGGGCTTTCACACATTGTCCATTCACTGATATAGGTGGCATTTTTCTTTAACTTGGTTGTAGTATACGTCGGAGGATTTTCTTCAACTGCGGTCTTACCTCCTGGACAGGTCGCCTGAGTTAGTTTTCCTCATTTGGTCGGCGTGTAGAACGGCTGGAGCGTCAAACAGGCGGCTGTGACTGTCGGCTATTGAAGGAGCGGCGAGGGTATGGTGAACTACTTCTGAAACTGGAAGAAGTAGGCTGTACATGCTGTACATAGTTGTCGTAAAAGCTGTGTAGGGACTCGGTGTCAATTTCTCGTCGAGGGTTAGATGTTCTGAAGGCTCTTGTATCTGCAAATATTTGTCGTATCTCCCTACAGTACCTCAGCACGTGTCCTGGGCGTCGGCAATGGTAGCTTATAGGCACATTATTGGCAGCTCTCCACAGGTCTCTCTTACGCTGTGGAACGGCGCTGTTTCTGGCCTCACGTCTTGGCTGTGATCTAACTGGAACTGAAAATCGGGGAGAAGCGTTGCGTCTTCTTGACCTGTGAGTGGTGCTAGAGCTTCCATAACTTCTTCCCGGACCAGAAATGCGACGTCCATTGGTGATGCAGGGTCGTCGTTCGTGTAGTTTTGCACTTCCGGCAAGAGCTTTTGAAGCTCTTCCCCGACAATTGTTCGTACCTGCGATCTTATGTCACCAATGTCTATTTCGGCCCAAAACTGCCGAAACATTTGGCAGCATCTGGAATCTTAGTCGGGTAATACATCTTCGTCGTAGGCTTTCTATTTGACGGCAGCATTTCACAAAAGCATCGACGGTCTCATAGTCCTGGACCAACATGATCTGGTGCAAGTCCTCTGCAATCCCCTTCATGAGATGGGCTACTTTCTCGACATCTGGCATGGAAGGATCAACTTTTCGGCATAGAGCGAGTATGTCTTGAATGTATGATTCAGACATCTCGCCAATTTGTTGAGCACGTGTAACCAACAGTCTCTCAGCTAGACGCTTTATGTCATATGTTTGGCAAAACGTGTTGTTCAGGGAATTCCTTAACGAAGTCCAATCCGTAAAAGTGTCTTCATTGTTATCAAACCATTGGCGGGCTGTTCCGGCGAGGTAGAATATGACGTTTGCCAGACGCATCTGTTCGTCCCAACTGTTAAAGCTGGCGATTCGTTGAAACTCCTTGAGCCACCGGCGAACATCTGGTTGGTCGTCTCCAGGGAATATGCATGGACTTCTGGGTGGCTGGTAGGTCAGGAACGGCACTGGTGCGATAGTGACTGGAGCGGAGCTGGCAACTTTTGCTCGGTGTCTTCATGGTCAGACATTTTCCTCGGGCCTCTACTTGGATTTGGTAAAGAGTCAAACTCAGGAGGGAGTCCTTGTGAAGACGTAGACTTCTGCGAAGTTCTTCCACCGTATTTATTTTACTCGGCGCCTACACGAAAAATGTCGCGTGGATTTATAGTAGGTAGGCTAACCTCTTCGTTTATATTTGCAAGCGAGGACAAAGATTACTGATTTCAACTCGAGACTTTATTATCCACTTGAACTGAGTGATACATCTACTTTTAATACCTTTTCCGAAAATGAATCGAACATTAGAGAATTGGAAAGTTCTAGAAATTAACATAAATATATTTTTGAAGAAGTGAGGTAATGGTAATTTTAGTTAGCGTCGTACTAGAGCAACACAACGGGCTACTGACGACGGTCCGGGATCAGTCCCTTAAGGGAAAGATCAAAGGACAACAACTCGTAATTTTGAACCACGGTCAGATGACGAAGCAACACCTGAGCTGGCACCCCACTACCAACCAAACTTCCACACCAACCCAACGTGAGAACTTTCGGCCACGATAGATTTAAGGTGCACCAGCCGCCTCTACACCATACGCTTACAAACATCCATGCCCGGACCCGGATTCGAACCAGGAACTTTCCGATCTAGAGGCTAACACCTTAAACACTATACCGGTTGGTCGGCTTTGAAGAAGTGAGAAACAAACAGAAAGGAAACTTTAAAATGAAATCTACTTTTAGGCCACTTGCCTCTAGTGAGATTGGAACTCCGTACCTTCCGATTCGCAATAAGGTGCAATACCGACTGAGCCACGATATTCAGACGAAGTGAATAAGTTTCGCTATAATATTTTGATTGAGGCAAATATTTTTTGGGATGTAATCGTCGATGCAGAGATCCAATAAATAAACAAATTGAACTGCATACTAACCATCTTTGGCCTTACATTACAAGGAATTCAGGGGAAAAGTCATAAATCTCGCTAGGGTGTGGTATCTGCTAATCTAAGCATCGTACCAGATGTTCAAGTGGGGCTTTGGGACTTGGAATGTATGGGAATCAGTGAACGAGACGAGTATCTATTGCTGACAAGTGCGTTCTAGACGATTTCGAAAACAATTTGAGGTTTGTTAATGGGAAATACGAGACTCGCTTGTTATGGAAAACTGAACCAAACGATTTAAAGAGTACCTTCCCTTTGGCAGAGAAAAGGTTTGAGGAATTAAAAAGAAGTTTCGATAATAATGAATGGGTGACAAATGAATGTAAAGAAATATTGCAGGATCAGCAGAATAAAGGAATAATAGAAGATTGTGATAGGGATATAAATGAATATTTAATGCCCCATAGAGCTGTTGTTAGAGCTGAAAAGGATACTACAAAAGTTCGCATAGTTTTCAACTGTAGTTCAAAAACTACAGAAAACCTTTCACTTAATGATTGTTTAGAAACAGGCCCAAATTTGAATCCGAATATTCTAGATGTTATTCTAAAGTTTAGGAAGTTTAAAATCGCGTTTAGTGCCGACATAAAAAAGGCGTTTTTAATGATCAGCATTGCTGAAGTGGACAGAAAATATTTAAAGTTTCTTTGGCTATCGGATGACAAAACAGAAAACTATACAATAAAAAGAATAACTAGATTACCATTAAAAGTCACATTAAGAAATACGAGGAAAATTCACCCGATGGTGTTGAGTTGTTCGTTGTATGTCGATGATTTGTATTATGGTGCAGACAACGAGAAAATGGCTTTAGAATTATCTACTAATGCAGTTTCTATTTTAAAAGAAGGAGGTTTCAATTTGAGGAAATTAAAATCTAATTCTAATGCATTGAGGACATTATGGGTTAAAAAAGGACTTTATGAATTTGAGGAAGACAGAGAATCGCGGTTGAAGGTACTAGGGTTGAATTGCAATCCTTAGAAAGATATTCTATGGTTAGAGATAAAAAGTTTGTTGAATCGTTTGAAAGACTTGAGGAGCACAAAGCTTAGTGTTTTTCAAACTGGAGCGATGATCTTCGATCCGGTAGGGTTTTTAACTCCATTTGTTGTACGGATCAAATGTTTGTTACAAGAAATATGGGAAACAGGTGTAGACTGGGACGATGAGTTGCCGGAGAATATTAGCGTAAAGTGGTCTAATAGGTGCTCGAAGATTAAAAAGTTGGAACAGATAGTAGTGGAGAGGAATTTCTTGTCAGGATGTGGAGATCCCGGTAAAGCGAAAGTTTAGTTACATATCTTTTTTGTGATGTGGCACCTTTTGCATACGGTGCGGTTGCTTATTTCCGTTAAGTGACAACAAAAGGAGAAAGCAAGTTTTCCTTCGTAATGTCAAAGGGTAGGGTTGCACCTTTAAAGAAGCTTACATTGCCTCGGTTGGAATTAATGGCTTGGGTTATAGGAGCTAGAATGGGGAAGTATCTTAGAGATATCTTCAAAGATTTAATTGGCGAAATTTCATTTTGGACTGACTCGATGATCGCGTTATTTTGGATAAAAGGTTGTGCTATGCGATGGAAACAATTTGTATCGAATAGAGTCTTAGAAGTTCAGGAAAGATCATATCCAAAATCTTGGTTGCATTGTAAGTCGGAGGATAATCCTGCAGATTTGGTTACCAGAGGAATTCCGGTTCAGATTTTAGTTGAAAAAGGAAAGTGGCGGACAGGTCCCTGTTGGTTAGGTCATTAGGTCAGAAAAACGAAAGTTGGCCTACGGAGTGTTGCAAAGGGTCACCTGCTTCGGACGTCCTAGAAGAGGAATTGAAAGGAACTGTGGTTAATAGTTTGGTAGAAGATTTGTGGACTAAATTTTCATCATGGATTAGATTGCTCAGAGTCTTTTCTTGGTGTCTCAGGTTCCTGGGAAATTTTAGAGGGCTAAAAGTGTCGATACCATATTTAAAGGTGGAAAGAAAAACGAAGGCACACAATTTGATCATAAGAGCTGTTCAAAGTAGTGAATTCGGTGAGGAAATCGATATTCTACAGACAAACAAAACTTTAAGTTCGTCAAACATTTTTATCCAACTAAATCCATTTTTGGATCATGAAGGATTGCTGAGGGTTGGAGGCAGGCTTAAAAATACAAGTCTTCCTGAGAACACAAAACATCCCCTCATTATGCCGAAAACTCATCATATCACGGACGTGATAATCCGATACTTTCACAAAACGTATCTGCATGGAGCAACACAGTTAATTAACTCTGCAATTAGACAGAAGTACTGGATTATCAGTGCACGAACTGCTATTCGTCGCATCATTAGAAAATGCATGGTGTGTGCTCGTCATCGAAAAGAGCTGTCAAGCCAGTTGATGGGAGATCTTACAACATCGAGAACCACTCCTGGCAGAGCCTTCTCTAGAACAGGAAAGGATTTCGCCGGTCCATTCCAGGTCAAGCCCAGAAGAGGTAGAGGAACAAAAGCTGTGAAAACTTAGGTATGCGTGTTGGTATGCTTCACAACAAAGGCTGTACATCTGGAATCTGTAAACGATATGTCCTCGGAATCCAGCATTGCAGCTTTAAAGAGGTTCATTGCCAGAAGAGCAAAACCCCAAGTCTTATATAGTGATTGTGGAATAAACTTTGTAGGTGCCATGAAAATCCTTCAGGCATGGCGTTTCTAATTAGTCATCAACTACCTCGCTGAGGAAGAAGTTGAATGGAAGTTCAACCCTCCAGGTGCTCCACACCTTGGCGGTCTCTGGGAGGCAGCTGTGAAATCACGGAAGTATCACCTTAAAAGAGTGATGGGGGTACAAGTGCTGACACAAGAAGAATTTTGCACGGTTCTAGCTGAAATTGAGACAGCGTTGAATTCCCGTCCTTTAGTGCCGATTTCAAGTGAACCAAAGGATCTATCTGTGATCACACCTGGACATTTCCTGAAAGGAACTGCCTTGAAGGGAATAAAAGAACCAAACATGACGAAGGAAAAAACTAACAACTTGTGATAGATCGAAACTAGTTAATCAACTATCCCAATCGTTCTGGGAGAGGTGGTCAAAAGACTAACTCACGCAATTTCAAACGCGTGGTAAATAGCGTAAGTCTTTACCAAACTTACAGGCAAATAATCATTTAGTGCTCATTACGAGGATGATTTACCACCCTTAAAGTGGCGAATGGGAAGAGTGATGCAAGTATTCCCTGGAAACGACAATAAAGTAAGAGTAGTAAAACTAAAAACTGCTTGTGGAGAACTCAAACGTCCTATTCATAAGATTGTTCTACTACCAATTGTGAAAATTGAACATTCTTTGACTTTTGAATTAATTCACAATTTTATCGATAATTATTTGATGATGTTATTTCTTTTTTGCTGTATAATAATTGTATATTCATATTTAATATAGGAAATTTTGATATTGATTGCTAAGAAGTAAGTATTAATACTGAAAGTAAATTTCAGGACTGTTTAACACATATTGTAGATAATAAGTATTTTTGTATGGTTGATGTTAATAATAATTGTTTCTATGATATCCTTAAAGGTCATCGGGCCCCAGTATGTTGCTTCAGGTTAGAAATGTAGAGGGCGTTGCCTACAAACGCCGCCCTGTAATGTAGTATTAGTGTATCGTTAGTAGCAATAAAATTCTCGAACGAGAAGGTTGTGTCAAAAGTGCCTTCCTTGGGATGAGAAAGAAATGAGACACCAGGAGTAACGCCCCCAAACAATCAGTGTAACCCAACTCTACCATGAAGTACTTCATGGAAGAGTTAGGTTACACTGATATTTATACTACTCAATCGTAAGTTATTTTTTGAAGTGGTAGCTAAGCTCGCTACAAGATTGTTTTTCCTTTTCATTAGCAATACCACAGATTATTTTATTTAAAGGAGCACCTAAGTTAGAATCAAGAAATTTTATGTGAAATTTTGTCAATATTGTAAGAATGTTAATGTTCAAAATACCAGAACTAGAACTTTTGAAATATCACAAAATCTTTGTCACTGTGACAGAATGTCAAGGTGGCTTATTTTACGATTCGATTTACCATTAAAAAATGACATTAGGTTAACTTTGCTTCATCTGTTCTGAAGGCATGCAATTTTAAAACTAGTTATATTATAGCACATGGCCATAAAGCGAAATTTTCAAGAAAAAAAGTGTCTACCTTTAGTTGTCCGTTTCTACCTTCAGCAGGGGTACAATATATGTAAAATATGTTACACGGATGGACATGTACAGGATTTGTGTCCAAAGTAGGTTGTAGAAGTTATAAAAATGTAGAAAAGGTGTTTAAAATGATTTTACACTTAAATAATTTGGCTTTTTTTCTACGAAAGAGGAAAGTTATTTTTCTGGTCACTTTCAATCTATAGTTGCCCAATTTAATCCGATTGAGATCGGGTATTTTTCTAATTTCCTATAAAATGCATATCAATAACCACATCTCAGTCACGTTACCACAAGTAGATTCAGAACTTCAATTTCATCCCGTTCCCTTGTGGAAATGAAATTTATGGATGGATTTTGCGTTAAAAAAAAAGGCAATTCAGTTGATTTTTGCCCTATACCTACTTTTGCTCATATCTACTTTTCTGTGCTGATTTCTATCTTCCAGATACCTCCATTTTCTTGTCATCTGATCGTTGAAATATTTAAGCGAGTTCAGCCGTTTGGACTCCGGGTCAGACTTAACTGCGAGTTTCGACGGAAAAATTAAAAAAAAAATTTTGCTATGGCGATTGTAGCTACGATAAATATGATATTTTGCAAACCCATTAGTTAAAAATGCAACCTTTTGTTTCACCGTTTCCTTTGCCACTGACTCGGCGCGATCAGCAATTTGTACACTCGCGAAATTATACTTTTCCTCACATCGAATTTATTTATGAACCAATTTGAAAAATAATTATACCATAAGAAAGAGTGCAGTCTAAGCTTTCACGTGGTATTTTAAAACAAATAGTATAAAGCTAGAGATATGACAGTTTTAGTTTTGTATTGGAGATTATGATCTAAAAGTTCCGAAATTTGTATGAACAACTTTTAGTTTCATCGACTTTATTTATTAACCAATTTCAAAAATAATTGTACCATAAGAAAGAGTACATTCTAAGGCTTTCATTGGTGTTTAAATAACTCCAATTTCTATGCTATGTATGTCGGTGAAACGTCAGGTTCATCTGTATCAAAATACAAGAATTCTAACATTCCAATCATTACATTCTTACTAGCTATGCTATCATGAATAAAGAGTTGCTTAAATCAAGCAAGAAATTTAGATTAATTGTAAATAAAAATGCCAAGTATTTTTTGCAAAACAAGCAACTTGCAACAATGAAATCTGGATTATTCTTAATTTGACATTTGTTGGATTTACCCATGTTACCGAATCGACAGTTCTTAGTTCGTGAGTCGTAATTAATAATTTTGTTCTGAACACTGAAAATGAGATGTTAGTCTTTCTCATTTGAAATTTATTTAAAAAAAAAATCGTTATGATACATTCTCACAACTACTACCCACACAGATGCTTCAAATGATTTACGCTACTGGTAGAGAAATGTAGAGATGAACAGCAACACTTGGTCTTTTGTATGAAGTAGAATGAAAAAGAATAATGAAAATAAAGTTTCTCTCCGTTTCTTATACGACACATGAAGATCAGCTGAGCACTGTTGCAACCAACGGCATGCATGATCTCTTCAATAGGTGTAACGTTTAAACTTGTCAGTGACAATTCTGCATTTTAGTTCGGACATTTTGAATAAATGCCCTTACCTGATGACGATATTAATAGATAACCTTGAGGCATTTCATATTCATGGGAAAGATGGTTAAGATAATTAGCTTCAAACAAGTAACTTTCCGCAATTTCAAGAAAACAGACCATCACTTAGGAATTCCTACATCCACAAACCAAAATTATGCTGTGACAAGTAAAAAACCCCAATATACACTCTATAACAAAAAAATCGACGCACCAAGAAGGAATCATCCGATTGCTTTGAAATTTCGTATGCAAAAATATTTTGACCAAGTATGCAAATGATTAAAATTTGGTGTCCAATGAATGAATAGTGCGATCTCCAGCGCATCGGAACTGCGCATCCAGCAGATGTATATAAGGAGTTGTTCTTGAACTGTTGTTAAATATTTCTGCTGCATTGCGATTTAGGATACCTTTCAACGACTGAAAAAATGCCTCGCCGCAGGATTCGAGCTCATTACGAGCAACTTTCAGAGTTTGAAAGAGGTCGTATCATTGGATTGAAAGAGGCAGGTAGGGCAAATCGGAGAATCGCTCGTCATGTGAGTCGAAGCGATGTGGCGATTAGAAGATGCTGGCAAGAGTGGGTGGACAGTGGCAGATTTCAGTGTCATGATGGTAGCGGTCGACGTAGGGCCATAACAGATAGCGAGGACAGATTGTCAGATCAGCTGTCACAGCACCTGGTTCATCACTTTCAACCATCAGTCGTGCGACCCACACACGAGTGTCCACCATGACCATTCACAGACGGCTGAGAGAGCGAAATCTACGCTCGTACCGACCGTTACGCCACCTGCCACTCACGCCTACACACTGTCGAGCCAGATTACAGTGATGCTTGGCTCGATCAGGCTGGAATGATGCTGACTGGGGACGTATACTCTTTAGCGACGAATTCCGCTTCCAACTGTGTCCTGACGATCATCGAAGACGTGTCTGGAGTCGCCCAGGGCAGCGTGCCGATCCTGCTTTCACTATTGCACGCCACACGGGCCTTCAACAAGGAGTTAAAGGTTTAGGTGCCATTTCCCTTGATAGCCGGACCCCTTTGGTCGTCATTAGAGGTATACTTACTGCACAGCGGTACGTTGACGACATTCTGAGACCTGTTTTGCTACCGTTCCTTTCGCAGTACCCTGGGCTTAGTTTTCAGCAAGACAATCCCAGACCACATACGGCACGTGTTGCTATGAACTGTCTTCAAGCTTGTCAAACACTTCCTTGGCCAGCCAGATCACCAGATCTCTCTCCCATCGAGCATGTCTGGGATATGATGATGGGAAGGCGACTGCATCTGGTAGAGAATGTTGATGACATAGTCCGACAATTGGTGCAAATTTGGCCAGAAATACCACAGGAGACCATCCGGGAGCTTTAGCGGTCTATGCCACGCCGTGTGGCAGCTTGCATCCAGGCTAGAGGCGGGTCAACACCTTATTCTCGTTACTGTAACTCTGAAATAAAGCATTCAATTGTTCTGAAATGTTAATCATTTTCTATTCTGCACATAATTTTCCTATCCATCATTTTTTGTCTCCATCTTACAACTCCTTCGTAGTGCGTCGATTTTTTTTGTTATAGAGTGTATTAAGGCATGATATAATGAGTGTTGCACGTTGAAAGGCAACAGAGTACATTTGCATGTTTTTCAAGTTTTTACAAAATCTAACTGTTAAATGGTTGGGAATTTATGTCAATCTGGAACTATACAAAGGGCTATGGACAACGATCCGGGATCAACCAAGAAAGGAAAGAATCGAGGACACCGTATAATTTTGAATCATGGTCAGGGGAAGAGATTAACACTTGAGTTAACACCCCACTTCTTAAACGTCCCCAATTTGAAGACACGTCAGATTTAACGTGCACCAGCCCCCACGTACACAACTGACTGGTTGGGTCGAGATTTGTTCCCATAAACAGTTCAGATGATGGGATAACATCACCCCACACTCCAAACTTTCACGCCGACGTGAGGAATCTGGGGCCACGTCAGATTTAACGTGCACCAGCCTCCGTGTACACGAAGGTCTTAGGCTGGACCTAGTTTCGAACTCTTAACCCTTCTGTTCCTAATCCGTTATTCTTTTAATAAATGTCAAACTGGGGCAACTATTGACGACTGTACGGGATCAATCCTGTAGAGACAGGCGAGTTAGCGTCACAGGCGCGATAGCGCCATCTATCGCTAGGTAAGTGGTGCTACAGAGAGCGTCGGAGATTATTGTTGACTCCGGACGTGTATGATATGTTCTTCGGAACGTTGACATATTGTTGTCTAATGTTCATGCAAATAGTATTCTTCTATATCCAAAGTAGTCGTCCTGACTTAGTCTGTGCTGTGCTCTGTTATTATAAACGTATGTTTAAAGACTTGATTGGATTAAAAAGCTACACAACTCGGCGATCCTCACAAACCCCCGAAGGGTATTGGGTATTTTTAATTCACGTCACACTGGAGCAACACAGCGGGTTATTGATGACGTTCCGAGTTCAACCCCCAAAGGGAAAGATCTGAGGAAACACGTAATTTTGCATTATGCTCAGATGACAAAAGTCACATGAGCTGGAACCCCAAACTTCCACACCACGCCAACGTGAGTACATTTGAGGCCACGACTGATTTAACTTGCATCAGCCCATTTTGTACTCAACGGTGTTTGGACTCGCATTTGCAACCCTCCGGTTGCTAGTCTGTTGCTCTTCCAACTGGGCTACCGCGACCCTGACCCCCCCCCTCGGAGATCCAAAAGTCGTTTGGCAAATTGAGTGGTTTGCGAGAAGCAAACGCTATTTGATTTTTGCTATTTTATTGTCTTTGACAAATATCTTTCGGTTATCTAGGAACTGAGGGTTTATGAATGTCCTACTAACACATTACAGCAGTAAAGTATAGGTATTTGGACTTGGTTAATTAATACGGAGACTGCGATGTGAAGAGTGCGTTTCTGAGCAGACGTCAGGGGGATACAAACTGCTAGTCATGTGTCATAGAGACCAACGTGTATGAATCTCCTGTAAACAGTTTGTCTCGAAACTATGACTCCTGTGGCGGCTGTCAGTGCTGAGTATAGTTGTCTGACAGAACGGTTTCCCACATACTCAGGAACATAACCACATAACTGTTTCCTTTTGTTTCATCTTCCTGTTATGTCGGATGTAGGCTTTTAACGGTAAGCCCTTCTGTCTGATGTCTTCAAACTTTTGATCGATTTGGTATGGGTCAGAGAAAAAGATATTAAGCGCTGGCAGAGTGGAATAATGAATACAACGTATGCAATATACATTCCAATTGCCGAAAGTTTATTCTGAAACATTGTCGAAAGACTTAAACATATTACCATAATGTAATAAATTGTGGTGTTCCTTGGTGTGCAATTAATACAACATAAAATAGAACACGACAATTTATTCCACAAGACGAAGAGAGACACAAGACGAACAACAACCGAAAGGGAAAAGTTAAGAAGTAAGAATACGTATGTAATACGCGCTCGGTTCGCAATGCTTCGCGCATGCGCATTACAAACTTGCGCCGAGAGAGAAAGAGAGCGATATTACGCGAATCGTCTGCTTCTGACAAGAACAACGAATTTTAATTCGTACTCTCCACAGAGTAAAGCAGTTAAGTAATAGTTTATTGAAGATATCGTAAGGAGACAAGAACAGCAATCAAAAAAATAACAGCATAATAAAAAGACTTGACTAACTGTAGTGAAAGTTGTAGTTACATTGTTACAGTTACCGAGGTATATTTAACAGGTTAACACTTCCCCATAATCCATACCTACCATATACCTAAGGAAATAAAACAAACAAAATATTATTCATAAAATGGAGGGAAAATTAAGTTCCAGTGTCAACTTGACACATTCCAATTAATTCTCGAAGTTTCTGGAAACGAAACGTTGGTAAAGGTTTCGTGAAAATGTCTGCAGCCTGACATTCACTGCTACAGTACCGAATGTCCAAAAGTCCATCCTGGAACTTTTCTCGTACAAATTTGTATCGAACATGAATATGTTTTGTTCGATTGAGGAACTCAGGATGTTTAATCAGTCTTACAGCAATTTCATTGTCCACCTGAAGGACAGGAACACTGATGGAAGAAATATCCAGGAACAGTCTGTGTAACCAAACAGCTTCTTTCGATGCCTGACTGGCAGCAACAAACTCAGCTTCTGTTGTAGACAATGCCACACATTTCTGTCGTCTGCTGGCCCAGGTAATCGCTCCTCCACTAAACTTGAAAACCATTCCTGAGGTGGATTTTCTGGTAGTGGGATCGCCAGCGTTATCAGAATCACTGAAGGCTTCTAATAGTGATGAGCTTTTGATATTTGACTGATACAAAATGCCCCATCTAGTGGTTCCTCGCAAATACTTTAAGACTTTCTTGATTAAACACCAATGTATTTTTAATGGCTTGTCCAAGACTTGAGATAACACAATAATTGCATAAGCAATATCTGGTCTTGTGACAGTAGCCTGGTACATGAGGCTACCAACGGCTTGTCTGTAGGGTATTCCACTGTCAAACTTTTCAGATGATTCTACTGATAACATATCCTTATCAATAGGAACACAAATAGGATTGGCAGTAGATATGTTGAAACAGTCCAAGACTTTCTTACAATAATTTTCTTGATGAATGAAAATGGACCCATTCTCTAAATATTGGATCTGCATGCCTAGAAAATAATTTGCAGATTCAACCTTGATACTAAACTCTTCGGCGAGTTTTCCAAGAAACATATCGAGCAATTTTTTATCTCTGGCAGCAACAATTCCATCATCAACATAGAGAACTAAGAACAAAGATTTATCGTTGTTCACAAACAAACAAGGATCACTATCCATCTGTTCAAGTTTACAGTTCTGAAGAAAGCTCTTGAACCTTTGGTTCCAACATCTGGGAGCTTGCTTCAATCCATATAGGCTTTTTAATAATTTGCAGACCCGTCCAGAACCATCTTCATATCCTTGAGGTTGCTTCATATAGATTTCTTCACTGAGCTCTCCATATAGGAATGCACTCCTTACATCAAACTGTGCTAACTTTAAATTATTTCTTGCAGCAACACTTATAACAGTTCTGATAGTATCCCTACGAACAACTGGACTGAAGGTTTCTTGATAATCAATTCCGTGCTTCTGTGAAAAACCTTTCATCACGAGTCTGGCTTTTAAACGCTCTACTTCACCATCGGCATTTCGCTTTATCTTGTAAACCCAGCGATTGTCGATGGCTTTTCTACCATCCGGTAGGTCCACTAACTTCCAAGTGTTATTTTCATACAGTGAACTTAATTCCTCTTGCATTGCACTTTTCCACCCACTTATGTTAGCTGAATGAATGGCTTCTTGAAACGTTGCTGGCTCATCATTTTCAGCAAGCATGACAAAATCACCAAATCTTGATGGTTTCTGCATTCGATCTCTGTCTCGTAGATTCGTTTGGTTTTCATCATCCTCAATGAAATCTACATTCTGAATTTCAGCAGCTTCCCCATTTCTGGTACTATCTGTTTCACACAAGTTTTCTGTAGAATGCATAGGAATCTGATTCACTAACATTTTCTGTGAAGTAATCTCACTTTTAAAAACAATGTCCCGTGATAAAATAATTTCATTTTTATCTGGAATCCACACTCTATATCCTTCATTTCCACAGTATCCCACAAGATGTCCCTTCAAAGCCTTTTTGTCGAATTTTTTCCTTTTCTGTTTAGGGATATGCACAAAGTACTCTGTACCAAAGACTTTCAAATGATCAATTGCTGGGGCTTTACCAAACTCCAGTTCATATGGTGATTTACCCTCTTCTGGAGAGGGACCTGTGCGATTAATCACATATACAGCTGAATTAACAGCCTCGCCCCACAGTCTTTCTGATAAAGCCCTAGCATGCAGCATGGATCTTGCAGCTTCAACTAAAGTTCTATTCTCCCTTTAAATTACTCCATTTTGTTCAGGAGTATAAAGCATGGATGTTCGATGATTGAGCCCAGCTTTCTGTACAATATCATGCACTTCAGAGTTGTTGAACTCTCCACCTCCATCAGTAAATAATTCTTTTAATGTATAACCAGCAGTCTTAACTTCTCTCAAAAACCTAGACAACATGATTTTAACCTCGGACTTTTCTTTTATCGTATAAACAGTCCTGTATTTGGAATAATCATCTTTAAATTCCACAAAGTATCTGTTTCCACCTAGTGACTTTTCAAGCATTGGTACACACACATCAGCATGAACAAGCTGACCAGGTTTTGCAGGACGTTCTTGGCGTGAGCCAAAGTTAAGCCTATGCATTTTGCCATACATACAGGCATCGCAAAATTCACTGTCGAGCTTTACATCAATACCTTTAAGTTTTAGAAACTTTTGAACATGGCGCTTATTTTGATGTCCCATTCGCTCATGCTGTCGTGTGACCTTGGGATAGACGCGGTATTAAAAAATTAAAGTAATATCATTAGAATTTAATTTGGAATGAAAATTTGCATCATTTGCGTTTGGCCTAAAGGAAATGATCGATAGGGGTACATTTGATGCGTAAGCAAAAATCCAAGCGTCCTTTTATGTAGATATTTTTTGCAGAGAGATAATCACCTAGGAATAAAAGAAAATCAACATACCTGGACAAATAAGAGGAACTCCGTGTCTAATGAAATATTGTGTTTATTTGAAGATTTTAGTCTCCAAGCCCATCTAGTGCGTTGGATGAAGGGCGGAAGGTATTAGCACATTAAAAAAAGGCGAAACAGACGGGGAAACTGAGGGTGAGAATTAAGTTGAAGGCGAGATGAATGCAATTCTCTACTAGGTTCCCTAGTCAGGCGCGGTATTCACGCTCATCATGTTATCGCCACTTGCCAGCGAATCCATCGTCACTCTCAAGTAGTGCGTGGGAGTCGGTTTTGAAGCGTGGGTGAATCAGTAAGGTGCGTAAGTGTGTCCCCAAAAATTGACGTTCCATACTTTTATAAGTTTTTTTTGTAGAGATGAGTTGAGAGAAAGCCTGCCTGATTAATGTGCTCGGAAACGTTTCTTCCTTCCCTTTGTCATGTTTAGTTGTAGTTTTTCCTTCTTCTTCTGCCGAGACTACCAAGAAGATAACCAGGATGGCATGTTAATGTGTTTGTTTTTCACAGTTATTCGGCCAGGGAGCTTCCTTTCGCACCCGCACCCTGGGTTCAGCGACTTGTTAACGGCTTTTTGTGGGGGTTATGTGTCCATTGCAGACCGAGATTGCAGGGGTTGTGTCCACGAGGTAGACGTACACTGATATAGGTCAGTTATATATAAAAATAAAATGTGCAATGTCACACATGCCATAACTGAAGACTCATTGTCGACAGCCACACAAGCAGATTCTGGAACTAAAACACGTAAAATAAGTCTATAAACACTATTGTGTCTTATGCCAACAGCTACAGTTTCACCACTTTTGTTTTTGAACTGTCGTACTTTGTTATTAGCATAGTCACAAAGTCCATTGTCTAATGCAGCACCAGATGAGAAGAGATTTTGATCACAGTTGGGAACATACCAAACTTTGTTTGAGTTGACCAGGTTTCCATTCACTACTAACAAGCATTTCAATTTGTATCTCACCAATATCTTTGGCAAACATGGATCTTCCATCGCCTAATCGTAATGGCTTTGGGATATCAAATTGTTCATAACATCAAAACGAATTTAACTTTGCTGATATGTGATGTGATGCACCTGAGTCTATAAGCCAGTAATCTTGACTTTTCAGCTCAGCAATTGTCATAAAGGCTTGACCAGACGTTGATTCGTCTTTATCAGCATTATTGCCACCTTTTAGTGAATAGCAGTTCTTTTTCAAATGTCCAGGACGGCCACAGGTATAACACTTCATTTTCTTCATCCAATCTTTTTGACTAGTTGCTACTTTTTCAGGGAACTTTCTACCATAACTGCTATTTGGCTTCACTGCAAAAGCCACACTTTTGCTTTCAGCAGGAGGTTTCACTTCTTCCAAACGTTGCTCATGTAGGCGTAACCTTTCAGTAAGACTTGAAAGAGTTCTTTCACTGTTTGGAACAGATTCCCAGGCATTTTTGAACTCAAGGTATTCATTGGATAATGTATTTAAAACTCTGTTCCGCAACATAGATTTTGGTAGCTGCACATTTTCATTCCTGAGTTCTTCCTGCAGTTCCTCCCAAATTCTTTGCAATTTGGACACATGGGTAGCAATATTGTCCAAGGGATCTTTCGTGTAGTTGAAAAGTTGGGAGTACAGCAAATCCAATCTTCGCTCGTTTTTCTGCTCGTACACAGAATGAAGAGAATCCCACATTAATTTACCAGTTTTACATGTTAAAATGTGCTGTTTAGGCTCAGGCCTAACACTCGAACCAATTACAAATTGAGCAACGGCACCTGCTTCTTGATAAGCTTTCAAGCTTACAGCATGGGCTTTTCTTTCATCTTCTGTAGCAAATACTGTGGTCGATTCAGACCTAGTCATTTCAAAAAGTACAGTGGGCATGACTTTCTGAACAGTAAGCTGTAGTTCAATATCAAATTTCCAGCTCACCCAGTTCCTTTCACCTTCTAATTTTTCAATGAAATTAAATTTCTCCATGTTAGAGTTAATCGATAAACAACTGTACAATACGCACGTACCATTGACGATCAGGAACTTAAGCCTATTGACTTGCCGGTCACGATATTTACCTCTTTCAAAGACTATTATTCAACGATGCGCAAATCAGCATATCTAGGCCCATAACCACTTAAACATATTACCAAAATGTAATAAGTAAAGCAATTAAGTAATAGTTTATTGAAGATATCGTAAGGAGACAAGAACAGCAATCAAAAAAAGAACAGCATAATAAAAAGACTTGACTTACTGTAGTGAAAGTTGTAGTTACATTGTTACAGTTACCGAGGTATATTTAACAGGTATTAATTTATAATTTAACAGAAAGTCGGTTCCGATGTATTGCCAAAAGCTGGTTCCAACCTATTTTCAAAAGCTGGTTCTGACCTATTGTCAAAAGCTGGTTCTGACCTATTGTCAAAAGCTGATTCCGATCTATTGCTGATAGTTTTTTTCGTCCAATCGTGGAAAGATGGTTTCATCCAATCTTGGAAAGCTGGTTCCGACCTATTGCCGAAAGTTGGTTCCGACATATTGCCGAAAGTTGGTTCCGACATATTGCCGAAAGTTGGTTCCGACCCATTACCGAAAGTTGGTTCCGACCTATTACTGAAAGTTGGTTCCGCCTATTACCGAAAGTTGGTTTCGTCCAATCGCCGAAAATTGGTTCCGTCCAATCGCCGAAAGTTGGCTTCGTCCAATCGCCGAAAGCTGGTTTCGTACAATCGCCGAAAGTTGGTTCTGTCCATTTTTATGGTTTCATGCTAGTTTTGTATCATACGCAGTGTTATTAAATTTTTTCCTTTGTATTTACGTGTTATGATCTTATGTCTCATTCCAGACTAATTCATAAAATTATAGTTCACAGTTTCTGAGAAATCCGTGATTCTATGCATGTAAAGATAATTTTGGACACCAGCGTAATTAATAAATGTTTTATTCGTTTAGACATCATGAACAAATATTTAATAAAATCTTTTGCTTTACAAACAGAAGATAAACAAAGAAATACACGGAAGTATAAAGATGACTACATCGAATTCAGATTCATCGCAATTGAAACGGAAGACCCTCAAATACCATTCTGTGTAGTCTTCAAAAAGAAACTTGCAAATGTAGCTCTCTTTCCTAGTAAACTAAAAATACATTTGGAAACTCTTCACACCCATGGGGCAAAAACAAACCAAGAGAATATTTTGAAAAACTGGCAGCGCTGCAAAATATAACAGCAAAGAAACTTTTTTAAACTATACGAAGATGCCAGAAAAGGGGTTGATTGTCAGCTACAATTAATAGCACAACGCAAAAAAGCACACACCGATGCTGAGTCCATCAATGCACCATCATTAGCTATTATTGTCGAAGCAATGCTGGAAAAGTAAGCGACAGAGAAGGTCAAGAAAGTACCAATATCCAATGACACAATATCACGCCGAATCAAAGATTTATCTTCACACTTAAAACTATAAATTGTCAAACATTTCGAATCGCACGACAGTTAACTCTGGTCATTTCAGATTGATGAGTCGACAGATATCAGTGGAAAAGCACAACTTCTTGCTTTCATTCGATTTGTTAAAGATGACAAATTCTTGAGTGAGTATCTTTTCTGTAAAGATTTGAAGAGCACGACGGCAGGAAAAGACATATCTGAGCTAATAAAGAAAATATTTCTAGCTTTGGTTTGCTGTGGAAAAACTGAGTTGGTGTTTGCACAGACGGATGTCCATCAATGTTAGGAAACTAAAAAGGATTTATCACACTTGTTCGTCAATAAAATCTAAATATTATAAGCGTCCGCTGCCTGATTCATAGAGAATCTCCCGTTTAAAAATTAACTCCAGCTATGTTTATTATAATGAACCAAGTCATCCAAGTGGTCAATTTCATCAACAGTCGACCTCTTAAATCCCGAATTTTCTTTCAGCTGTGCGACGCAATGGATTCCGACAATAAAACTCTTTTATATCACACCTAAGTGCGTTGGCTTTCGAAGGGAAAGGTTTTGAAATGACTCATACACCTGAAAGCAAAGGTGATTTTGTTCGTGGAGGTCGAAAAAACATCTTTTGGATTTTATCTTCATGACGAGATTTGGTGGCTTTAAGTTTAATTTCTCTCGGACTTGTTTGAAAAGCTGAACTCTTTGAATCAAGGTCCATCCAAGAATATCACCCCATCAACATCAAAACTGAAGTAATTTGAAGAAAATTTAGCACTGTGGGAAAATATGAAATTTTGACTGCTTTCCGGCTGTAAATGAATCTCAGACGAAAAAAAAATTGCAGACGAAATTATAAGCACCATTGACGAACTTCAAACCTCACTTAAAAGCTACTTTCCTTCGCTTTCAGTTGACGAATATGAATGGTTCATCAACCCATTTGTAATTTATTTTCAAGACACAAAACTTGACAACAACAGTAAAAGAACAGCTCATTGATTTGAGAAACGATAAGTTTTACTGTTCAACATTATTTGTGAAGAATTTGGATGAGTTTTGGCCTTCTGTCAGAAATTTGTACTCTGCAATCAGCTTGAAAGCTATTAAAATTTTTCTGCCTTTTGCATCTTCTTTGGTTCTGTAAATTTGGATTTACAGCATTGACATAAATCAAGTCCAAAAAGCGAGATAGACTTTTGAAAGTTGAGAGACGATGAAATGCGAAACTGTCTGGCGACTTTGGAACCTCGTTTTGATTTAATTTGTTCAAGAATACAGGCTTACAGAATATCTCTCATTGAATAAATTTTGCAAATAAATAATTTTTTTTTTTGTATTATTCAACTTTTACAGATTTTTTATTTTGGTGCGCCGTAAATAATTCTAGATATTTTTAATGAGCCGTCAACCAAAAAAGGTTGATGAACACTGCTCTAGAGGCTGCACTGTTGATGAGTTAGTGTGAACTCACTGGTGGGAGGGACCAAGCTGGTTGAAACTGCCTCGTGAAAAGTGGCCTAAATCAAATGCATTTCCGGATTTGGAAATTGTAAATGCTGAAGAAAAGTATATTATTGCTATTACTAACACGCATGCAAACAGTTTATAGACATCTTGAAAAAAATACCTCTAATAAAAGGATAATAAGTGATGACGTGGATTCTTCGATTCTACAGAAATATAAAATTGACACAAAGTGAGAAAAGAATTGGAAGGTTGGAAAATCAAGAAATCGAAAGGGCTGAGAAAACTATATTCAAATTAGTCCAAAATCTCTCTCTCTCTCTCTCTCTCTCAGTGCTTTAATAACCATAGAAAAATCAACTTACAGATTTTACAAGATTCAGACGGTTTACTTAGAATCAAGAATGTAACGTACGGTAATGTACAGAATGTAATGTACTGTAAATCAAGAATGACTTTAAGAAACGACACAGAAGCCTTTCGTAATCCAATCCTACTACCATCAAAAAATCATATTCTAACGAAACTGAATTTTGATAAACATACTGAACTTTGCCACGCTGGTTTTCAAATTTTAATGTCTGTATTACGGAAAGAGTGTTGGATTATTAAAAAGCAGAAAAACAATTCGACAAGTTATCAGAGATAGCATGAAATGTAAGGAATTTTCAGTTCGTCCATTAGAAGCAGCTATTGCTCCTCTTCCTGAGGATAGAATTTGAGAAACCTTCCTTTTTGAATAGGAGTGGATTTATGTGGACCACTGTTCTTAAAGAATAATACAATTTGTTGATTTGTTATTTTTACATGTGCGATTTATCGAGCAGTTCACATGGAGTTAATGACATCTCTACACACTGACAGTTTTTTTATTGGCTCTTCGAAGATTTATCTCACCATTCACCAAGAGGAGGACCTATTACCATCTATTCGGATAATGGTAAGAATTTGATTGGAGCTTTTAATAAGTTGAAACAATCAAATGGGAAAAAATTCAAAAATGTAGTTTCGTAAATGGAATCAAACGGATATTTAATACACCATCTGCTCCGTGGTGGGGAGGTTTTTGAGAGCGTCTAATTGGTATTATAAAAGCTTTACTTCGAAAAGTACTTAGAAAAGCTTGCTTGCAATATGAAGAACTCTGCACAGTCTTGTGTGACATTGAAAGTGTAATAAATGAAAAACCTCTGACTTACCTGTCTGAGGACAGTGATGATCTCATACCTTTAGCACCCGCTATGTTTTTAAGAGAATTTAAAGAGGCTGGAGTTCCAGATCTGGACCAAATCCATTCCACTAAACTGAATAAAAGATTTTTCTACCGTCAGAAATTACGTAAAGATCTCAGAAAAAGATTTAGAATAGAATATCTTGGTCAACTCCAAGAATTGTCAAAGGTTCGAAAAGAATCACTAATTAAAGAAGGAGATATTGTCTTAATTTGGAGACTAACCAAAAGAGACTGAATTGGCCATTAACTAAAATTCTCAAACTTTACCCCGGAAAGGACGGAGAAGTGCGAGTGGTGCTAATAAAGATTGGCCAGGCGAGAATATTTCTATAAACATGGACTGTAAAAACCATTCTCCATCTGGGACTATCCGGCCGCTTCCAGGAACTAGAGAACTAGGAGACCTCTCCTAATCTAGAACTCGCCATACCAGAGAAGTGGGAGAGTATCAAAACAGAATCAACTTATAAACCTTAGTTTGAGTTCAGAGACACATTTATCTTAACTCAAGGTGGGAGAATGTTGCTAAATGAGTATCAGTTAACTTTAAATGTGACTTTACCGAAAGGGAAAACGAAAAAACTGTTTCCCACGAGAACGGCTGCAAGATTGTAGCAGACTAGTCGGTCGTGTTTGAGCACATTTGATATCGTGTTGTTACTTCGTGTTTTGTTTGTTGTATTTATGTGTGTGTGAAATAAAAAAAAATGTCAAAAACAAACCTGAACTGGCAGTAAATTAATTATTAACTAATACGAAAAACTGGAAGACTTTTGCAGTTATGCGAATGATAAATCGAATGTCATCCTCGAGAGCTTCATAACTGACATCCCGAATGAAGATAAACCTGCCGTTGAGAAAGGTAAGTTTTTTTTTTTAGCTTTACCTTAGTTATTTTCTTTAGAAGCGGGTGATATACACATTTCGCTCCCGACGATCTTTGGTTGGATTCGAACTCACAATCCTTTGGCTGATAAACCGTTACTATGTCAATCGGGCTAACGCGGCCCCTTACCTTTCGATAGTAAGATAAGCTAATTTTAATTAACGTTGTACTAGAGAAACACAACGAGCTACCATACGCTTACAAATATCCATGCACTGACCCGGATTCGAGTCAGGAATCTTCCTTTCTAGAGGATAACACCTTAACCATCAGACCGGTAGGTCGACCCTTATCTTTCGATAGATAGAATTTTCTTTATCGCATAACATTCAATTTACTTCGCATGGCTAACAAAGGCACCTCTATGTATGGAATTTCAGATAACAAGGAGGGCAAAAACTAAAAACCCAAATGGTTTTTTGATGCAATTTCTTTTATTCTATGAACAGCAAGATTGGTAATTCTTGAAGAAGTGAGGTAGTGGTAATGGTAATTTTAGTTAACGTCGGACTAGAGCAACACAACGGGCTATTGACGACGGTCCGGGATCAGTCCCTTAAGGGAAAGATCCGAGGACAACACCTCGTAATTTTGAACCACGGTCAGATGACGAAGCAACACATGAGCTGGCACCCCACTCTCCAAACTTCCACGCCAACCCAATATGTGCTATGAACAGCAAGAAGTCTCTCTCTTCTATGAGGTGTTTCTCGGAAACGTGCTCCGCCGACCAACCGGTATAGTGGTTAAGGTGTTAACCTATAGATCGGAAGGTTCTTGATTCAAATCCGGGTCCGGGCATGGATGTTTGTAAGCGTATGGTGTAGAGGCGGCTGGTACACCTTAAATCTGTCGTAGCCGAAAATCCTCACGTTGGGTTGGTGTGGAAGTTTGGAGATTGGGGTTTCCAGCTCAGGTGCTGCATTGTCATCTGACCGTGGTTAAAAATTACGTGGTGTTGTCCACGGATCTTTTTCTTAGGCGATTGATCACAGACCATCGTCAATAGCCCGTTGTGTTGCTCTAGTACGACGTTAAATTACAAATTACTAAATTACCGCCGACCAATCGATCTGGTGGTTAAGGTGTTAGCCTCTAGATCGAAAGGTTCTGGTTCGAATCTGGGTAAGTGCAAGGATACTTGTAAGCGTATGGTGCAGAGGCGGCTGGTGTATCTTAAATCTGTCATGGCCGAAAGTCATCACGTTGGGTTGGTGTGGAAATTTGGAGAGTGGGGTGCCAGCTCAGATGTTGCGTCGTCATCTGACCGTTGTTCAAAATTACGTGGTGTCCTCGGATCTTTTCCTTAGGGGATTGATCCCGGACCGCCGTCAATAGCCTGTTATTTTTCTCTAGAACCACATTAATTTAAAATTACCAAATTACAGAAAGGTGCTCCAGAAAGGCTGTTTCGCGTATGTTCTTGATTTGTCAATAAATTTAAAAATTCATTATTTTCCTAAAATCCAACTCCATTCATGCCAGAACTGTCGAGTACGTTCGGGCTGATGTGAGTTAAATCTATCGTGGCTTCGAATATCTTCACGTTACTGTGGTGTGGAAATTTGGAGAGTAACATATTCTATTTAGAATAAGATGCCATCTCCATTGTAGACCTTGTCATCGACTGTGGTTTTGTTTTCGGATCTATTCTTTCGTGATTGATCCCGTATTGTCGTCCAAACCCCATTGTGTTGCACCTACCCAACCCTCCTCAAATCCAACTGTTTCTAGCAAAGATAGATTTTTTTTTTGCTAGAAAGAGAAAATTACAGAAGAGGCACTATTTTTTTCCAAAAAGAATTTGTAAATGGCAAGAAAACAAAAAAAATTTCCAGCGCACGCGCATTTTAAGTGAAAGGATAATAATTTAGGATTACTTTCTGCTCAGCTGATTGGTGGCTGGTGTCGCGAACTTGTTTGTCAATAAAGAATTGGAAGCTGGTGATATTAATTTGGGTAATTTTCCGCAATATTTCAAGGTTTTTATTTAAAACTCGTATTCATCTCAACAAAATTTCGTCCAGGGAATTTAAACAAAATGCTTTTCGACACATTGCTCTTAAGTTGTTGTTTCCGAAACCTACTGTTCAGAGGGTGTGAAAGTTGTTGAGCTTCCCGCTTCTGTTGCGTATGCATACAATTAAAAAGAAATCATCTGTGATGATAATTGATTCCAACATTGATCTGAAATAAATTGATTTCCCGAAGCATTTTTAAAATTTCTTATTTGAGTGCATTGTATTTGG
The DNA here is from genome assembly GCA_947359465.1 of Metellina segmentata. Classification (NCBI taxonomy): domain Eukaryota; kingdom Metazoa; phylum Arthropoda; class Arachnida; order Araneae; family Tetragnathidae; genus Metellina; species Metellina segmentata. The sequence goes on from OX375881.1 coordinate 33,833,802, forward strand.
AAACAAGTTTTTTATCTATATCCACACTAACAAACGATTTTGAATGGAGTGACTAGGAATTCTCGCACTTTAGCAATTTGTTGACAAACAAATAAATTGTTACCAACAATTTTTTTGTTGCTAATTGTGATCACTGAATCATGTCCAACAGATGGATTTCTCTGCAGAACTGAATTCTCTGCAATTTCAATTAAATCATTTGTTTCAGCATTTAACTTCAATAACTGAATATTTGTGTTTCATTATCAATGAAATAGAGAACGGTAGAAATGTTTTAACTTAATTTATTATGTTATCGTAAATTCATCAGACACATGTCAAGATTTTATTGTAGGTATAATTTATTTAGCTAGCTTATTTGTTGTATGTACACGTATTGTTTAGTTGACAAAATTTGAGTCCCAGATTTGAACAAGGTATTCATAAATTAGGGAGCAGCTCAAACTTAATCAAGGCTTTTCTACTACTGCTGTTTATTGTTGATTCTTGCTCTAAGTTAATAAGTCAATAAGTGCTTGATGCATCAGCAGTGTTTGCATGATAATGAAACATGTTACCACACATGATCTTGTGAATGGTAGCGTTTTGAGGTAAACTCCTTTGTAAAATTGGATTTAACAAGGTCATATGCCTTCTCACCGGATTCACACTATAGCTGTCATTATCACTGTTAGAAGTTGCTTTAGCCTTGTTATTAAATTAGTAAAAATTCTTTCCCCAAGATGACTTACATTTTAAATTTCTAGTAAGATTGCAAAAAATAGTAAGCATTTTGCAGTTTATAAACAAGAAGCAATGTAAGCTTAAGAACATCACTAATAATTGATTGAATTTAATAGTAAGATAAATAGTTTTGTCGATATTGCAATAGTCTGGTTTGTCTCTACAATTGAAATTCTTTCAAACGAAATACGTGAGTTCTTGTGCTTTTAAATACTTCCTCTGAATTTTTCTAGTATATAAAATACTTTTTTGCAGGTTACATAAGATACTTTTTAGTTTTCAAATTTTCTTTTTTAAGATTATAAATTTTTTTCCTAATATCTTTGATCTACATGCATAATTAGTGGCACCTGCTCTTTTATCATATGGATATCTTAAGAATTTTAACCCCTGATATATTTCAATCTTCTTTATAACCCAATGTAGATTAATGTACCAGTATGGTAGAATAGAAAATTAAAGGAAATTTGCTTAATAGTCAACACTTGAAATTTCAAAATAAACAAATGTAACTTATTGTATTTTTTAAAGCATGATGCAGGAAAACTATGACAAAAATAATACTGAATCTATAATACCAATTCATCCCTAATTTTGCACTATTACCAAAAGTTGAGGAAACCCATTTATACCAAACCAAAATTTCTACTAAGTTGACCACTTTGACATTTAGTCCAAAAAAAAAAAATTTATATTTTGGCTACCTAATTCTAGGGGTAATTTCAATGAATATTTATTTTATTTTTCATTTAAATGGTGATATGACATACTTTTTACACAAATTGTAGGAATAGTAATACTTTTTTTCTTTTTTTTTTATATAATTTTGCTTTCTGCAAGTTTTACAACAAAGATATTTTTTAGTGTACTTCTCCCAGAAACATATTTTCTGCAATCTTTGCAGCTGTTTATGGTTTTAGTTTCATTACAGATACCTATCTGATTACATTTTCATATACAAGAACATTACTGTGTACTAATTTATTCAATTTTCTGGTATTTTATAACTGGATAAAAAATTACAAAATAAGTTTTTATTTAGTATCAGAATATTCAGTCACAGTGTGCTTACAATGCATCCAAGAATGATACAAAATAAAAAATAAAAAAATTTTCAAAATAAGGCAGTTATTACAGTTGTAATTTTAACTACAGTAATCATCCACAATGTAATAAATAAGCATTACAAAATGCTGAAAAATTAGCACCTTAAAACCCAACCAACTTGCAGCTTCAACTCTTTTTTAAATAGAAATAGTAAACAACATTGGAGAAAAGTTTAAAACTCAATTTGTGCATAAAGTTAATAAAAGGCTGTTAAATTTTAAAATGCACAGGTCGAAATTTATAAATTGCATGCAAATTAAATGAAGAGCATAAGGAATTAAAAAACATTCATTCAAAATGTTAGTTTAATTATTCATATGGTAACATTGGAGAGTAGTTTTTGAATTTTAAAGGACCTTCCTTAAGTCTTGAGCTGATTTTATCATTGAGAAATCTTTGAAAGTACAGCTTCTGTGTTTGTCCTAGAAGCTATATTCCCCTGTTATGTCACTTAGTATTTATAAATATTTGTAGGCTTTACAATGACAATCACACAATATTCACTACATTAACACATAATATTCAATCACCAATTTATTGCTTAATCTTAATATCAACATGATTAGTCTTATGTAATCCAACTTCTTTTCCTCAGTAGTTAAAAAAAATAAATAAAATTTAACTTCTGTATAGAAATGCATTTTTACTTTGCTATACAAACAGATTTGAACAAAAATTTGTTACTCAAATTTGAATATTTGTTTTCAGTAAGCTGATTTATTTGCTTGAGAATATATTATTTTACCATGTGCATGGATGTTTTTTAAACATGTGGTTTATGACCCATTACTCTTTCTTTAAAGGACATTGAAGAAAAATATTTCTTTCATCTACAAAATATATCCCTGTTGAGATGACTCAAGTTAAGTGGTGCAAAGACAGCGTTCTGCCTCAGTTCACATGAATCAGAAAAATGGCCGCCCCTCCTATTCCTCCAAAAGGTAATTCTGATTCATGGATGAGAGGGAGTGTAACTTCTGACCCACTTTTATGGAGATCTGAAAGGCAGAATGTATTTTCTGTGGAGACGCAACCAAATAATGGCTTTAGTGATAATTTTTCACCAATAATTTCTAGTACCTCAAAACAAAATGGTAAGTTTTCTTTGTTTCGTTTCTCTCTTTTCTTGTTTACTTAGAGGGCTTCTCATTTTAAAGAGTTTCTTTAAGTGTACTCTAAGTAAATATTTATTACGAAAAATACCTTGAATATATATTTAGTAACAACACTGCATTTTGTTCTTTAAAGACACAAATAGAAGTTCAGTATTTTACCACTAATTCTTTTATATTCTATTGTACTTGGTTAGATAGAAAAAGTAATAGTAAAAATAAAGTGAACATTGATGCGAAATACCTCAAATATATATTTAATAACTACACAGCATTTTGCACTTAAAGATATATTTTTATTAAAAAAACATTCCTTTTTCAAAATCAATCAAAGTTTCCGAAACCTTCCTGTATTAAGTTTATAAATTGTGAAAATGAGAAATAACTATAAAAATAAGATTCATGTTATTTTATTCAAATAAGTTAAGAACTGTATCAAATAAGTTAAATGGTCTGTTTATGAAAAAAATAAAGACCTTTTGTCACAATGAACAAGTTTTCCCCAGTATCACAAAAGCATTCTAATTTTACACATAGGTCTTTCTATTTAAATTTTAACATTTTTATTTACTTTAATGTAATTTTTATGTTATTTATTAAAAAATAATTGCAAAATCTTATGCATGGATCCCTAGGAATTCTTTACAGTGCTGATACAACAATTTTGTATTTATAGAATTGAAATTTTAAATGATAAAATTAATTCTCTCATCTGATAATTGAGTATATTTCAAAAATCGATTATGGATGAAAGCAGAATCTATTTCAATGATTATAATGATGTTTTTACTGCACGATCAAAATTCCACTCAATTGACATGTTCTGATCTGATAATTGAGTAGCTATATTTCAAAAATCGATTATGGATGAAAGCAGAAGCTATTTCAATGATTATAACGATTTGTTTACTGCACGATCAAAATTCCACTCAATTGACATGTTCTGATGAAATGCTATTACACTTATTCTATACTGTTCAGAGAAAATTTCATTTTCTTGTGTAGTGTATAAACCAATTTTGTGTGCTAGGAAAAAATTTTGAAATAATTATCAATGCTTACAGAAAATTTGAAAATGGGCGTATTTGATTTCAATTGATGTTTTTTTTTTTTTCATGTCTTTTTCACAATCATTTCATATATCAATCATAGGGGGCTCCGCCCCTGCTCGCTTATGTACTTTCTGATCCGTACTTTCTCGGGAAACCGTCTAAGAATCGAGCTAAAACGCGAGTTTTCAATCCTGCGGCGGCGCGGTAACATTTTTTTAATATAGAGATAAATATTAATGAGAAGTAGGAATTTGTTCACGAGTTTTGCTGCAAATTCCATTTATTTTCAACTAGCAGTACCAGCATGGCATTGCCAGTGACAGCATTCTTGTCATGTCCTTACTAATGCTGAAAAGTATTAAAAAGAAAAACAGTAATTTTAAGAATGAGTCCTACCTGACATGACACAGTATGTCGCCTCATTCCTTGCACCTCACTGATCCACAAAATTCCAGACATGATACAAATTCAAAAGTAAGCTATACTTTAAAAAAGTATTGTTAGTAAAACTCCCTAATTTCGACAAACAACGTTAATGAATGACACTGTCAGAGAAATCAAAACCAAATTAAACTGTAATAAACAAAATTCCAGAAATAATACAAATTCAAAAGTCAGTTATGCTTTTGAAAATCAACCTCGCTGATTCCGACAAAACCAAATTAAACGGTAATAACCAAAAAATGGCACAAATGATAAAAATTAAATATTGCTATTCTTTTAAAAAGTCTTAAAGCTAAAGAAAAAATACAATGTGATGCGACTGCACTGGACCGTGACTTAAATCAAACCGAACACTAATTCTTTCAATTTACATAAAGTAGAAAGAAAATCCATTAAGAACTAAAAAAATAATAATAATGAAATGAAAGGAAAAAATAAAAGAACCAATAAAATCAAAGAAAAAAAGTGTGCTTTGAATACCATTGGACCAGTGACATCATTGGACAATCATCATGCACGGGGGCAGAGAATTGAATACTGGATAAAAGAAGAACCATGCGGGGAAAACTGGGAGAAATAGCTAATAAATAAATGACAAAATGTTATAGATTAAACTTTAAAATTCAGGGTTTCGAGGTGCATTTAGTCACCTCTAGGACTACCTGTGTGTCAAATTTCATGGCTGTAAGTGCTATAGATTCGTCTGGACACTTCACACACACAAACACTTCCTTTATTATAGTAGGGATTGGTGATATTGTGTGTGTGTGTGTAGGATCCTGCAACCTTATTTATCGAAGTACAAAATATTACATGTCGCTGTTTATGGGTTAAAATCAAACAAATTTAAAACGGTCGAGAACCAGATGAAAAAACATTGCTTGTGCTTGGTATTTGTTTTCTATTTATTCTATCATGTGATTAACTTTGCTAATTCTTTTTTCATGCTTTAATCTCTCAAAAATTTACCCTGTTCTATTTCCTGACATATTCATCCTGCATATTAATGTTTAGCATTAATCAAAATTATGTTAAAACTATACTGATTTACATGTCCTGTCCAACAAGTTTTAATTTGTATGGACATGTAATTAATTAAAATCATAAAAATCTGATTTAAAAAAAATATATATATTATTTTTTATACCCTGTTTCTGTTGCATTTGGTTAAAATATTACTGTAATATTAAGACATTACTGTTGTATTTTTAATCATGGATATCAGTCAAACCTGTAATTAGTTAATTCCTAGGAAATCCTAAGCCAAAGAGCTTACTATACATATTAAGTATAAAAATAATTAGAGAAAGTAATGTTATAAATGTGTTTTTAAAAACTAAATACTAGTTTTGTTTACAGTTATATTTGTGTACCAAACAAGTATGATTAATTGTTAATATTCATACCATTTAAATGCTAGTAATGAAAAAAAAAAGGGGGGGGGGTGAGTAATAACTCAAAGACATTGGGATATTTTAAATAAGATTAAGAGCAGTGTAGAAAGGGATACATTTCTAGAGCTTTATTATTTTCAATATTCATAATAAGTAAAATTTTCTAAGTAAGATTACATTAAAGCACTCATGAGAGATGCTTTGGAGTAATTTTATCTTTAAAGTCTTTTCTGAATAATAGGATGCCCATTATCAAAGTTCTAATTTCTAAAGCTGGAATTATAGTCTGAGACAAATTTTGATTTACAAAACCACTGTTTTAAAATAAACCGCTAAAAAAAATGTACACTTTTTTTTCTTTCAAATAAATAAAAAATATTGAAATTCAGATTTCAAAAAAAAAAAAAAATCTGACTGTTAGTAATGTGTTTTGCAGTAAACTACGCATCTCTTGTGAATGATATGGATATATTTCATGAAACACCCTTTTAAGTATATTTTCCTGTGAACTTGCATTTAAAATTTAAAGTCTGATCGATATTTCATATTTTTCCAACAGGATTGAAACTAAGAGCAAAAAGTTAGGGATCAATGGCATGTTAACAAGTCCCGTCGATTGTCAAAATATTCGACTCATGTACCATTTCAAGTTTAGTTTGTTTTCAGATATGTAAAAAGGCAGTATGTATAACTACTGAGGCCAATGCCTTATTTACCTATTTAAAGGTATATAAATTGTTAAAAGGAAGAATAATTTATCAGGATTTGAAACTAAAAAGAAACATGAAAACATTCAGGAAAGTTCTGCATCAAAAATGATTGGATCTAAAACTTGGCAATCAAAAACAAAACTTCTGGGTCAAAACAGCAACCACCAATTTCACACCCTCTTTAAAATCATTAGCAATTTGAAATTGAACTTAAGATATCATTTATCAGTTTTAAATAATTTTCTGTTCTGTTTTCCAAATGCTAACTTTTTATTTTGAATAATAAATGCTATTATATTATATTTTCATTATAATTCCATCTTTTGTCATTGCTGTATCCTCTTGTAAAATATTCAAGCATCATTTCAAAATGTATATTTAGTTATAAATTGGATTTAAATCATTCTAAAATTTAAATCAAATTAATTATTAATATGATTTAATCTAATTATAATTTTATTAAATAAAATTACTATAAGATAAAATTAAATTTACAATCTATGCAAAACATATATTAAATACTTGTAACACCAAGCTATTAGATTATTCCTTGTTTTTGGCCATGAATTTAATACTAAATACTATTGTTTCACAGGCTAAAAAGTAGAGCATTGAGAACTACATCCTCTGAAACAAAGCAACAATTATTCCTCCACATTAAAATTAATTTATGTAAAAATCCTTCAAATGCTGCAATTTAAGCTAAGCTCATGACATTTGCCGTGGTTGCAGTGACTTGTTTCGAGCCCTGCACCCAAGTGATCGTTTTCCGCTTTTCCCACTACTCAGTTACTTAATCCCTCTTCTTATTTCATCTCACTGCTCTGTTTCCCCAATCCCTCCTTCCTTTCATGCATTTTTTAAAATTGGCATTGTGTGTTTGGCGCAGCTTGGTGAAATGTAGTCCTTTGCTCCATAAAACCCCAAACCAACCTATTCATTACTTAACTGTAGTATTTATAATAAAAGTTTTCCCTCGGATACAGTTTTTTTACTCCAGGCATTTTTGAAACTGATCTCAAACTGGCATGCAGTAAAATTCTGTGATCAGATGGCAAAATGTTATGAGTCACTTTTTTAATTTTTCGTATTTTAATTTTAAGATTCAACATGTGGTTCTATGGTTTTTGATTTATTACAGTTTTCCCACATTTGTTTTATTATAAACTGAAAGAAAAAGACTTACGACATTTTGTCACCATCTAAACATTAACAAAAACAACACCAGAATGGGACTTTATTAATTTTTTGGGAAAAGTGACATAACATTTTGCCATCTGAACACAGAATTATGCCTTCATTCCCCTTTTTTTCCATTAGATTGTTTACTTTTAGATGTTTGCAATGCTAATTACATGATCCATTTATTTTTAAAACATTGAATAGGTATTTCATAAGATTTCTTCTGTAATTTTAGGAAATGCTCCACCTTTGCCACCACGCCCATCCAACAATGTATTCCTGAGATCCACAAAACGGACAGTTGAAACAAACGAATTGAATGCAGTACCACCTCCCCCAGGATATGGTCAAATATTCAAAAATCCTATGCCCACACCACAACTTTTTGGTTTGGGACAGAATACCCATCATACTGCTACAAGTAACATGGGTCCCAACTCTTTGTTCAGGAGCAGTACTTTGTCAGCCAGCTCCAGCTCAACAGCGATATCATGCAACTCTATTTCTTCAAGCGTTCAGGTTTGTAACACATCGATTTCATATACAGCTGGCCACCAGGCCCTTGCGTTTACCAACAGCTTGTACCAAAGTCAGTTTCAAGCTGACACAATCCACGGTTTCGATGTGCAACACAGTCGGTCTGCCCCGAACATCACGAACTATCAAGTTCCTGCCATGAATGCTCCGAGATGCTCTATGCCAAATGAAAACAGTTTGGCTTTCTCCAGAACTTCTTATGCTGTGATCAATCATAACGCTAAGGTTACAAACAACAACACCCATGCCAACTTGGAAGACATTTACAAGTTCATGAAAAAGAGAAGCGATAACAATCTAATAGATTTATATTGTAGTGATCATGACACCAAATTGAACAGTATTCAAACAAATAAATGCAGCGATGATATCTTGAAGCTCTTTGATCCTTTGTCAATTAGTGATACGCCTTCGGTTAAATCGGAAAAAAGCATTCTAAGCATTGAAGAAACAAGTGCAAATTTTATGAAAGATATAACTAAACCTGAGATTAAGCCTGTAAACCAACCACTTAGTGTAAATAAACTATTCACTGTAAACACACCACTGGCTGTTCCAGAAAAGGAAGCTATTCTCGAAACTGTTCCCAAAGCTGTTTGTAATGCAGAAGAAGCTTCACCGGCTGAATGTGATAGCAAATCAGCTTCTATTTTGAAAATAATCCAACGAACAGATATTTATAGTAAAGAATATCAATCATTTTGCTCAAAACTAAAGAAATTAAGACTCGAATTTTCATATGATGATCATGTTACAAATGCTGGTTTGGTTATTAGCCCAACTTTAGACAGTTATCAGGAAGATTCTTTGAGCATAAAATTAATTATATCATCAATTAATTCTGATAGACCTGTATCCTTCACATGCGATGTTAATACAAGTGTAGAACATATTATTAGTCATACAGTTTGTTCCATATTTGATAATGCATCTACTCTGTATATGGATAATTTCATTCTCAAAGTTCATGGTTTATCCGAATATTTTACTTCACATTCAACGCTAGCCGACTATGAGTATGTGCACCAGTGTCACAAATTTGATAAACCAGTTTGTTTAACCTTGACAGATATAAAAGATTTGAAACGACCTTTAGCGCGAACCAAAAATGATGATGTGAACTATACCAATTTCAATTGCACTGATATTGCTCCCTGTTTGAGAAAAGAAGCACTTTCATATACATCACTCAATATTTTGTTAGAAACCCTAGAAAAAGAAATGGAAAAAATCAAGTCCAGTGCCTTAAGATTCGAAACGACAGAGTCCTTAAAGCCCCAAGGAGTTGTTCAAGCTGTTAAAGCTATTTGTACCCTTTTGTCTCATGTTGAAACTTCAGAAATTACCGATACTGTAGCCGCTTTTATTCGAGTGTGTCTTCTCTTCAGTAAATCGGATGAAACTGACTTCGACACGTTGCCTGAACTTGGAAACTTGGGAAACAACAAAGTGAAAAAGTCAGAAAGCGATCTCCTAAATCTTTTTCAATTACTTGAACTCAGTTTGTCACACTTACAACATGCTGTTCATGAATTACTTTCTATGTACGCCAAGGCATTTCGAGTGAATTTCGAAGTAAAATCGTTTGACTTTCCTCATCCGGAGAAAATGGTCACAGATTTCCTGGATACTCCATTATTTGAAATTGGTATAGTGCATCGACTCGAACACAGCGCATCCACTTTTGATTCCTATTTCTTAGTCTGTGAGATCTTTCATGGAGGCTCTCTGTTAACCTCTGTCACATCCAAAACATCGCCAGTGTCTAAAAGTTTTTTCCCGCAGATTGTGTTTGAAGAATGGTTGCAGTTTGAAAACGTATCTATGTGTACACTACCTAAGGAGTCTGTGCTTTACTTTACATTATGGGGAAACGTCATAGCTCAAAATGATGGTAAGCAATCAAATAGTAATTTCTGTAATAAAACATGCATTGGATGGTGTGGGGTGCGGCTGTTTTCTTACGAAGGTGAGCTAGCTCAGGGTTGCTTTTTATTAGGCTTTTGGCTTCCTGATATTTTGAAGAATAGTGGTCCATTGCTGTCTAATCCAGATTCAAATTGTTCTCTGCTTCATGTCCGTCTGCCTGATTTTGGATGTACTGTTAAATTTCCTCCTATTATAGATAATAAATTTTCTTCAACTCAAATGAGATCTTTTGACAGCCTAGAGCCACAACTGCAATCAGTATTAAAGGAAATCATAGAAAAGGATACTTTGAAGCCCTTGTTAAGTGATGAGAAAGAGCTGTTGTGGGAGAAAAAATATTATTTGCACCAGTTTCCCAGTGCACTGCCCAAAGTTTTACTCTCTGCACATGGCTGGGATTGGGCTTGTTTGTCAGATATCTACTCCCTCTTGAAAGCCTGGACACCACTCTCACCTGTTAATTCATTGCACCTCTTAATGCCTTCTTTTCCAAACATTGAAGTAAGGAAAACCGCTATTAGTTGGATGAAAGACATTGTGAGCGATGAGCTGTGTGACTATTTACCACAAATGGTTCAGATTTTACGATACGAAGCATGGGACGATTCACCGACCTCTTGGTTTTTGCTTGAGAGGTCCTTGACTAGTGTTAGGGTTGCTCATCATTTATACTGGCTTTTGAAACAGAATGTCAATGATCCTATTGCCGGTGAACGGATGAAGCTGATGTTGAACAGTGTTCTTATAGTTGCTGGCCATGCAATGCAGGATAGGATAAGTTCTCAAGAGTCGCTGCTGGAGGATCTATCAGAGATAGCTGATGTAGTTAAAACAACTAAAGAATCGTTGAGGCTGAGCATTCTGTTCCACAAATTGGAGAAGACGCATCACAGTTTGCTGGAAAACCCAACATGTCTACCGCTCAGTCCGAGCCTGGAAGTATGTGGAGTCGATGTCAAGTCGTGTTCCTACTTCACATCCAACACGCTACCGCTGAAATTGGTGTTCTTCACTCCAGAAATGACGAGGACAAACAATGAAGCCATTTTCAAAGTCGGAGATGATTTGAGGCAAGACATGATAACTCTTCAGATGATTCGTATAATGGACAAGTTGTGGCTCAAAGAAGGTTTGGATTTGAAGATTGTCACTTTCACTTGTGTGGCTACAGAATTCCGAAAGGGTATGGTTGAATTGGTGCCTGGAGCTGAAACGCTACGTAAAATACAAACTGAACTTGGGCTTACTGGATCATTTAAGGATCGTCCCATAGCAGAATGGCTTCAGAAGTACAATACATCGGAATTGGAGTACCAACAGGCTGTTGAAAACTTTACATTGTCGTGTGCAGGGTATTGTGTTGCCACTTACATTTTAGGTATTTGTGATCGGCATAACGACAACATAATGTTGAAGACATCAGGTCACATTTTTCATATAGATTTCGGGAAATTTTTGGGCGATTCTCAAATGTTTGGAAACATTAAACGAGATCGCACACCTTTTGTTTTGACATCCGATATGGCGTACGTCATAAACGGCGGGGACAAGCCGTCAAAGAAGTTTCAATATTTCATCGACCTTTGTTGCCAAGCTTTCAATATAATCAGAAGTCACAGAAACGTGTTCTTCAATCTTTTCTCACTCATGGTGTCATCTGGGATTCCAGGGATGTCTTCCAGTGCTGTGATGTACATAGAAAAGGCTCTGCTGCCAAACATTTCTGAAGCAGAAGCAACAGCCCACTTCACACACATGATACAAGACAGCCTGAAGTCATGGTTCACACAGTTCAACTTCTTCATCCACAACCTGGCCCAATTAAGGTTTACAGGCGACCACAATGAGGGCTTCATGTTGTCTTTTACTTCCAAAACTTACACCAAAGAGTCGGATGGGAAGATAACCAATGCGGACGTCATCAGCTACAGGAAAATGTACGACCCTGAAAAATATTATATCTATGTGGTGAAGATTGAACGAGAAAACTTCCCCGATCCCATGTGCGTTTTTAGAACGTATCGGGAATTCATCGAGTTCCATCAGAAACTTTGCATGCTGTTTCCCCTTGCAAAATTCCATCCCCTTCCTGGCAACCCGCTAATGGGAAGGACTAATGTTAGGGAAGTTGCTGACAAGCGTAAAAACGAGATGAGTGCGTTTCTTCATTCACTGATGGTCATGGCAGAAGAAATTGCCCATTGCGATTTAGTTTATTCGTTTTTCCATCCTCTGCTTCGGGACCAGGAAGGGGTGGCCAGTGAGAACGAAGCCAAGAGCCTCGCTGCTAGATCCCGCAGAAGCAGCTCTTTGTCCGAAATTCATGGCCAGGTCAAACTGTCAATCGTCTACAAAAATGACTCTCTTTTTATAATGGTGATGCATGCTAAGAATCTGAGTTCCCCTAAAGGAACAGCACCAGACCCCTACATCAAAACATATTTACTACCTGATGCCAATAAGACGACTAAAAGGAAGACGAAGATTATTTCAAAGAATTGCCATCCTACTTTTATGGAGATGCTCGTTTATAATTTACCTCTCGATGTAGTTCGTCACAAAGCTCTCCATGTGTCAGTGTGGGACTATGACAGGGTTCAAGAGAATGAATTTTTGGGCGCAGTTTTGATACCGCTGACCTGCAACTTGAGCAAAGAGAGCACTCAGTGGTATCCCCTGGGACAGTTTAATAACTGATCTATTTCAATTGTTTCTGAGTGTCACATAGACAGTCCTTTTAATTACAACTTTTGGATTTACTGTTTTTATAATGATAGTGCTATTTAAGAAAGCATTTTTTTTATTTGCTTATCTTGGATATATTTTTGATGTTCTTTTCAACATTACTATTTTATCATACTTTGCTTATGGAAGCTTGTTAAAATGTTGATTTTAATGCCAAAAGACTGTCAGAGCCCATATTTTACTACAATGATTTCTATCAGAAGCACCACTTTCAAAATTTTAAAGCTGTGATTTTATCTTGGAGAAACTTTGGGATAAATTTGTAGTTAACTATCAGTTACTGTTCTTTTTATTTAACATGCATGTTTTTACTTTATTTAAACTAGTTAATGTCATTATTGTATTTTTTTTTAAGTGTTTCATTTTAAAGTAAAATGAGTGTTGACTATATGAACCTGTATGAATAAATTGTTCATGTGTATGCAAGCTCTTTTATTTTAAAATATGCATTCATTTGTAATGTATTAATACAAATCGTGCATTGTTCAAATTTTTAGTTTTGATTAATGAAATTATGTGAATTTCATGTACCGGTAATTTTTATTCTTGCCTTTTTATTTCACTATTTAACATTTTTACATTTAGATGAATTCTGTGAGACTATATGATGGGTGAAAAATTTTAGTTTCACATATCAATAATTATTTTACGTTGTTTTAAAATTATATTTTATTCTAATAAGTATATATTTCATTTTAGTTGAAAAAGTATTAAATACCATTGATCTGTGCCATTACAATCGAACTTATTCTTCAGTTATGAATTATGTAATGAACTGGTTAATTGTGTGATAATTACATGAAACAAAACTTACTGTTGGTGATGAACTTTAATCGAATTGAGTATGTTATAAACATTTTTCATATAATGTTCCAGCAAATTTTAAAATGACAAAATTTACAATGAATTTTAAAATAAATTTAATGAATTATCTAAATATCTATTTTTACTGTTACTTTTTATCAAAATTATTCTTTTTCATTCCTGTTTATGTTTGGAATAACTTTTAAACATTATTACACTCGTCTTTACCAATTCAAAACTACTGTTTTTTTATTCAATTGTCTGTTTTACAGAATTTATTTTTTGAATTGTATAAAAGGCCATAATAATTGGTGACGATAATTGTGTAAAACAAATACAAATATTTTACATTTAAATCATTTTAATTTGCAATCAAAATACCTCAAGGAAATGTGATTCATTAAAATGATGCAGAAATTTTAGTCTAAATTGCACTTAATTTTTGTAAAGAAGTATTAGTTTCTGTAGTATGTCGTAAATTTTACAAAGTAGAATTAGTTTGAAGGTAAGTGCTCATTCTGAGCACAAAACTAAATTATCTGTTTTAATAACTGAGCCCAAAACTGAAGTAATAGTTTTAATAACTGAACATTTTTCTATCAAATTCACAAAAATTGGAGCTTTCAAGGAAATGGCTGTTTATGTCTATGTAAAATATCTGCTCTTCCACAAACATCTTTAAAAAAATTACTCTAGTTTTGAATTCAGGGTTTTCTTGTCCTTTTTCAGTTCTTCCTTTTCCCAATAGTGAAATTTATTTTTAATTATATGTAATATATTATAAAATATATATGGTGTAATTTTCATATGGGTATGTTACAGTATTTTCAACATCTATTGGGTCATTATTCCTACAGGTATTTAATGAGTATTTTTTATTTATAATGCATATTTTAAAAGAAAATTAATCTACAAAACAATGCATTTGTACCTTAATCCAACTTTTACTTGTAAAATTAACTGAATGGCAGTTGTGTTCAGTGAAAGGAATCTTTATACACTCATGTTGAAATATACCTATCCAATATGTGGAACATGCTCTCTATTTTCAATAAAACATAGTATATATATTTAATACTTGAAAAGGATCTCTTTAAGCAGTTTATTTGTATAATTTTTTATAATAATTATAAACTTAAAAGCTATTGTCACAGTGAGAGAAATCATTTGTTAAAATCAGGGCTGTCACAGGCGACTTTTAACTACGATTTTTCAACCTTGAGGTATCTTAGGTAAAATAGTATCAAAATCTACAAATTTCAAAATTTGTGTGACTTTTTATGAAAATCACCGATGGTCAGTGAAAACTAGTCATTTTTTAGCTAAGAACAAACAGAAAACATTTTAGAATTTTTTAGAGCAAATTTTTGCGAATTTGGTGGTAGGCCTTGGCAACCATGTAAGGAATACATTGGAATCTAGGGTTGCTAGTTTGTGGTAAAAACCTCATTAAGAAAATATTTTGCTTTTAATTCAAAAATTTAAATTTCTTGGTGAGATTTATTCTGTATTTGAGCTACTAAAATAGGGTTTAAAAGACTATTTTTGAGAATTTATGCTACTATTTCACAGGTACTTAGGCTGTGGCAGTCTTGACAAATGCACAGTAATCATTGATAAGCCTCAAATCATTTGAAATTTTGAACAATTTTAGCTCAGAAATTTGCTTAAAATTTATGCGAAGTTCTTGCATATTTTCCCTAAGGCAAGCTATAACGTTTCTATGTAATATTTTTAATTCTGAAATTGTAATATTACTATTACAGTAACTAGTTTTAAATTCTGAATAATGATTTTTTTAATGGGTTACAAACAGTATTATTTGTATATGAAGAATTATGAAAATGGATTTGTTGAGTTTTATTTGAACATTTTGATTAATTTTTGTTAAGTATGATGAACCAACCTTTTTAATATTTTACTCTTTTACTTTATGTTCAATATTATAGGTTTTAAAATATTTGTAATTGATATCTTTAAAATTACTAATATAATCATTAGCAATTTTACATCTAGAAGGGACCAAAGTTGCACTATTGTAAGCTTATTTAAAAAGTAATGTTCTATGACTGCTTAGTGAGATTTTTGTGACTGTTTTTAAAGAAAATATGCAAGATAAATCTTTGTATATTTGAAAATTTTCAGGAACTTCAAATTCATAAGCCAGATTCAAAGTGTGTTTAATCATATTGCTAAAAATTGAATTTCACTTAACGAGTATAAATGCATTGATAAAATGAGAATTTTTATGTGAAATGATTTGTTTATATTTTTCATACCAGGATTGTAAAAACAAACGCCTTTGTTTTTGGTCACAATATTTGGAAGTGGTTTTTGTTGAAATGAAATGTGCCAAAGTTAAATTGAATGAAAATTATTTTCTAATTAATTTATTTCACTTATATAGTACTTTTAAAATTTACTTTTTATATTGCCATGTAAGTAACTAGCTATATTTCTAGAGAGATATTCGATACATGTTTATTTAATGTAATCCCAATTTTATGTTATAGGAAAAATTGCTTTTTTTTATTAATCTTACACTTAGAGATAACAATCTTTATAGCCAATATAATTGTTTACTTCATTTCAATTATGAAATCAAACATGCACAAGCACAATACATTAAATAGCTTGTCATTGTGATTTATGAATAAATATTTGTTGCAAATTTTTTCATTTTATGGTTGATAAAAACATGTAATATTTCTGTGTTTCACATTGAAATAGATTAGTCTGAGACAATTTCATTACAGACATTAGAAATGTTGAACATTTTAGCCTTTATGCTTGCCAATTTTTAAGGTTTCTGTCATGAGCTTTGAGGTAGTAATATAAAATTGAAAGCATTTTTCCGGCACAAATATAGTGTTCTGTGTGTAAAGTTTGCTATTTCATTGTTTTTTATAGCTGTATTTTAAGGTGCACATACCTCACAATGTTAATTGAAAAAATCTTTTATGCTTTTATATGCTACCTAGAACTCTATAATTGTTACATTAAAAACCTTTTTTACATGAAAAATTACACACCAAAACAATATCAACATCCACACCATATTATTACATTAATAGATTTTTTTAAAGTTCAGACGTTTTATGTTGTAGTTTATTGTAACGAAAATTACGTTATTTATAAATTTACTATACTTTTTTATCTTATTAACATTGATGTATCTAATACGTGCAAATGTTAAAAATGTCAATTTTTGTACGATAATGATTTTTGTTTTGAATTAAAAAATCAATGTTCAAATGTTATCAGTTATGAAATTTGCTTCACCATTTAAGGATTTTACAAGTGCTTTTAATGAATTTACCAAGTTAAATGTACAGTGGGTGACATGCAGGCACAGGTGACATGTATCTGTATAAATACAATTATGTATGTCTGTACATGCATTGTTTAATTAGTAAAAGTTAACAGGTTTCACCAAAATTTAGTATGTATAGTTGAATGAATTGGAACATAGTGAAATTTTAAATTTTCTATACATTTTATCCCATGTAAATATTTGTATGAAATATCAATTCATGGACTTATGGTATGTAATATTTTTATTACCTAAGCATGAATTAGTTTTAATCATTGTTAGTAAATAATTTAAGTTATAAATCGCCATGTATGTATTTTGCATGCTGCAGATTTTGATTCTGCATTTCACAGTTAGCAAGATTTTGTTTGTAACATCTGGTGTTAGAACTGTGCACACATCATGTCTGCTTTTGTTACATCTATATATAGTATCACTATGCTTTACTTCTAAACTGATGTGTTTCATCAACCTGTGATCATCGAGCTTTCTGCTTCCTCTAAGTTAAAATTCATGTATGTATATGCGCATTTTTGTATTGGTGACAATCATTTTACTATTAAATATTTAGACAATTGGAATGTGTCTTGATATCTAATATCAATCACATTATTATCAAATTGTATCTACTTTCATATATCAGCTACATTATGATTGAGGTTTTTTTACTTCCCACTCCTTAATTGAATTACCTCATACTGTTTCTATAAATAAGAAAAATACACAGGATTTCATGCAAATATATTCAGCTGTTTAGGCTTGACATTTGCTCTTGTGCAGACTTATGTTAAAGGCCATGTCATCTGGATATAAACATATAGCAAGTATCAAATAAATATCAGTAAAAATAAAAAATATGCAAATGTACTCAACTGTTATAACATGATAAATGCACAATAGTACTGATAAATAGACATGGAATGATGAAATATAGACTATTTCACTGAATTATATTATACTTGCTGTTGACAGTGATACTTGTGTAAACAAAAACTGGTACAGAATGTAGAAACTTAATGTTTCTAATAATCACACAAAACAGATAAATAAGTTGAAATGGAAATAAATTTTTTTTTTTTTTCATTTTGTATATACAATGAGATTGATTAAATTAAGATGAATTTAAATTATTCTCGACTCTCAAAATATGAAGGGGGTCCGTTTCTCATGTGCATTTTCCATTTACCCTATAAAGCATCCAATGAGATGATCATTTGACTAGTTTTTTTTTTCACCTGACATTTTGCACTACCAGAAATCAGACTGAACACACTCAGTCTTTACTCTTCATTGAGCATTTTTAACTTCTTTGATTTCTTAAGTCAGTTAACCCAATAGCATCTTATTCCATCAATGCTTAAGTCACTAACCTATCGCTATTTCAATGTAGCTTGTAGGTCAATTGCTAAACATCAAAAAGTAACTTGTTTGCTGAACTTAATTTCTCTGGTTATGAATCTAATTAACCCACCAAGTGGTTTCAAATATATTCAGAAATATTTAATTTCTTTTCATTAAAGAGGAAAAAATCCTACTCCTGTTCAAATAATAAATATCCTCAAAATTGTATATCTGTACAGGGGATCTGCACCAGTTTAGCTTGTATTTCAGATGTACTGTTTTATAACATGGTTCCCACACCTTTATCCAAAAAAAATTCAAGGACTTTTCAAAACCAAAAAAATATTTTTCAAGGACCTAAAATTTTTTATAACGACCTAAAACAAGGCATACACGAAAGTTGTCAACTAAAAAGAAAAATATATAAAAAAAGAAATCATTTTTTTATACAACTGATAGTCCAAAAAAGAAAGGTTATTGTCAATTTTGGGAACAATTGATATTTTCTTTTCTCACAGAACCTGATTTTTTTTTGCAGAGTGGGCTTCTTGTTTCAATGCTAACTTTCAGGCTACTTGCACACATATCGATTTCCGTCGTGCGATAAATTATTTTGGTGGCACGAAGAAGAGTATGAGAAGCGGCGGTCTTAATGGAGACCAGAGGTGTCAACTTAGATGGATAGCCATACTGTGGAGATCTAGACCTAGCATTATAAGTATATCACATAGTGTCAAAGCGTGAAACACCGGTTTCATTCAGAATGAGGCTCAAATGGCACACATGCTGTGGAGGAAACTAGTCTGGACAATTTCCAATGCAAGACGAAATTACACAATTATGTACTTGTTAAAAAAATCAAGGACTTTTCACCAAGTTCCGTAATTTTCAAGGGCCCTAGTGATGAAAAAAAAATTCAAGGACCGTGGGAACCCTGTATAAAAATCAGATACAGCCACCTTTAATTCTAGAGCAATGGAAAACATCTACTTTGAAGAAACTGCTGAGCGATGCAATCATCTTTGTGGGGCCATGAAAGCTCTGCTGCGAGTTCTAAACTCATTCCAACCGAAAACCATCGCATTCATGTAGGCTAGTGTACTTTAAATCTGTTGTAGCCTCAAATGTCCTCGCATTGGCATTGATACAAGTTTGAATTGTGGGGTGGCTGCTCAGGTGTTGACCTCGTCATCTTAGTTCCAAATTACAAGGTGCTGTCCTCTAATATTTCTCTTCAGAATTGATTCTGGACCGTCACCAATAACATGTTGTGTTAGTCAAGTGTAATGTTAATAAATTACCTTCCAACCAAATTATCTTTGTAGTAGAATCTACTTTTAAGACGTCTTTCATCAAATATATACATATCCTTGGTGTGTAGATGGTTGAGTAAGTTAGTAGGGCAATAAATACAACAGGTTATTGACGATGGTCTGGGATCAATCCTGAAGGGAAGGATCCAGGGACAACTTGTAATTTCGAACCAAGGTGCAGGACATCCTTGGAAATATTAGCATTTTAAACAATAAAATTTGCAATTTGACTCCATCAACAATCTTGAGAATTTTAATTGGCTTTTTTACTTTAGTGCTAAAACAAACTTTTGGCAGAAATATATCTGTACCTTGGAATAAAAAGGGTTAATGTTCAAATTTTGGGATGCTCCAAATTAATTTTTTTAATTTCTAAAACTGTAAATTTGTACATAATTTATTTTCTTCATATTTTAGGTATTAATTAAACGGCATTGTCCCTTTTAACAGTTATATAGTATCCTTAAACTCAAATTCAGGAATTTTGGACATTGGCCCTTTCAACTTCAAGGTACATATTTTTTAATCTGGAGAGGAGTTATATCTTGATTACGAGTCCATTTAAACTTGCAAGGATGACGAAAATCGTTAGCATTTTAAACTTAAAAAAATCTTATCCTACAAAAAGTAGATGCATTTGTAAATCTTATATAATATCTGGCAGCCAATAGGTTTTATATGGAACTGCAATAATACATTGTACAAGTAGTTGTGAATTTTGTTCTGGGTATTGCATGGCAAAGGTTGCACATTTAGTAAAAGTTGAGTTTTTTAATTATTGTGGCTTGCAATGAAATTAGACATAGTAGAGATGTTAGTTCTCACGTATACTCTAAAATTGATTTAAAAAAAGTAAGGGCATTTCAATTTTTACTGATGAAGCTAAATAAATTCAATGCAGCTTATAATAATTAAATTACACGCTCACAAATATTAAAAATGCTTTAAAGTGGTCAAAGAAAATCATGAGCAATAGTAGGATGTGGTCAATTTTGGGAGTGTGACACTCATGGGGAGGGATGTCAAATAGGTTAGATGATTTATAGCTTCATATAAATACATAGTTCAAAACAATCTCACTCAGTTCTTTGGATACATAGTACAAGCATTTCTAAGTTCAATTATAACTAACAATGTCAATTAATCTCAATATAATTATATATTTAAAATTTTTTTATGACGATTTTTTTATTCTTCCAATAGGGGCGCTTTCCCCAAAAGGCAGGTATAAAGGTTATATGTATCTAGTTTTAACTCGTGTCAAGAAACATGCAATGATTTAAATGAAATGCAGCAGCAATAATTTGTTAAATACATTCATCTCAATTTTAAGAGCCACCCATATGTCCATGTAAGGAAACAAAGTAATTAAATCAAATTGAAATTTTTTAAATAAATAGACCATAATTAAAAGTAATAGCAATCTATGAATATTATTTGTTTTGATATAAACTTTTAAGAACAGTAATGTCAACACAGAATTACATATAATTTTAATAGTAATAATTATAATAATATAATAGTAATAATTATAATATAATAGTAATAATTATAATAATGTAATAATTATAATAATATAATAGTAATAATTATAATAATATAACAGCAATAATTTTCCAAAGAAAATAATACTAGGTATTTTTTAATTACTGTCACACTGGAGCAACTGCTGACAGTTCAGGATCAAGTCCCAAAGGAAAGACCGAGAACAACACCACATAATTTTGAACCATGGTCACAAAAATAATACCAGGAAAATGAAACGAGGGATAAATTCATTTATTACAAATATACAGTACAAAAATGACTTTGGGAAAACTACAAAGATCACTGACCACTAGAATGCTTTTTCTTTATGTGTTTATTGCTATTAACCTTATACTTACTATCTTTAGAATGCGTTTCTTTCACTCTGTGTTTACTTTTTCTCTTGGAATGTTTTTCATTTGTAGCATGCTCAGGACGAGAAGAGGGGTGTTTTGAAGCACGAGTCCTTTTTGTTGCATCTGCTCTTCTCCTTTCAAAGTTTTGTTCTCTGCGATCATTATCCCTGGAGGCACTTACAAGCAGGTGTCTTAAAAATCGCTTGCTTGGAACATAATGCTGAGGCTTAGCCCAACTATGAGCTCCGAATTGCTCAGCACGCAATGAGGCACATTTAATTTCTCGAAGAAGCTCCTTTTTAGCTAAATCAAGCAATTCCTCTTCTTTCCCTTCAGTTGATTTCTTGGATGAATCTTCTGACGTAAGCTCCATTAATCTAAAATAATAAAAAATAAAAAAACATTTGAAAATAGAGTAAAATAGTTTTTCAAGATATCAGACATTCCAATTAGTTATTATAGTCCATGAATAATGCAAGCATCACATATTACATTGTTCATCACAGTTACTATTTAGGTTAGTTTTGGGTTTTATGGCTCAAGGGCCATATAGGGCAAAGCTACACCCAATACAATAACAATAATTGATGAAAGATAGGTAATGGTAATTATAGTTAACCTCGTACTAGAGCAATACAACGGGCTATTGACGATGGTCCGGGATCAGTCCCTTACGGGAAAGATCCGAGGACAACACCTCGTAATTTTGAACCACGGTCAGATGACGAAGCAACACCTGGGCTGGCACCCCACTCTCCAAACTTCCACACCAACCCAATGTAAGGACTTTCGGCCATGACAGATTTAAGGTGCACCAGCCGCCTCTACACCATACACTTACAAACATCCGGATTCGAACCAGGAACCTTCCAATCTAGAGGCTAACAAATTAACCACTATACCGGTTGGTCGGCTGACGAAAGAAAGGATGGAGAGAAGAATAAGACAGCTCGGAGAACCTTTGGTTCATGATTCCCATGCTTACCACAGGCAAAAACCTCATGGGGGAAAATATCGCTAAGGTACCTAGTTGGCGAAGCCCGTACACACCTAAGGATGTGCTTCCTAAGGGGATATCATTTAGGATTTGCAATGCTTAACAAATATTCCACATATAAACAAACATTGCATGATTAAAACTTATGGTATATTTTTTAACAAAAATCTTTATATGGACTCATAATAAGGGTACTATGTCATGAAATAAAATTCAGCTGTGGCAGGTGGACGCAACAGAGAAACAGCTTTCAAACTAAACACAATCAATAAAATTCAATTTATAGTATTTTAATTATTTTACTAATGTAAAATAGAGCTTGAGGCTAAAAGAAAATTGAAATAAAAGGGCTTCAGTCCTAAGGTTCCACCAGAACAGACATGCTCCGTGTTCATTCTCTACCAAAACTTCTGCCTGTGACCCTTATAAGGGGCTAGGAATCCAGGTCACCATTCCTCCAATCATACTTTAACAAAGAGGGACCATTGCCTCCAAGGGGCCACTCGACACACATCCACTTGAGTGACCTGAGCAGTTCAGTCGATCACCATCTGGTCAGGAAGAAAAAGTGAACCAAGGTCATCTTGTCTATCCCCTACCTAAAAAACAACAGGTTGCAGATGGTTGATTGTCACATACAATTTGGCTGGAAGCACTGCCCTGCAAGACAGGCTCAATCCATCTGCAACCTACCTCAGCTACCCTGGATAGTTTGATCTAGATGGACATCTCATCCATCATCTGGTCAGTTTTGCCAATGACGAGTTTAAGATTAGATAACTCACGTCGCATTGAAGTGACACAAACTGCTATTGGCAACGATTCAGGATCAATCTTGAAGGGAAAGATTCAAGAACACCTGAACCAGTCAGATGACAAAGCAGACACCTGAGCTGGGGTGCCCTACTCTCCAAACCTCCACATCATGACAACATATTCCAAAATACTGGAAGTCTAACATATTTGGGCCATTAGAATTTGGCATACCTGACAAGGCCTGCTTTTATAGTGACAGGTGAGACATAGTGGTGGTAGTTGTTCTCGTGACAGACAAGTCTACAGAAGATAAGTTTTATTATGCCACCAAGCAGCTAGCTGTAATTTTACTAGAGAGAAACAAGTTGTCAGGATGTAGGGTAGTAGAAAGAGAATGGATGGTTTGCAAAGCTGAATAAATTGAGCTTACGTTTACCAGCCGGTTTTCATAATGAAGTTTATAAAAATAACTTTGTTTAGTTTGAGTTTATGTGAGGCTTTCTTGAAAAATTTGTATTCCTCACTTTGAAGGATAGCCGTCTTGAAGAATAACTACTTAGTACTCAATACCCAGTCAGTATCCATGAGACACAGGTTTAACCAACACTACAAAACTTTGCGAGTTTTTAAAAAGAAATGTTTTACAATTTATAAATAAAGTTTGTATTATGAATAAATGGCAACATTTATTGGACTGAAGCAAAAAGTAAACAAACTGAATAATCTTAGTGTGATTCTTCTAACAAAAGGGGGTGAGGATGCAATTTTTCGTAATAATTTAAGCGCCCAGATAATAATGTTTCAACACTGTTTCTATACAGAATGCAAATCGTGGTAATCGTTTACTCCACGGTCCCCCTTGGCGACATTTTCAAAACATCGCCAAATTTAAGATCGCGTCGATGACGTCCATATCTAAGATGGCGTCATATACAATTTTCTGATTCTGTGTTAGCAAAATCCACGCTGTGAACCTTTGCATTTGTGAAAATGAAGACGAGAAATGCACAAATAAACAATAAAATGTATAGAAAACAAACTTGCCCTCCGCCTCATCGCATGTTAGGGGTAAACAGATATACTTACATTTGCAGATATACTTATTTAACGATGGTGTAATTCCCACAGCAATAAAATCAAAAGGAACGGAGCGTCGAAAACCGATGCTAAAGAAGCATTTAAAAGCGTTGGTAAAGGAAATCATAGAGCGATCCAAAAAAGCACGTGCAAACTGCAAAAGAAGGGAGAAGTCGAAAAGGAATGGTATTTTTAAAAAAACTGTCGAAAAGAAGTGGGTGGTATAAGAAAAAACCGAGGTGAAGGGTCAGGGTAAGGGTTGTCATTAATAAAAGATAGCCAAAATCCAACACAAAAATCAAAATTGGCACGATATCAAGGTTTTCAAAAATAAGGTTGCCAAAAAATTGGTGAGCCGGGTTACTAGATTTGGCGAAAAATCTAGGGGGACCGTGTAGTAAAGGTCATTCTATGCATCTTTATCTTATGCACTATTTTGAAGTTTCTTGCCGTTTATATTTGTTGGTATTTATTAGAAAAAGGAAACAACATTTGGGAAGCAGGGAACATTTCCAAAGAAGTTTGTCTCATACCATTTACTTGACTGTTTCGTCTCCAACATTAAGATTCCCATGGAAGGATGCGATTGCTGAGCAAACAGCTGTTAAGCATTATTTATTTGCATACTGTATTCAGCGTATTGCCACTTTCGTTTAAGAAAAAGAGGTTGTTTGGATGGGTAATGCTAATGGTAATTTTAGTTAACGTCGTACTAGAGCAACACAACGGGCTATTGACGACGGTCCGGGATCAGTCCCTTGAGGGAAAGATCCCAGGACAACACCCAGGCCCTGATTTACCATTAGGCCCGTGAGGCACGGGCCTAGGGCCCCCATATTTAGAGGGCCCCTAAATTTCCAAAGTATCTAAAAATTATAATTTTTTTTTAAGTAGTTACATAAATTATTGGGTATTTACGTAAATGAACGTCGACCGTTTCCCCCACAATCACATTCTTGTAATTACATTAATTGTCTAACTATTATGTTTTTAATTTCCATCTGCTTTATTTTGTTTTGCCAAGAGTTATAAGTAATATCACGATTTTCTCAAACTTTTTGGTGACATCTGTGAAACGGTCAACAGTCAAATACGTAAGTACCAATTATTGTTATAAAATTAGTTTTTGTGATGAACAAATAATATGAGGGTGTGGCCCCTTCCTGCGTGTTGTGCCTACTATACCAAATTTTCTAAATCGGGCCCTGACAACACCTCGTAATTTTGAACCACGGTCAGATGACGAAGCAACACCTGAGCTGGCACCCCACTTTCCAACTTCCACGCCAACCCAACGTGAGGACTTTCGGCCACGACAGATTTAAGGTGCATCAGCCGCCTCTACACCGTACGCTTACAAACCATAGAGGAGATATAATAGTAGAGTGATCTATGGCAACCTTATTATGTCCGCATGATCATATGACCAAAATCAGTAGTCACGTGACTCCTTCTCTCTTCGCGCATATTGTTTGCACATTTATTCTTCCCTAGCAAGTAGCAATTGCATTGAATACTCTACGGTTTACAATGTTGCGTATATGGATGAAATTCCAAATTTATTAAAGGTAAAAACATTACATTTCAAAGGTGAGCGGAAAACGTTTCTTTGAAATTTGTATTTTGCAATACTTTCTATAGGGTGTCCTAAAACTTCCCGTACTCCAACTTAAAAAAAAAAAAAGTATTGCCCGTGTTTTTTTTTTTTTCTTAATATTGAATTTTATCATTTGCTTATATTTTTATCGATGCTTTAATTTTTATCGTTTGATTTTTCTTCGCACTCAAGTTGTGCGATAATAAAGTTCCTTGTCATTTTGTTCTTCATTGCAAAATGAATTTATCACGCATTCAGAGAATTTCGCTGTTTCAGGTTTATTCATCGACGCCATCTTAAGTTTGGCGATTTTGTTTGAAAAGTCGCCAAGGGGAACCGTACAGTCAACGATAACCAAATGTAAGTTCATATTTTCCATCTAAGTAATGTTAAAAGTGTAGTGTGATAAAAATGGATATATTCTAACTTTGGAATTAATAAATACAACCTACGTACATTTCCCGTTCTATGTAAAGATTTCATACATTTGCAATCAGTATGTATCTAAAATAATGTTTGTAACAAAATAACGGGTGGAATGGTGTTTCTAATTGTAAATTGAAATTTATACTGTCTTAAAATATTAAAAATAGTTAACCGAAATGTAAAAACTTGTGCGAAATCGTTCTCTGTCTTGGCGATTGTGTTTTGGCAACTAAGAGTACTATATTCCTTCGTGTTTCACGATAAAAAGGTTATGAGTTTGCAAATACAACAATTTAAGTACATCACATAAATTATTTTTCTTGCTGAGAAAAATTGTTTTTTATCCACCCATCTGTGCAAACTGTAATTACATAAGAATAATATTTAAAAGATAACGTTTGAAACTTTTAATTATATATTAAATAAAATCAATTTGTTAAAAATAGGTTAAAGCTTTTTCTAAGCAGTATTATAATTGTGAATTTGTATTTATGATTTTTTAGATCACTAAGTAAAACAATTTATATCTACTTGTAATAAGAACTTGTAAAGATGTGCACCTGCTGAAAATTCATTTATTCAGTTCTTATGTATTTAAAATTTTTATTTTATTCCATTTATTAGTTTTCCCAAAGATGAAGAAAGAAGAAAATCGTTTTAATTAATTAATTGAAGAATTTTGTTTCTGTCTTTTAATTAATTTAAAATGTGATGAATGTGACAATAAATTTCATTCGTTTAATGTTTCTTATTTATCTTTTGTATTTATTAAATATTGACTTCACACACAATAAGTAATAAAAATTCAATATCAAAATCTTTACCAAACTTATACATGCTTAAAAGCATAAAAATTGTCAAGAGTTATTTACATCATCACTTTGATCAATTCAAAATTCATATATAGACTCACAGTTGTAACTTAATTAGTTTCAGAACCAGAAATCTAAAATTACAAAACAGCTAACATCAAGGGAATGCTTTAAAATAGTTTCCTTCAACCTTAAAGATTATATGTGTAAGTTTTCTTGTTAATATTTTTATGCGTAACTCCTGGAATAAATTTGTGTTTATGGAAACGTAAGCAATTAAGATTCCATACTATCAATGAAAGCTTTATTTGTAACCCAAACGTCATTTGAATAGGGAATCTTCTAATCTGTTTTCAGTATTTTTATTTTATGTATGAGTAAAATATTTATTCATGCAGCATGCAGTCATTTCCAAACATGTGCATTTATTTTTCAATTTATTCCAATTCATGCTAACCTCATTACATTAAAAGAAGTTTAAATTATTTTCTGAAATGAAATTGTTGAGATAATTTCTTCACACCTAATACAGTTTTGGAAGAAATATATATAAAATATTGTATTAATTAAATAATGTCGGGATTAGAACAGCTATCTTATACCAAATTTTAATCTGAACTCCTGACCTGAGATCAATCTATTGACTACAATTTAATTATCTCAAGTGTACTGTTTTGTTTGTATATGTTCTGGTTAACCTTAATTCCAATGAGAACTTCAGTTTATTATAAAAAAAGCTCAAATAACTAACAACATTAAAAAGTAATATGAATTCAAAAATATTCAGCAGTGTAATAGTAAATATTCATTTGCATTTCCCAACAATGGTAAAATGTAACTCAAATTCAAGGAGCATTCAGTACTATGCATATTCAATACTATGCACATTAATTGAAGTTATTTCCAAACATGGGTATTTATTTTTCAATTAATTCCAACTCATGCTAACCTCTATAAGTTTTTCCAAAATATTGAAATATTTTCTGAAGTTAAATCAGATAATTTCTCTACACCTAATGTAGTTGAAGAACTATATGTAATATATGGAATTAATCTATTGACTACAATTTATTTATCTTAAATGTACTGGTTAACCTTAATCCCAATGCCAATGAGAAGTTAATTCTATAATAAAACTAAAAACATTTAAAAGTGATAAAAATATTCAGAAGTGAAAAAGTAAATATTCATTTGCATTGCCCAAAAATGTTAAAATGTAACTCAAATTCCAGAAATACTCAGTATTATGCTCAGCGAATCGCTAACTTTTTAATAAAAAAATGTCGCCAAGAGAGGCGATAAAAGGCCAAATCAAGCAACTAAGCAGAATTTTCGTGGAGCAGTCACGTGACTACTGACAACATGTTGCGGACGCTTTGCGAAGCTCTTCTCAATAGCGATGCTCAGTCTACTTATATTAGAAGTCTATGTTACAAACATCCATGCCCGTACCCGGATTCGAACCAGGAACCTTCCGATCTAGGTAATGGTAATTTTAGTTAACGTCGTACTAGAGCAACACAACGGGCTATTGACGAAGGTCCGGAATCAGTCCCTTAAGGCAGTGCTCCCCAACCTTTTTATCGCCGCGGACCGGATCATCGTTTGATAATTTTAACGCGGCCCGCTGAGGGGTGGAGGGGGGGGGGAAGACGTTGATTGTTAATATTTTTGATTGTTTTGATTTAATAATTTTAATTTCATTGTATTTAAACATGCCTTCAAAATAAAATACAGTTACACCAAAATATGAATATAAAGTTATTTAACATTGTAACTCACTAGAACGCTAAATCAATGAGAACACTGAGCTTGTTTCATTGCAACGAGACGGTTTCATCTGGGGGTAATAGGAGACAATGACACCCGAAGTGCGTTGCTTATATGCAGTTTATTCCATTGTTTTGTTTCGGTTGCTGTCACTGCAGAAAACCCCGATTCACACAGAATGGCAATAGGGATTTAAGTGCTGTGGTGGCAATCTCAGGGTATTCCGCCATGACTTTAATCCAGAACACCGGCAGAGTTGTCGTCTCGAACGTAAGGCCGCCTTCATTTGCAATCTCCAGCAGTTGATCTTCTTGCACAGACATAATAGATTTGCCTGATTTGTTGACAAATGGGTTGCGGATCCATTCCTTACTAGTTCGTGGGTCTTTTGTAGTAGGGAAGTAGTTGGAAGTAGCAAACTCTTTTAAAAGCAAAGACAGGTGATCGTGCACCTACTGGGTGAATGAATGTTTAGGCTCAGTCACGCCTAAACTCCCCGCTAATGTCTAAAACATGTCCAAAATGCCTCTGTTCACGCGCCGTCCCCACAACTTCAGTTTGGCTTTAAATGCCGCTACTTTGTCTGCCAACTTGAAAACAGCTGTCACATTTGTCAAAATAGGAAATTAGAGATATACAGAATTCAGAAATCACTATTGAAGCTCTAGTAAAACAGAACAAATTTCAAGTTATGATTTACCGCCTCCTAATTTGAGTGGACATTTCATAGATAACAACCGCACAAACCCGAGAGAAATACGACACAGTAAATAAAATGGAAATAATTTAATGTTCCTTGGGCGGCCCGGTACCATTTGATCCGCGGACCGGTACCGGCCCGGGGGTTGGGGACCACTGCCTTAAGGGAAAGATTCGAGGACAACACCTCGTAATTTTGAACCACGGTCAGATGACGAAGCAACACCTGAGCTGGCACCCCACTCTCCAAACATCCACTCCAACCAAACCTTCCGATCTAGAGGCTAACACCTTAACCACTATACCGGTTGGTCATTGTTTGGATGGGAGTTTGATGGTAATTTTAAATAACGTCACAAGGTAATAACAAACCGGATTATTGATGACAGCTTCCGATCAGACTTGATCAAACCCGAATAGAAAGTATTGAGCACAATACCATGCAATTTTAAACTACGGTCAAATGACGGTAAGAGATGGTACGGAATCAAACCAGAAGAGTAGGTCACTGGAGCAACGCACCGGGATTTTGACGACAGCCCGGGTACTTTTTTAAAGTATTTTGTAAAAACGACAAGCTGAAGAAACAGAACAGGCTATTGGCGATGGTCCGGGATCAAACACGAATTAATTTTCGAACTACAGTCAGATGACGTGGTCGCGCCTGAGCTAACACGCTCTATCCTTTAAACTTCCAAATTATAGCCCGTTGTGTTGCTATAGTATGATGTTAATTAAAACTACCAAATACGAAATTTCCAAGTTCTCTTGCCCCAGTACGTAGTGATGCAAAAAACCCGGAAATTTTGGAAGAGGGGAATAAACACGGGAATTTTGGGGAATAAACCCGGAACTTTGGGGAACATTGGGAATAAACTAAACCGACCATTGTGTGGCTTCTTTTGGTTTGATGCTAAAAGTAAAACTCTATAAAGGAAAAAACCCCATAAATATAAAACTACAACCCGGAAAATTGTTTCAATAAAATTAAAATTTTATTTTTTGAGGGAAAATATCGGTTTATTTTTATTGTATAAATAACATCGGCATTTATATCCAAATCCAGATGAATGTTGATATGAATGGTTTTGTTCCTAGACCTAGCAGCAAAAAATAAGATGAATGTGTGCATCAAAAACAATACTTTGTAAACATTTCATATTATCTTTATATAAAGCAGCCATTTATTGCCATGACCAAACTCTGATGTGAAATGACTCCACACTGTTGAAGTTGGTCTTACCATTATCTGGAACACAAATCATCCCATTAGTATGAAATAGAACACTAAATTAAATTTTAAATGCTTGAGTTCCCAATTAAAAGGTTTTTTTTTTATCCTAAACCCAGCTCAAGGCTTTTCGGCCATACGCTGTCTTGCCGTCCAATATAGCGAATAAAGCCCTTGGGGAGAAGTATCCCTGGTGTCAAAGGTACAAAACATAGCAGGTTAAAATTCACTAAGATGCTCTTAGCATTGACTGCATTATAAGTATTACTTATATAGATTGATCTGAACTCATGAAATTCAATGTTTCTAGTTCATACATGAAACTGTTGAGTAAAAACACCAAAATCAAAATTTAAAAACAAAATGCTCATAATTTCAATAAATATCAAATTAGATTTTAATTTCCAATTAAACTTATACATAGAAAAAAACCTAATTTTATGTTGGGAAGATAGCTTTATCAATTGCTAATTAAAGTTTTAAAATTAGAATATAATCACATTCAAAGAGCTAGTCAAAGAAACTTATTAATTCACTGGGATATATCAATTTGCATAAAACGATGACAGTATAAATAGGAAACAGCCAATCCAGAGAATTATTCAAAGGTTCAGAATATATAGTCAGAACTATGCAAAGGTTTGAATGCACACAAGGGTTCACTTAAAAAGTTTGTTCTTATGGCTCATTGACAAAAAAGATTTAGCTCAAAAATATTGTTTTCGCATGCGCCTATTAGTACTAGTAATACCCACAAAATCTCATTAATATTTACCATTCAATTTTTGTAAATTGCAAGATGGCAAAATTTAGGCATAAATGACATTCTATTTCTTTAAGACGAAAATTTTCTAAAATAGAAATGGTCAATGCAAACAGTTGTTAGAACCCGCCAAAAGAGTACACTATTGAAGTTACTGTTATGTACTATTAAGGAGTTTCTAAAAAAATTATTGTTTTAAAATTTTCCAGACAAAACATTAAAAATTTTCAAAATTCCCGAAATTTCAAAATTCTTGGAAGTTTTCAAAATTTCCTTCCCAAAAAACTGGGTTTATTCCCGGGAATAAACAGGGTTTTTTCCACCCTTTGCAACACTGCTTGTGATATAAGGCATTTTTATGGAACAGTTGAGTACACCAACTACTCTCTGGATTACTTCTGATTCCGAAATCTAAAACAGAACATCCATCGGATCTTTCCAACACCTCCTATGGGTGATGATCTTTCCCTTCGGGATGAATCACGGACTGTTGTCAGTAGCTCGTTGCTTAACTGTGACGTTAATCAAAATACCAACCTACAAATAATTCTCAATGTAATTCTAATTTGTACCCTCCATGCTAATGGTAATGGTAATTTTAGTTAACGTCGTACTAGAGCAACACAACGGGCTATTGACGACGGTCCGGGTAATTGGTAATTTTTAGTTAACGTCGTACTAGAGCAACACAACGGGCTATTGACGACGGTCCGGGATCAGTCCCTTAAGGGAAAGATCCGAGGACAACACCTCGTAATTTTGAACCACGGTCAGATGACGAAGCAACACCTGAGCTGGCACCCCACTCTCCAAACTTCCACGCCAACCCAACGTGAAGACTTTCGGCCACGACAGATTTAAGGTGCACCAGCCGCCTCTACACCATACGCTTACAAACATCCATGCCCGGACCCGGATTCGAACCAGGAACCTTCCGATCTAGAGGCTAACACCTTAACCACTATACCGGTTGGTCGGCTGTACCCTCCATGGAACGTATTGCATTTCAAATTATAAGTGAAGTGATTCTGAGGCAGTTATGGCAAACCTATAAAACGCGTGTCATACGTGACTCACCAAGACATCCAGTCGAGTTTCTAGTTTCAGTAGTCGACAGACGTTCTTTTCAAAGGCGTGCTACTGTACTTACACAATCGATTTCAGCCACTTTTCTACAAAGATCTTTTTTAAGACCACGGGACTGAACCCAACTGCACTATGGATATCGCCACCGACTCAGCCACTCCCAACATGGATACATCGAACACCACGATCGATAACATGACAGAATCTCAGTCTATTTTAACAGACTTAAAAAAACTTTCACCAAGCGAAATAAACAACACTTCCAAAAATCTGAGAACTAAAATTCAACACCAACAAGCGCTAGTTGAATCTCTGAAACCAACTATTGACATTCTCAAGCTTGAAATCGACTCCTCCAAATACAACTTCTTCAGCGCCAATGATGGAAAAAAAAAACGTCCAACTGGCCGAACTTAAAGGTGAGTCGGTGAGTGGAGAATTATTGATGCTTTCTGGAACCCAAGAACAAAACACCAAACGTAGCAGAACCGAGGACCACATGAGTTCCAATAAAAACAAAATTCCTAGAATGGATGTATCGGGATTCATTTCTCCAACCAAAAGTCACACGGCCACTAAAACTCTTGTTAACCCGATAAACAAACCAATTGAAACAAATAACAAATCCGATTCCCTCACTGAAGAAACCATACACAACACTCCCGTCAAAATTGCACCAATAATGATCAAAGCCATAAAGGGACTACCCAAGCTTTTCGCAACAATCAAAGAAAAATTTGGTAATGACATCAAAAACAAACTTTCCGGAGAATATGCCTGTTAGAAATAACACCTATTCATCTAAATTAGCCACCGGCTAATAAAACACACTCCCCAAGCTCGTCTCCAAGAGAAAGAAGCTACACATACCTTTATAGAATCCTTTTATTCTAACGGTAACTAACTACGCAGTTTTCACAGCAGCATAAAAAAGCATATTTACACACAAGAAATGAAAGAGAGCTATTTTGTTCATTTGTAGAGGATGCAATGGTTTCAAGTCTTGGGTACAGCTACACTCTACGTTTATGAGTGATGGCAACGGCTTGGCGCACTTCTAGTAGCGAGTTACGATAAATTAAGGCAACCCATCTTTCGTTGCTGTTGTTGTGGTTTTCACGGCAACCTCGGCAAACGGAAACTTTCAATTTTCATTTTGAATATTCTAGAAAGTTCTTCCAAAATCCGTTAAAATCGTTTGATTTCATTGATTCGTTTGAAATGTTTTCTTTCCTCCCATTGGTTATTTTATTTTCAAAATATCCTTTTATTGCATTGGTCCTTTTAAATCGTTTTCTGTGATACCATTGGTCCATTTATTTGTATTTTGACAGTTGTGGAATTTTTATTTTGTTATAATAGTTTTTTCACGACAGGATTAAGAGTTTTGTTTTTTTTTGACCATTTTTTTTTCATTATTATTTTACGAGAGAATTCTGACGTTATCAGGTATTATTTCTTACTTTTTTTCTTTTGTAAATCTTTTTCTTTTTCAACATGCTCACTGTATTTAGTGTAATTGATAAGTTTCAGGGTATTCTTACCATTCGTAGCTTAGTTTCTCTGCTGGTTCACAAATGTGTTTTGATATGTGATTAAGCTTACTACTTTTTGTGAAAATTTTTTTAAAATATACTTTTTAAAACGTTCTGAAATGTGCTTAAAAAGTGTGTTGTAAAAAGAAAAAAAAATTGTGACAGGAAAAGAGTTAAGAAATAATTCTTTCCTTGGCGACTTTAAAAGTGCGCCAAAAAAAATCGCCAAGCCGTTGCCATCAGTCATAAACGTAGAGTGTAGCTGTACCAAGTCTTGTTCATACGTTTTACATGAAATTTCACAAAAGCCGTTCTTTCTAAAAAAGATTTAATTATTTGATTTTATCAATAACTACTGTTTAGTGCTCTGGCTTTACAAATTGCTTTTACCACACCTGATCCTTTTAATTTAACTCAAAGTCACAACAATGCCAAAATCTTCACTAATACCCCTGATCCTCTTCCAACTTAGCAGCGAGATAGCATGTGTGCGCTTTTTATAGCTCCTGGAAAAATCGACATAAAAACGTTTTTAATGCACCCACGTTTTTAAGGGTTATATCACTGGAAAGCCCTTGTGTTTGTCCGTAACAAAAGATAAGTTTTATATTATTCTTTTAACTTTTTTGTGTTCTTTGTGAATATTTTAAGGATTTGTGTTGTTTTATTTTGTTGATTTGCCGGAACTTTCGGAGGGCGATAGCGGACCCCCCCCCCCCCCTCTGCTGTGACCTGCTCTTTTTGCATTTCGAATAGGCCAATCTTTCCTAGAACTGCAGTCTGGAATTGGTTTGGCTTCGATAGAGCAATTATTGATGAAATTAGCCTATTTTCTACTTTTTGTTTATTGCATTGCTGTGTTGGCCATTGAAAGGTCGTGCTCACACCCGCTTCACGAGCCTCTTGCGTGGCGTACCTGAGCGATCACTTCTGCTCAGGTGGAGCCATTCTGTCCACAGACACCTGGACTTAAGAAATTTCCATGCATCACGCTTCTTCTTTTTGACTTTGCCTTGAATTGCATGGTGGCTGATTTACAACAAACAACTTTCCGGGACGTCGTCCAATCCTAGTGGAGATCTATCTCCTCGAATCTGCATTCTAATACAATCAACCGGCCCACCCTACTTCAGTGGTTCGTCATCCGGCCCAACCTCCTCCACAGCTTTGGGATCTGCAGACGGAACTACCTACAGTTACCGCGTCGATCTATCTTCTGAAGATCTATCGGCAATCAACTGCTTAGAAAACAACTGGCCCACGCAACACCTCGACTCGTTACTGAGGGTGTGATCACGCCCTGGACTCTTGACCGCTAGTTGCTGTTAGTATTTGATTCATTATTTGTGTACCATACATTTGAATATATTTAATATTGGGAATTTAAAATTATCGATTTTTTTTTGGGGGGGGGGAGGGAGGGAGGGGGCATATTATAATTAAAAACTAAAACTGATCGGAATAAATTTTAAATATAAATTTTGAAACGTATACACTTTGGGGAGTCGTTTTGTGGAAATTTTTTTTAAAGGGGTTGTATAAAAATTAAATTTTTTTTTTGTATTTTATGCCATATCGTTCTTCTTTTTGCTTGAAGTTGATTTGCGAATACCCGAGCCTTTTCCTCGCTCTGGCACTGGTGGTTTTTAAATCGTGGTGGCGGGTGACACCCGTGTTTTTTCAGGAAACAATACCTCAAATAGCTGGAACCTCTCCCAGGTTTGGGCGTCGCCGATGATCTCGTCGACCCCTAAGCCGGCCGGTGGGGGCACATCATCAATACCCATCACGTGGCCGGCAGACCCGAACTCTGTCTGCCTGGGCCTGGACAGGTTGGTCGGGTCCTTCCCGGATGAAATTTTAAACCATCCAAAAATCATAGCTTGCCGAGAGGGCCTGATCGAGCTGTCCAAATTCGTTAATGAAAAGAAGAGTAGCAGGTTGAAGACCCAGGCGGTACAGAAGGGGCTTCTAAAAACTATTAGATCATTGGTGGACCCGATAAAGGAGTTGGTGACGGCTGAGGTCTGCCCTACACCCGAGGGCATTACATACGATGAAAGCACTAAAAACGCGAAAGAAAACTCAATCTCCCAGGATTTTGAGACTTTTAATACATTAAATAAAATGGTTGCGGGTCTGGAAGCCCAGAAATCCAGTCTTGAAACCTGCA
Organism: Metellina segmentata; assembly: GCA_947359465.1. Taxonomy (NCBI): domain Eukaryota; kingdom Metazoa; phylum Arthropoda; class Arachnida; order Araneae; family Tetragnathidae; genus Metellina; species Metellina segmentata. The sequence continues at coordinate 33,870,313 of OX375881.1, forward strand.
ACCAAAAACTAGAGGCTCTCCTGGGAGATGAGAGAGCAAAATTGAGAATTATCGAGCTCCAACTTGCCAATGTAACCGGGGTCATGGCTGAGAGGGAGGCCCATATTGACAGCCTGAAGGAGGGTATGCGAGAAAGGGCGGAGGAAACCCTCAGACTGGTCAGGGAGATAAGGGAAATGGAGCCGGCGACTACGGAAGATGAAGGGGATAGGAACATATTACTTGAAGAGATCCGGGAGTTCAAAAAATCATGCGTTGCCCCAACGTATGCTCAAAAGGCCTCCTCCGGCCAGTTCAGAACGCCCCACAATAGACCTGAGCAGCGACTAAAGAAGTTTACGATATTGCTAAAAACTAAGGTGGACTGCGATTTTATCACTAATCGCAACAAAGTGCAGTCCACCTTAAGGGAATTAAAGGCCAGGACGGTAATGTTGCGAGACTCAGGGGAGAGGGGGGGGGGGTTGCGATCGACGTTGGCTGCCAGGCGGAGGCTGACAACCTAACCACAAAACTTCAAGCTGTGGAATCAATAACTAATCTGTTTGTGGTCGACCGGCCCAGACTCCTGAAATCCCGGGTGATCATTCTGGGGGTGGACTCAGACATAGATAAATCTAATCTCCCCTCGGTCATGGCCGAGCTAAACGAGTGCATAGAGAGCAAGGAATCGGTCTCGGTGGAATTTGAGATCAAGGCGGGCAGGGGAAGCCACTGGGTGGTCTCAATGGGCCCTAATGTGTTTAAAAAAGTTATGCAGGAGGGGCGTATTTTTATCTGGGCTTCCGCAGATGCCGGGTGGAAGAGTTTAAAAGCGTTAGGCAGTGCACCGGCTGTGGCAGATTTGGACACAGCCGGGTGCGCTGCACTCATAGTTCCACAGCGAAGCCCATCTGCCTCAAATGTGCAGGTGGACACTAGACGGAGTCGTGCCAAGCAAATGAAAAATGCTGTATTAACTGTAAGGAGTCAAACAGCCATCATAGCACCAAATACAACGCAGGTCATGACGTTAAGTCGAAGGCCTGCCCAAACTACAAAAGGCAGCTTGCCATGTTAGAAGCCAATATTGATTACGGCAACTAAATGGCAGATCGGACAGTAGGAATTCTGCAACTGAACACTAACCACAGCTATGCTTCACACAGCCTGGCTCTAGCCACTGCAAGTCAGATTAAAGCTGATTTTCTTTTAGTTCAAGACCCTTACGTAAGGGATAAAAAACCCTTGGCACCGTTCCCTGGCCACCGACAAATTATTTCCTCAAACAATAAAAGCATGATAATATGTCTAAACCCCAATTTATCCTTTAATTTAAGTTTTGTAACTCAAAATTGTGTTTTTGCTGAGGTCCTTTTGCGGGCCGGCCCCTTGTTGTTGGGAAGTGTCTACTCCCCCCCCCCCATGATAATATCCAAGATCAAATAGAGGAGCTATCAGCCCTCGATCTTAATCGAGGCAGGCTTCTCATCATGGGGGACTTTAATGCCCGTTCCCCCATTTGGGGGTACGGTCATGAGGACATCAGGGGCAGGCGCGTACTGGACCTCTGCAATACTAACTCCCTCACTATTCTAAATTTGCCCGAGAAGGGGCCTACCTTCATTTCTCCAGTCGGGAGGAGGGGATGGCCCTAGTTAACTCTTGCGAGTCCAGAGGTCGCTGGCCATATAGAAAACTGGAACGTGTTGCCACAGGCTACTTGCAGTGATCATCGCTACGTTGTACTGGAGCTAATTACTTCTACCAGTAACACCCAGGGATACTTCCTTAGCACGAAATTCGGACTGGGTCGTTTCCCTGGATTATTCCACAAACTAACACCGAATTTGGAACTCCAGGCAACTAACATTAACAACATCAGTGAACTCGAAAATTATTTTATCTCTTTAATAGAAACAATAAAATCAATAGCGAATAAAACCCTTAAAAAAAACAAGAAAAACCAATAATTTAAACCCTAGAGTTCACTGGTGGAACAGAGAACTGGCGGCTTCAAGAAACAGGGTCACTGCTCTCTATCAAAAAATAACTATAATGAAAAGATTTAATTCACCAATTGATGAGGTCCGTGCCGCGGAGCTGAGATACCGTTCGAAGAGGGCGTCCTTTAAAAAATTGATTCTCAATTCTAAAAAGGCGTCATGGAGGGAACATTGTACGGGTCATGGATCAAAATATGGATCTTTATTTAAATTAACGTATCACAAAAAACAAAATAATAACTTAAATTTATTCCTCCCTAATCAACCCAATTTAACTCAAATAGAAAAAATAAATCTCTTAATGAATCACTTTTTTATTGACAACAATAATATTCCTGCCCCCCCCCCTTAGCTATAATGATGAAATAACCCAAACAGAAGAAATTGGTATTACTAAACATGACCTGGACCATGTCTTCTCCAGACTCAAGGACTGTAAGGCCCCGGGGCCTGACCTCCATCGATTATAAAATATGGAAATTTATCTATAAAAAATACCCTAAATTATTACACGAGCCCTTCAATAGTTGTATAAAATTCTCTTTTTTTTCTATGTGCCTCAGGAATGGGGGGGGGGGGGTTCGCTTTCTGCTGAAACCAGACCGCGACCCCTCCACCTGTGGTGCATACAGACCGCTATGTTTATTGCCCACTCTGGGAAAGATCCTAGAGAGGGCATTCAGCCTCAAACTTAACTTTTGGATTGCAAAAAGTGATGCCATACACAGATTCCAATACGGTTTTAGGGAGCGGCGATCCTGCGAAGACGCCTTGTTCAATGTTACAACTAAATTAAAATCTCTCAAAAGATCTAGCCATGCCGCATTAGTCACTTTGGACATCACTGCCGCCTTCGATAACATGAACTGGCGCTTGTTGGTTGATAGGCTGATTTCTCAAAAATTCCCCCCTTATTTTATAAAATTTATTTGCAGCTATTTAAACAACAGAGAAATAGTTTATAATTTCAATAAAGAACAGATTAAACGTAAATTAACTAAAGGCTGTCCACAGGGATCGGTGCTCTCACCGACCCTGTGGAACATATATTTTAATACCATACTAAACTTAAATTCAAACCTTATTTATCTCCAGGCCTTCGCAGACGACCTGGCGCTGATAACGTCAGGGAGGACGCGTGAGGACCTGAAGAGTAACACTAATAATTCACTTAAACTCATTTATAACAAACTTGTCTGCCGACAAGTGCCGGTCCATAATAGTATCAAAAATAGTCAATCTTAAAGACGAATTAACCTTTCTAATAAATGACAAAAATATAATAATAGATCATAATTTAAAATATTTAGGCCTTTATATCGACAGCCGGCTCACATGGTGCGAACACATCCAGATGCTCAGAGACCGCTGCATGGAGATGGGCGGCTCTCTGAGCAAAATAAGAGGCGGGGGTTGGGGTGTCGGTAGCCAGCTCCAGAAGACATGGTACCTTACTGTAACGGAAAAGATCCTTATCTACGGAGCTGGCATATGGGGAGGCAACTTAACAAAGGCCCAGAAGGCAAGATTAGCTACTATACAAAGACCTTTTTTAATAAAATTACTGGGAGCATATAAGACCTCCCTCAACATATTGAGTGGAATTCCTCCGCTCCATGTGACCCTTCTGTCATTATTCAAAAAATACAATGTTATCAGGAGACGGCAACCCGACCCAGAGCTGAGATTGTCACCCCCTCATTATGATTTCATCGTCCCAATACCTGGGGTCCCGATGTCTAGCCCTAGGCTGGACATCAGGGATACCATTGAAAAACCAGACTACGAGGTGTACACCGACGGCTCGGGCATTGATGGCAATGTCGGGGCCACGGTGTGCATATTAAAAAACAACCAACCAATAGAAATTTTAAAATTTAAACTCCACGCCGGCAACTCGGTGTTTCAAGCCGAGTTGTCGGCAATTTATAAAGCAATAGAATGGTCAGAAATAAATAGTAAAAGCATAAATATTTATACTGACAGTCTCAGCTCAATCCAGGCCTTAAAATCAGCTGAAAATAAATCTAATTACCTCTGCACAATTAAACAAAGAATATTTAACCTAACTAATAACTTTGGCCTGAGTTGGGTTCGGGCACATGCGGGGATTGCCGGAAACGAACTGGCAGACGAACAGGCCAAGCTTGCCTCGGTCGACGGTGAGACTTTGGACGTCCCTTTTCCTGTCAGCCTTCTTAAAAAGAAAATTAAAAACTTTATGATTAAAGGCTGGCAGGAACACTATGAAAATTCTACAAAAGGGCTAAGATTAAAGGAATACATTACAGAAGTAAAAACAGAAACCCTCATCGTCGATCGTTGGCTTGTTTGGTTCCTTACAGGGCACGGCCCGTTTTGGGCCTACCTGCACAGATTCAAAATAAAAAACACCAAAAATGCAACTGTGGGGAGGTGGGGGATGCTGACCACTACCTCTTCGACTGTCCACTCACGCATGCAGATCACATTAAGAGATCGACAAACGAAAATAAACCGATTTGGTTACAAAATGTAATGAAAAACAAGATCTCAATTTCAAAAATCAAGTCCTGTGTGATGGTGGCGGCTTCCTCTCCCCCCTATGGTACGGACCTGGTGGGTCCCCTGCCTTCTATGATTAATTTTTAAGATTTTAACCTTTTAAGTCATTTTTCACCTTTTAAATAAAAAGGAATCTTTTTTTTTTAAATATCACATTTCACCTTTTACTGCATTTTAAACTAAATCATTGTATATATGCATCGCTTTAAATATCATCACATACATCTCTCTCTCCCTCTCTCTCTCTCATCACCACATAATTATTTATTTCACAACTCATCTGTAAATAAACACTTCATTTATTCTCGCACATACCCATTTATCACCAACCATTTTCTCATATTCACTTTTTTTGCCAAACCTTTTAAAAACCTGTTCTTTCTTTTCGTGTTAATGTGTCGTGTTTATGTGTTTTTATTTTATTTGTGTTTTGTTGTGTGTTTCGCTTCCTGTTTCGCATTTATGCATCACGTGTTCCCGGTGTGCCACCGGTATTTATTTTAATCTGTTTCCGGTGTGCCACCGGTTTTTAAAACTTTGTATTCACCGGTTCAATGGATTTTTCTATTTATGTTTATTTTCAATGCCGGTTTTTAACTGAGCACTCAATGTAACGAAAAGAAGGGGACATGTAACCAACCCCTCATTTATTTTTATTGAAACAAATAAATGATCGATCGGCTGGCGTGGGGCCCCTCGGGGACTCCTTTGTGCTGAGGTGGAAGTCACCCCCCTTCACCCCCCGGAACATACAACACTCTACACCTTACGGTGAGTGGTTCCGGGGCGGGTCTCTAATACCCCTGATCAACACAGGGGCGTCACCGCATTCCTTAGAGAACGAAAAATTGAGGGATATATAATCACTCCATCATTTCAAAAACCAATCAAAGTTGTAATTAAAGAATTACCGGTCGACACCACTGTCGAAACAATCAAAAGAGAGGCAACACATGACAATTTTAGTCCAAAATTACCAAAGAACATCTGGCCCTTCCCAATGTTACAAGTGCAACAATTTCGGTCACAGTTCTTTAAACTGCCTAATGTTAGCAAGATGCCTACTTTGTGGCGAAGAGCATATTACATCAGAATGTGAACAGCCAAAATCCAACAACCCGAGATGCATTAACTGTAATGAGCTCGGACATGTTGCGTCATGGAGAGGATGCTCCAAATTCCCATCACGAAGACCCACTCCCATCAATAATCAAAGACTAAACACACACACACACACACACACACACACACACACACACACACACACACACACACACACACACACACACACACACACACACACACACACACACACAATCCACATAACTTTAATACTAGAAGAACCACCGAAAACTTCTCCTACGCACAGGCTGCGAATCCCACCCCTGGGCCCAGCCCTGAGCAACCTAATGTCTCCCCAACTCGACTGGTTGGCGGAAACGACAATACAAACAGTATGTATACCAATACCACTCCCTCCGCATTCACAGAACTACTAGATCTCTTCAGAGAGGTGTCAAAGATGCTCTCCGCCATAGGCGGAATCCAAGGGCTGCTACTCAGATTACGTGAAGCACCAACATTACTAGAAAAAGCATGTATCATAGCAGACTGCATAGCAAAAATCTAAACCCACAGTATCGCTATGTCTGACACACCCCAAAAGTTTAGCATAATATTCAGGAACGCAAACGGCGTAAACAACAAAATTCACGAGCTACGAGACTTCGTCAACACTTACAATCCCGATGTGCTTTGTCTTCAAGAGACGCATCTCCGGCCAAAGAAAACCGCTAACATAGCCAATTACATTAACTATAGAAATGATAAAATCACTCCTCCACAAACTCAAGCACAAGGGGGGGGGACGGCAGTGTATGTCAGGCGTTCAATATCACACCATCACATCCCCACCAACATCACCAATGATATTGAATCAACAGCTGTTTCTGTAAACATCCCCAACTTACCACCGCTTACTATTGTTTCTATATACTGCCCTTGAAATAATAAAAACCCTATCAATGATATCCAAAATTTTTTAACCACCAATGACAACATCATACTTTGCGGAGACTTTAACGCTATGCACAGGCATTGGAACTGTAACAACAATAACTCTAGAGGCACCCAGATCCTTAATTTAAGCAACAAGGCAGGCATTTCTATTGCAGCCCATACAGACACCACCCGTATCCAAGGAACTTCTAGCAATGTCCTAGATTTTGCACTGATTAAAGATTTTCATTACACATACACCATTAACTCCATTCTCGAACTCTCGTCTGATCATAACCCAGTGTCTATCATTTTCGACACCATTTACTCCCCCATTAACATCAACAAACAGATGTACACAAATTGGAACAAATTAAAAGACACGCTCAACAGAAGCTTGGATTGGATTGGACGCCGTAGGCGGACACTGTTTCACCTGTGCGGCTTTCAGCTATATAGTCCGCCTTACGGAGGAGATTCTGGGATAAGGGAGAGCTAAGCAATCCACAATATATACATACACATTTAAGTACACAGAAGGGGAAAGTCAATTGAAAGGGTAAAACATGAAGGCACAAAAATACAAAATGACAAAAGAAGAGGATGACAAAGTTTGAAAAATTAACACAGAACAAAATGAGAAAAGAACAAAAAAAAAAAATCATTTCCAGAAGGGAAAAAATAATAATAATAATAACAATATTGAATTATACAAAAGTCAGAACGTTAAATACAGATGTCAGACAGCCGAAATGACCTATAAAAGTTTCGAAAGGAAAGCAAAGTTATTTTGAGAACTTTCGACTTAAACTTCTCAGCTCTCACAGATATAATCAATGTTGGAGCTGAGAAATTCCATCACTTTAATGATTTTGTGTTGGCAGTGTATGTTCTTGGCAGTATTTTGGCACCAATGAGAGTAGTGTTGAAGAGAAGGTTTCAACAAATGCCACTGACTTGTGAGATCACAGTCAAAAAGGTAGTGGATGGGATCACCTTCTCGGCCGCATATACACAGCGCACTAGATCGAAGATGAAAACGCTCTAGATATGCCGGAAATGGTCCATGACCTGCAAAGAATTGTACCAGCTTTGGGTTCTGGTATTTTAGGTGTGTTGAGATCTTAAACTCATCCAAAAAAGTTGAACAAACCAACCACCTCACTCTCCCTCCACACATAAGAAATATTATTAAAAATCGTAACAAAACTAAAAAAACAATGGCAACGCAACAATGATCCTAGTACGAAACTACTCCTAAACAAAATTCAAAAAACACTCACTAAAGAAATTAAAACCCACACGCAACACACCTGGAAAAATCACATCACTTCTCTTAATACTGGCGACAAATCACTATGGAATAAAGCAAAAACTCTAAAGAAAAAAAGACCGCACATACCACCTTTTCAAACTACAAAAACAACAGTTCTTACTGACAATGACAAAGCAAATGCTCTAGCAGACACCTTCGAAACTCAATTCCAAAATAATGACATCAACGACCCATACACAAACAATCTTGTTAACAACACTATCAACGGCTATTTTTCTAAACCCAAACAGGTCACATTCGAACCAATTCCCCCCTCTGAAATTATTATACACATCCACAAACTCAAAATTCATAAAGCTCCTGGCATTGAAGGAATCACAAATAAAATGCTGATTAAACTCCCCTTTAAAGCCATTCTTATTCTTACCTACATTATCAACACGATACTTAAATTAAAACATTTCCCAACACCCTGGAAAACTGCTAACATTATTCCCATTCTCAAACCTCACAAAAACCCATCTGATTCCAACAGTTACAGACCTATTTCATTTCTTCCCACACTTAGTAAAATCACTGAAGCCATTATCCTTGATCGATACAAATACCACATTAACCAAAACAGTATAATGATTCCCCATCAATACGGCTTCACACCTAAATTCTCAACTACGCACCAGCTTCTCAGAGTCACGGAATACATAAACAAGGGCAGACTCACAAACAAAAAAACTGGTGCATTATTCTTCGACATTGCTAAAGCCTTTGACAAAGTTTGGATAAAAGGGTTAATTTACAAGCTCATCAAACTTAACTTTCCCTACTGCATTATCATCCTTATAACCTCTTATCTTACAAACAGACACTTTGTTGTCAAAATTAAAAACTCCAAATCTACCAAAAGAAAAATACTCTCCGGAGTTCCTCAAGGTTCAAAACTGGGACCATTCTTATTCAACTTTTATATGAATGATATCCCCCAGTTAAGTTCATCAATGCTCAGCATGTTCGCAGATGACACTGCCATCCTCGTTCAACGAAAAAACATAAACACAATAGTATTCCTACTCAACAAACACATCCACAAAAAATAGAAACATGGTTAATTCAATGGAGAATTAAATTAAATGTTGAGAAGACAGATGCTATTATTTTTGGTAAACCCCCACCCACGCAAAAAGTTAAAGTCTACGGACAACCTATTAATTGGGTTACTCAAACCAAGTACATTGGTATCATCCTTGATAATCGCCTAAATTGGTCCCACCACATTACTTCTGTTCAAACTAAATATAATAACGCCAGATCAGCTCTTTACCCACTTATTGCTCGTAGCTCTACACTTTCAATTCAAAACAAACTCCTAATTTACATGTATTACTTACGCCCAGTTCTGACCTATGCTGCTCCCATTTGGGGTGCCGCAGCCAAAACAAATCTCAACAAAATCGCGACACTCCAAAATACCACCCTCCGAGGTCCGGGCCAGATGGTTCTACCGTAATACCGACATTCAAACCACTACTCAAATCCCTTCAATCAAAAAGTTTATCAGCAACTTAGCTAAAAAATTCTACCAAGACATTACTGAAAATTCCAACCCAACCATCCAAGAAATCGACATTTACGATCCAACCCTTCCCCAGAAAAAAATTCCACTAAGAGCCACTTTACTACTTGACAATTAATTACTATCCCAATGTATCCACTCTTCATTATTCATCCCCCCCCATTATTAATCTAACTTTTATAAATCTGCAAAGAACGGACAAACCGATCGTTCTTATCTCGTGTTCTTTCAAAAGCTACAGCAGTCACTCAACCTCTAGCCACTGTCCTGATTTCCCATTTAACCTGAAAGCATCATTTCTCCCAAGACCCTCACCATCAGTACCGGAGATTAAGGCCCCTACGGGGCCATGCGCTCCATGAACATCAATTGCTGCTGCTACTCACCAAGACATTTTAGGTGACACGCATCGTTTTTACGATGTGATACAAGATTTAGACAAACGAGAACACGATTTAAAACACGAGATTTCGGGACTAAAACTTTTAAGTCCTTTACTCGAGCAGAAGAGTTTTTCGAGAAGACCAGCATAATTGTACAAATGAAATAGAGCTCATACATATAAACTACCAACACTTTGTAAATTCGTTACTTGACCAATTCGCGGTAAAAGATGTGATCAATTTAGAAGCCTGGACCAGACAATTAAAGTTATTAAGTATCCGCTAATTTGGTAATTTAAATTAAAGTCATACCAGAGTAAACAACGGGCTATTGACGACAGTCCGAGATCAAGCCCCTAAGTGAAACATCCGAGGACAACACCACGTAGTTTTGAACCACGGTCAGATGACGAGGCAACACCTGAGATGGTACCCCACTCACCAACCCAACGTGATGACTTTCGGCTTAACAGATTTAAGGTGCACCAGCCACCTCTACACCATGAGCTTACAAACATCCATGCACTGACCTGTATTCGAGCCAAATAACCTTCCGATCAGGTAGGTATTTTAATTAACGTCGTACTAGAGATTGGGACTGTTTGAAACCTTTTACGGCACACTTTTAGCACCCTAAAAAATCTAGCGGTGGCTTTACTCACAACTTTTCCCTCTACGTACTTCGTCGACTTATTCTCGGCGTTAAATAATATGAAAACCAACAAAGAAATCGACTGACAAATGAAGTTAGTAGCGCTTGTTTGGGCTTGAAGTGCACGAAATACCACGAGCGGATAGATATGCAACGGTTTCCCCTGACGTCACAGAATCGATAACCAATGAGAAGAGAACCATGATAGTACTTTACGCAAGTCCAACTTGATTGGCTAGTTTCATGGGCTTGGCTTCACTTGGATATATCGCCAATCTGATTGTTGCAGTAACCATTTTGATTTTGATCTCGCCAACTTATCCTAAGGGTACTTATTCCAAATTATTTTTAAAAAATTCCAATTTAATTCCCTTTGATTCTAAATTACTTTTCCTAATTTTTAATACCCTTTTTATATTTTTCCAAGCTTCCGTTGATTTTACATAAATAATCTAAGAACCACTCCTGAACTCACTACCAGCCGATATTTTACCGTCCCTCTGCCGTCCCCTTTGCTTTAGGATGATGGTGTCGTGTCCACCCCTGGCTTAGGACCATTCTGATGTAACAAAAAGCATACATAAAACACTAACTTGTATAATTATTAACTTATATAGTAAAAGGATACAATTTTCGATGATGATGTTAGATCAATGAAAATCATGTTACACACCTTATTTCCTTTTTTCTATAGCCTCCTGATTATACAGCAGATCTGAATTTAAAGTTACCGAGTCAACTAAAATATATAACTAAACAGCAGCAAAGAAATTTATCCTCACATAAATTTCGAAGTACGCCAAAGGAAGAGATCATTTGCCAACAGAAAAATTCTGATGACATACGTATCTAGGTCATGTGATCCGATTAGCCAACAACTACTCCCATTCTCTTCTCATTGGTTATCGATTCTGTGACGTCAGTGGAAACAGTTGCATATCTATCCGCTCGTCGAAATACCAACCTTCAACTGAAGATTTAGCAAATGCAATTCAGCAACAAAAAAGTCACTAATGTAAAGAATTATTATTTTTAATAAATAAATGCATAAAATATATAAAAAAAATTTTATTAGGGCTATAAATACCACAAAATTATGGATATTTCTAGATGTGACACGGCACTCGAGAGAGCCAGGTTTTTCCACTTTTTGACACATCTAGCTCTAAACGTTCACCGACTCTGTTCTACGGTATTCAAAGTTTCAAATTGAGCAATTTTTTCAACGAATTTTATTTATTGAACTTATCTTTCGAAACAAGATTTTTGCAGTTGCTATCCGTTTATTTTAATACGAACTCGTAACGTCGTAATCCTCCGTTTGCTAATCCGTTACTCTTCTAACCGGGCTACCGCGGCCTGGAACGATCCGAGGATAACACCGTAATTTTGAACCACGATCAGATGACGAGACAATGCCTGAGCTACCATCCTCCAAACTACGTCAACTTGGGAGCATTTGAGTCCACGACAGATTTAACATGCACCAGTCCACGTGAGCAAGGTGGGTTTTAGCTGAACCAAGTTTCGACCTAGCAACCCTCCGATTGCAATTCCCATGATCCTCTTCCAACGGGGCTACTACGGTCCTCACATTGAAAAGATTGCCTAAAAAATGAAGAAATATATCTTTCTATCCATCAATCTATTTATAAAAAAAAAAAATTGCAATCTTTTACAGGTTTATTCGCTTTGTGATTGGTATTAGCGAGTCACGTGATAGAGAGTCTTGTTATTCAACGAGCTAATGAATTTGGAGCACGCGCAGACGATGAACACGGTGATATTTTTTAATTAATTCATTCATAAAAGATGAGAGCACGCGCTATAGAGTTTGCAATGTTTTCAGAAGAACCAGCAAATTCGGTCGCCGTTTCCATAGCAACAGTCGAATATGAAGATTTACTCTGAACTTTAACAATATGTTGTGCTAAAATATTTTCTTTTTATGTGAAATGAGATGTTTTGTTCTTAACATTTTTTAAAACATATTGTTTTTTTTTCCACTACATTTCCGTGTATGAGCTGGGAATTTTTGGAACGTTTTCTAAAGTTAAAGTACTGGGGTCGGCTTATATACGGATCCGCTTATCTCGCAAAAAAGTAGGCAATTTTCCGTTACTCGGGCGCATGCGATAAATATCGCAATGGGAAGGGAACCTTCAATTAATGTCGTGCTAGAGTACCAGGATTATTCCAACAGCGATCCATATGGGGATGGATTGTGAAGCAATCCCCTACCCCTCATTGTTGAAAAGTATAGTTCGCAAAGCGAACTAAATATGATTGCGTAGCAATCATCGGGGGTTGACGAGCGATAGCGAGCAGGGGGCGTATCCCCCTAGCCTATTTTAACAGAATAATTTTCAGTCTTTTTCAGGTTTATTCGCTTTGTGATTGGTAGATAGCGAGTCATGTGATAGCGAGTCTTGTGGTTCAACGAGCTAATGAATTTGGAGCACGCGCAGACGACAAACACAGTTATATTATTTAATTAATTTATTCATTCATAAAATTTGAGAGTACGCGCTAGAAAGTTTGCAATGTTTTCAGAACCGGCGAATTCGGTCGCCGTTACCATAGCAACAGTCGAATATGAAAATCTTAAAAAGTACTATTACAACACGGATCAGTTAAAACATTTAAAATTATGATGAGATTTCATCTGAATTTTAACAATATGTTATTTAACAATTTCCTTTTTTATGTGGAAATGAGATGTTTTGTTTTTTTAAACATTTTACTTTTATTTACCATATATTTCCGTGTAAAAGCCGAGAATTTTTGGAACGTTTTCTAAAGCTAAAGTACGGGTGTCGGCTTATATACGGATCTGCTAATCTCGCTAAGAAAGGCAATTTTCCGTAACTCGGGCGCATGGGATAAATATCGCAATGGAGAGTGATAACATTTCGAAATTAGATAAATATCAAAATATCTGAATCGGAAAAGTCCATTTGAAGAAAGTGTTATGCTTGTCCACTTAATGGGCTGGCGATCGTGATGAATACTTATTTGTTTCACCATCTCGTGATCACTTAAAACAATGCACTTAAGGCAGTTTTATTATACCTGCAGATGTTTCAGGATCCTTTATTTGGTGTCAAATATCTTCAACATCTATAGCTAGGAAGATGGCACGATAATCAAAAGTGTCTTCGGAAACATTCTAAACAGTGGATTATACTAATTAGCAGCGACCAAGAGGGTGTGTATTTTTCAAACAGCTTTCATGGACTATTGTATAGGGTAGTTATGTACTATTCATAAGTTGGCGAACAAAAGGCATCTGTTTATTAAGAACCAGATGTTATCATTTGTTTCTGATTGTAAGTAATGCTAACATGTCATTTTGCTAATGAGAATCGTGGTGATAAAATAAAAAGCTTGCACAAGTGGAATTTCTCTTCCTTCCTATTCGCATAAGCCGACCAACCGGTATAGTGGTTAAGGTGTTAGCCTCTAGATAGGAAGGTTCCTGGTTCGAATCCGGGTCCGGGCATGGATGTTTGTAAACGTATGGTGTAGAGGCGGCTGGTGCACCTTAAATCTGTCGTGGCCGAAAGTCCTCACGTTGGGTTGGCGTGGAAGTTTGGAGAGTGGGGTGCCAGCTCAGGTGTTGCGTCGTCATCTGACCGTGGTTCAAAATTACGAAGTGTTGTCCTCGGTTCTTTCCCTTAAGGGACTGATCCCGGACCGTCGTCAATAGCCCGTTGTGTTGCTCTAGTACGACGTTAACTAAAAATTACCAATTACCAACCGAATCCGGGTCCGGGCATGGATGTTTGTAAGCGTATGGTGTAGAGTCGGCTGGTGCACCTTAAATCTGTCGTGGCCGAAAGTCCTCAGGTTGGGTTGGTGTGGAAGTTTGGAGAGTGGGGGTGCCAGCTCAGGTGGTGCTTCGTCATCTGACCGTGGTTCAAAATTACGAGGAGTTGTCCTCTGATCTTTCCTTTAAGGGATTGATCCCGGACCGTTGTCAATAGCCCGTTGGGTTGCTCTAGTACGACGTTAACTAAAATTAACATTACTATTACCTATTCGCATGAATGGAATTGGCCGCTGTAGCCCGACCAGAAGAGTAGCGGATTAGCAACCAGAGGGTTGCGAGTTCGAAACTGGGTCCAGACAAAGACCGTCATGTGCACGTTAAATCTGCCGTGGCCTCAAATGTCCTGACGTTGGAGTGGTGTGGAAGTTGGGTTGGTTTGTTGAGGTTAGATGGCGCAAGGGCCATAGTAGTCCAGTGGAAATTTGGAAAACCGGGTGCCAACTCAGATGTTCACCTCCGGACGTGGTCCAAAGTTACGAGGTGTCCTCGGTAGGTAGGCATTTAATTTAGTCGCACAGAAGCAACACAACGTGCTTTTGGCGACGGTTCGGGGGTGATAATTGAATTGATGTTGCACTGGAGCAACTCGATGGGCTATTGGCGACGGTTCGGGATCAAACCGAAAGGGACAGTCTAATTCGAGGACAACACAGAGTAATTTAGAACCACAGTCAGATGACGAGGTCACACCTACTCTCCGACTTCCACGCCAACATGACAAATGTTCTCGCATATTAAAAAGTGGGGGGTCTGTAAAATGTAATTTAACGCTATTTTGGAAACGTTTGGTGTTCAATCGCTATCCAATCAATTATAATATTTATATCCATACGGATATTTTTGGCGAAGTTCCGAAATCATATTCGAAAAACAAGCCAGATGACGTCATGTTCGGAATAGGCAAGGAAACGCGTTTCATCGCAGAAACACTACTGCCATCTATATTTAGCTTGTTAGAAGATGCCACTCGTAATAATGATTTTATGTTCTTTTTATTTTAAACTGATATATATATATATAATTGACGAGCGTTTGTGTTTCAGACATCAATTCAATGATCACTTTTGCTTTTTCTTTCTTTAAAAGTGAAACAAACACGTTAAAACTATAAAAAAAAGTCTATAGACACATTGTTTCGTTTTACCTTTCCGACTGTTTGTCAATAAATCAAGGGGATCATTGTTGCAAATGTCAAATAAATAGAATTGTCATTTTTTATGGTATGACCACTAAGAGAAGATACCTGCCTCCTCCCACCTCATGGGGTACCGGAATATTCGATTAACTTTTTTTGGTAATTTTAGCTAACGTCGTACTAGAGCAACACAACGGGCTATTGACGACGGTCCGGGTAATTTTGGTAATTTTTTGTTTACGTCGTACTAGAGCAACACAACGGGCTATTGACGACGGTCCGGGTAATTTTGGTAATTTTTTGTTTACGTCGTACTAGAGCAACACAACGGGCTATTGACGACGGTCCGGGATCAGTCCCTTAAGGGAAAGATCCGAGGACAACACCTCGTAATTTTGAACCACGGTCAGATGACGAAGCAACACCTGAGCTGGCACCCCACTCTCCAAACTTCCACGCCAACCCAACGTGAGGACTTTCGGCCACGACAGATTTAAGGTGCGCCAGCCGCCTCTACACCATACGCTTACAAACATCCATGCCCGGACCCGGATTCGAACCAGGAACCTACCGATCTAGAGGCTAACACCTTAACCACTATACCGGTTGGTCGGCTTCGATTAACTTACTTTTAGCAAGTCTCAACTGATAAGGCTACTTTATTCGATCTTTCGCGACCTTTTCATCAAAAGGTGAGTGACACACGGTGCGACTTGAGCAGCGCGAAGTGGTGGGGATGAATACATTTTTACTACTCCTGTCACACGGGTTCTCCTCGCCTATTCTTTTCTTAGGTAAAAGACACACAGGGCGCTTGAGCAGCGTTACTGGGTTCGTTTTTTCTACTTGACAGGGAAGTAAACCGGCTGAACAGACTGAACCCAAATCGCCTCCTTTGTCACCCCCCTTAATCTCCAATAAGAATAGCGGATGATATGAACGGGTTTAGACACTGGTTTAGCACAAAGACAAAAAAGGAAATACCGACGGGGTTCTCTCATTCGCAACCCTACAAAAGGGTTTCCACCCGGAATAAAATGGATTCTCCCTAAGCGACGGCATGTCGAAGTCTCTTGTGAAGAGCAGAC
Organism: Metellina segmentata; assembly: GCA_947359465.1. NCBI lineage: Eukaryota > Metazoa > Arthropoda > Arachnida > Araneae > Tetragnathidae > Metellina > Metellina segmentata. Next base: position 33,886,776 of record OX375881.1, read on the forward strand.
TATATAGAGAAGGCAGACGACCCTGTGGATGTCCATCGTATAAAAGTAGTTAAGTTCTCGGGGGGGGGGGAAGAGCTTCCACACGCTAAAAATCATGTATAGCAATCGCCATGGTGATTATTCCTTTCCCCAACTCGTAATCACCCGCGATTTCCAGCATCGAGCGACACTAGGAAACAGAAAGTAAAGATGCCAACCGTGGAAAAGCATTGGTTACAGGCTCCCAATTTAGCGAATAGTCCCTTGGAAACCAAGCAACAGAAGAACGCGGAGAACTGTATACTCCAACTGAAATTGTGAATTTTCATGATCATGTTCAGGCAGTGTACTCATTTTCAAGCTGAAAAATCCAGTCCTATTAATGCAAGTGCTTTTGGTATTTTTCAGAGAGATGTGCAGTCAGAGGTAGAGACTAAATCCGACGAGTTTGTACTCGACTGCGAGTCACATGATTATAAATCTGCAAATATTGATGCTACAAACAGTCGGGAAAAAAATCTTAATCAAAATCAAGATGGGTGGCTCGTTTGTCAGCCGTCGATGCTGTTCTAAGAAATTTTGGTTAAGAAATTATTGATTGTTTGGCTGTTAATTGACCGGAAGCATACTAGTGCCGAATTTAGTGATGCAGTCAATCTGCAGGAAAAACTGGATTGGGCATTTTTATAACTCTCACTTGGTGGCATAAAGTGTTATCTATAGTAGATGTGTGTTCCCGAGTTTTACAAGCTAAGACTATTTATCTATTTCTTGTTGAAAGTTTTGAGAAAGTTGTGTGAAATTTGAAAATTATGAGAACAGAGGAGCATATTACAAATTTTAAAAAGTTCTAAAAAAGAGGGTATTTATAGGTTTGGAACAAACAGACTGATTTTAAGGTTGTACATGTTTTTAGGACAAAAGAGTTAGACGGTGAGCTCTGCAGTGATGAACGACCTGCTGATGCAGTGTCCCGTTATAGATCTAAAGTATTCTACAATTCGAATTGTCTTCATCGAATGATATCAGAACTTAAAGAAAGGTAGAAGGCTTTATAACTGTTTGTAAGACATTTTTTTGGGTTCTTGCATCCAAAAAAGTTATCGAAGGAGACTATTCATATTCATATTTATGCTGATAACATCATAAAAACGTTTCCTGAATATTTTACTTCTATGCTTGTAACACACAGTTGATATCATTCAAAACTTTGTATTTTAGTGATGGTGATAAAGGATAATGAAGCTCATAGCTCATTAGTCTTAAGTTATTTAAAATTCCTTATTGACAATTGCATTGTAGATTCCTTCAGTTCCTATACCAAGTGCCGAACTATCATTCAGTACACTTCGGAGGCTAAAAACATATTTACGGTCAACAATGGGAGAAGTTCGTCTCACGTCCGTTTGCTATGCTTGCTATAGAAAAAGATGTATGGGATGACCTTAACTTGAATAATGTCATTGAATCATTTGTGAACGCAAAAATAAGACTTGGTAAAGTAACTAGTAAGAAATATTAAAATGTAACTGATTTTCAATTTTATTTCCTTCTATATGCTGGCAGAATATTACTTTTATTTTTCTGTGTTTTGTGCATTCACCTGTAAAACAGAAGTTTCATATCATTAACATATTGTTCTGAACATCTGACTAAGCTAATCTGAGAATAACAGTATGAAATTATGTTTAAAAAGAGGAAGAATAAAATGGTGTCTAGTATGTGATTATGACGTTAAATAAAATAAATGTGCTTAAAAAATACCATGCTTTTACAAGAGTTGTTGTTGTTGTGCGGGCTATATATGGCATAATTGGGGGTGCCATTGCCCCGGAGGGTTGGACTTCTTCATGCATGACACATCCGTTTTACAGGAAGGTCCCTTTCACACATCCATTCACTCACACATAACGTAATTTAGATCCCAATCAGAGGCCGATAACTCCCTGATCAGATACCCCCAGAGGTATTGATTTGGTATGGAAACATGGGGGGCTTTCTGACCACGACCTATTTAACGTGCCCCAGCCACCCTTAGCGAACACGATGGTCTTTAGCCAGGTCCAAGCGCCGATCTCACAACCAGAATTGCAGGTTCCGCTGAGGACAGAACCCACAACCCTTCCGATACGAGCCCGACGCTCTACTGACTGAGTTACCGCGGCTCTTTACAAGAGTTTTGCATTCTATTAAAAAAAAAACACTAATAATTAAAAAAGAGTAGGCCTTAGGTACAACTTTAACTCCGAAGCCCTAGGCCTTAAGACCGCCAACTCCTGGGTAGACAATAATTTAATTAACGTCCCACTGGAGCAACACTAGGGGCTATTGGCGACACTCCGAGATCAACCCCAAGGAAAAGATCCGTGGATAACACCACGCCAACTCCTAGGAGACGGACCATACCACATGGACAATGCCGAAGGGTGAGTAGGTTGTAGTATGAAATGAGAAAATTCTAGATTTTCTGGGGAACCGGTAGCCTGGTTGGAAAAGTAACCGAATAGTAACTGGAAGGTTGTGAGTTCAAATCCAACCAAAGACTGTCTTGTACATGGAAGGCTGGTGCACGTTAAACCTACTGTGGCTTCAAATGTCCTCACGTTGGCGTAGGGTTCCAGCCTAGGCGTGAACTTGTTATCTGACCGAGGTTCCAAATTATGTGGCGTTGTCCTCGGATCTTTCAAATCTGTTTTGACCAAGGACTGTCGCCAATAGCACGTTGTGCTACCCCAGTGTGATGTTAATTAAATACCTACCTCGAGAGGATTTTCTGCTTTAAAAGTATTGCCTTTTGAATGTTATTCATATAAAATAAAACATCTTTTTAAATTTCAAATTATTTCATTGCGATTGCGTCTTTATAAACATTTTTAATTTTCCTGTGTTCCCACAATATCGCAGCCCGTGTGAGCCTCTAGACTCTATCTTGTCTAGACATGTCAATTCAAATATGTAACCGATTATGAATTCTTGAGTGTTTGGGTACAACAGTTTGAGTAAAAAATTGCTCAATTGAGAGTAAATGAGTGTATATAAAAAAATTATATTTCACACACATTTGGTCAAATTAGTTTAAGTCAACTATAAATAAAAGCAAAGATATAAATGCTGGTTGAAATGATTAAATTGATCTATAATGGATAGTGTTAAAAAAATACATTCAATAAAATCTCTCCAGAAAAGTTTTTTTTTTGTGACAGATACCTCTTTGGTAGATTTGTGTGCTGGTGAAAAAAGTCATTGACTTGAACCAGTACAAATAACAAAAAAGAACTGGTTTATTTAAAAAGTTTAATATGAATATTTATACAAAATCAAAGGAATAAAAATACAAAGGAATTTGTTGGACACCAATGACATCATTTAAAAAAAAGTTCGTGCAGATTCAAAAACATACGATAAAAGTATCAACTTCAGAAAATACATTCAAACGTCCGGATGATTCCTTTGCAATTACTATTATTCCAAATCCTCTTGTGTCTCCAACAACACACTGTAACATCTATGGGACGGTGTCTTAAATGTACTACTACCCTTACCTACTCTTCTATTCCCTTGCGACAATGAATTGACTGTTGTAATAAACCAACAAAACACAGCTTTGATTCATCCGATGGATTAGTTATAGCTTCCCTTTATGTTATTAAATATTTCGCAATTTCATAAGTTCTTGGCGCAGGATTGAATCTAGATATTCCTTGGCACTTTTGTTCTAAAATGTGAAAATACGAAGTAAGTTAATTGAAAAATAACTTCATTATTAATATGGAAAAAATACTTTTCAAATCAACTTCGTTGAAATGTGAAGACAGAAACCGTAATTACAATGAAGTCAGAACGTTCCTTAAACGGGTCTATAGAATTTATAAATCAAAATAGGTTTAGTTATCGAAGTGTTCTTGTAGAGGCTAAAAAATTTCGTTGAACTGTGAAGACAGTTAAAACCTACAATTACGATAAAGTATAGAACGTTCCTTAAACAGGTCTATAGAATTAATAAATTCGAATGGGTTTCTTGGTGTTCTTATAGATGTACGATACATTAATAAATACATTAATAACCCGCAAAAAAATTACATGTTTTGTTTCAGAATTTTTAGACATGAATTTCGAGTAACGCCATTTGTTTATAAAGCGTTCTTTTCCAAAGTTTTCCTGCTCGTCTTTTCTCAAGCCTTGAGCAACACAGTGCCTCATTTGCCAACTGAGAAATATGGCCTTGTCTTGGAGGGAAATCAGCGCCCTTCCGAAAATTCGAAGAAATGAAAGGTTCCACTAAAAGGTCAAGTTCCACTTGGAACAACTCCGCGGAGTGTTCCGAATCTTGTTGAAACACCCCGTGATCTGTACAGCTTGGTTAAAAGAGCACTGTGGTTAGTACGAGTACGGACAGTGGTACGGTCCAGCGTAGATGGGTACCAGATACGCGGTACCCTGGGTTTTTTCTTTCTGTTTCTCTTTCCTGAGACACTGGGCACCGCACAGAAACATGAAGGAAGAGGACAGAGTGAGGGCGACTCCTAGCCATGCCAGAACGTATGACCATCCGTAATAGCTTCGGCTGTATATCTGCAAGACCTGCAACACATAAAAATAAATAAACCATACCATAAACAAAAAACGATAAAAAATAGACCACTTTCTATTTTTAAATTCCTATATTAGCACAACAAATATTTACAAGTCAAGAAACAAGCAACATTTAGAGTTTTACAAACGAATTCCATCCAGGGGTTTATCCAGGATTCATAAACTGGGTGTACAAAATTTTTAGGGGGGTGTTGATTAGAGATAATCACATATTTACCAGGTGTGTGTGTGTATCGATTAATTCATTTTATATTTTTATTTTTATTATGTTGTGGTTTGTTATTTCTGGCGTGAGAATTGCTATAGGTGATGTTGCCTCAAATTAGGTTAATTTCATTATCTTCAGAGAGGGAAAATCTTCTGGGAGGTAATTGGACATTGGTGTTTAACATTTGTGTGGGATCTTTTAACCTGAACTGCAAAAAACACTACATTTACTGATCATGAAATTCAACATATTTATTTTGGATATTTCGCTTTCTCTTCTGAAGCCATTGTACATTGGCTTCATCAATGCATTTAGAAAACTGTTTAATTTACTCTTGCGTTCCGTTCCTTACATCTGGGATTTTAGGCCATTCAATTGATATTATCATCAGGGCGTTCACATGCGCTGTAATAAGACAACACCTGTCTGATGTTAACATTCGATTCATAGTTGAAAATATCCTTTCGACTAATGCTGTACCGATAGATAGCAACAATAGACGTGTAACTACAGACGACAGTGTGAGAAACATTTCCTTTCTCTCTGCTCCTCGCGCAAGCATCAGGAGACTGCTCTGTGGCTCAATGTTTCCCGGATATCTTCTGTATATTTTATACTCACTTTGAAGGTCGGCTTTGCTGTTTCCCGTCCACTTAGTAATTTTTGAGAAGTCTGGGTTTTCCATTTTGTTCTGGAAAGTTTTGTGAAATTGAACGAGTTGCAAGAATTGGTCCGAAAAACTATGTTTCAAGTTTTCCACAATTTCATTTCGGTAGTCATCCACTAGTTTTGACAAGGCTTTCTACGTAGAATTGGATTGTTCCATTCTTACATTTTGGTCCAATGCTTGTTGACATAACTCCTTAGATTTCACTCGTAATGTTTCAAAATCCAGTTCTACTATGTGTTCGCGTGTTGCATTGATAAAAAAGGTAGCCTCGGTTAAGTTTCCTTTGGGTGATTGGAGTGATTTGATTAACCGAGTTAGAGACTTCAGCAGTTCAGTCGCTGCGTCACCGAAGCACAACTACGCACACATAACCATGAAATGACGCAAGAACTCATTTCGCACCATTTGCTATAAATATTCTATCGAAGAAAACGTGTTTATTTCGCTTACTTGGTGTAAAAAAAGTATATTTTGAAACAAAAAATAGACGTCACTGGATACAACCATTTTTAATTATTATTTATACTCCATGTATTTATGAAAACAAGGTACTTCAGAACGAAGACGCGTGTGCCGTGGGGAACTGCTATACAAATTGCACGCAAGTTGGACTTGCGTCGCCGCAGCGGGGCGCTGGAGGCATGTGTGCACAACTCCATTGGATCTAATGTATCTCAGACCGCATTTGCGTTGCGGCATTGGCGTCGCACGTTGAAAAACCGGATGTGTGCACTGGGCCTTAGCGGACATAGGGGGGAGCATTCGATATGCATGGGAGTTACGAGAGCGTGAAAACTGTTCGAAACCACAGAACGATTGAAAGGTACACGGTCATTAAATTTAAATGTTAGTTCAAAGGTTTGTGTGAGAGGAATGCAATGGCATTGAATTAATGAAATTAAAATTTCTCAAATGAAGTCACTGCGAGCCAATTTGTTAAATGCGATCCATGGATCCAAAAACGAAAATTTACAGAAGGTTAAAATAAGTCCGCATTAGAAATACAAAAAGTAAATTTTTTCGCAGGTTTGGAGTTGTTGCCAGAACAAAGCTGGAAATATCTACTATTATAAAAGGAAGTGTTTGTCTGTCTGTGATCAAAGTCCTAACGAATCTATGGCACTTACAGTAATGGGATTTGGTACACAGGTAGTCCAAATTTTTTGCAATTTTTTGGATGCGCCGAATTTTACAATTCAATCTAGAATATTTTAAAATGAATTTAATGGAGTTTAATTATTTTTGTTTTCTTTAGTAACGTGGCAACTCTTAATGGCAACACCATAAAGAGATGGCAGATTCTAAATTTATTTTTTCCGTGTTTCCGTTTGAACGCTTTTTCACGAAGAACAAAAACAAATAAAAAGTTTCAACTGGAGTTATGTAGTTTTTTTCTTCTGTTTCATAGATTGTTATAAATGGAGTAAATATTTCAGCGGATTTGAAATCTAAGGAAAATTTCACATTAGATCGATATTTAAAAATATGATTTTCTTTAAACAAATAATTTTTAAATTATAGCTTCGGATATTTTTTCCCACACGAATTTGACCTCGATCGTGTTCGAAAAATCACAGATTCCATTTCCTACGCTCAAACGAATCCAGCCAAAGAAAGAAAAACAAATGAAAAAATTGGAACTGGTATTGTTTAGTTCTTTTTTATAAAATCGGAATTGTTAAAGATAGATAAAAATTTCAACGATTTTGAAATCTGCGGATGATTTGACACCAGATAGACACCTTACACATTTGATTTTTTTAATAAATAATTTTTCAATTAAATATTTATATTTCCGCAAGAGATTGTGACGTCACCCCGATGGAATCTCTTCGCAATTCGAATTTGGCCGCATTTGACTATGAGCGTTGCACGTGATGGCTGTTATCGAATAGGCTACGAATTTCCATTTGTTTTGCGAAGCTAACCAACACCACGGCAACGCCGTTATGGCTGTTATCCAATAGGCTACGAATTCCCATTTTGTTTGCGAAGCGAACCAAATGAGAAGTCGTAGCAATCACTGGGGGTTAGCGAGCAGTGGTCACACCTTGACTCCATGAAAAGAACTGTCACGGGCAACGCACTGCTGGCTACGCAGTGACTAGTAACCTACTAAAAGCTTATCCATATTCAATCTTTCTTGATCTTCCACCTTTGGATGCACTTCCACGAGAACTGCTCCCGACGATAAGTCTTGGCCGTGGCGATCGCTATAGAAACAGGTCTCACTTATTTTGAGTAGGGGTGACTCTTGGAGATGAGGTAATTTTATTTCGAGCCTCTTGGTGAAAAAAAAGAGGTAGTTTGCAAGTTTAGATTTTCACGGGGACAAATAGAAATATTTTCAAATGTGTTTCAAATTTGTCATCGTGTGTGTCAATGTGAACTTAATGCATTTCTCCAAGCATTAAGTTCACATAGTATCTTATTTACATTGGAATAATGTAAAATAAGATAAGGTCTCATTTTACGTTGATAGACAGGGAGTACACCTCATGGTAGACAGTCAGTACATCAGCATGGAAACTTTTAGCGGACCAGAGTGTAAACATTTTATCTGATAACACGACCAGAGGCTTTTTGGTTTTTCAGATACATTCTTCATTTTCATAAAGCTATAAATATAACAAGCACATTCTCTGCAGATACCGTCATTGTATTGTTGATTATGTGTGTATCTGGATTTCAAAGGTCAAGGCGAAATTGAACATCAGTTCAATTTATAGAAATGTAAGAATAAAAAGAAGACTTTTGGTTTTTGAAATTTCATTCATAAGAGATTTCCACTTACCTCAGGCCACCTACTGAAGCTCATCTCTGGAAAATTAAGCTTTTCGTACTCGTAATGGGGTATTGCATGCCACAAGCCAATAGCAGATGCAACCACTAAACCTAGAATACAAAAAACAACTTTCTAAAGACAACTGATTGCTATACAACTATACAAACCGATTTATAAAATTGATGAAATAAATGTGCTGTCAAAGCAATGGTTTTCAGGTAACACGAGGGTTAACAAACACTCTATAACAAAAAAAAATCGACGCACTAAGAAGGAGTTGTCCGATTTTGGAAATTAATTCTCTGGAAAATTAAGCTTTTCGTACTCGTAATGGGGTATTGCATGCCACAAGTTAATAGCAGATGCAACCACTAAACCTAGAATACAAAAAACAACTTTCTAAAGACAACTGATTGCTATACAAACCGATTTATAAAATTGATGAAATAAATATGCTGTCAAAGCAATGATTTTCAGATAACACGAGGGTTAACAAACACTCGATAACAAAAAAATCGACGCACTAAGAAGGAGTTGTCCGATTCTGGAAATTAATTCTCTGGAAAATTAAGCTTTTCGTACTCGTAATGGGGTATTGCATGCCACAAGCCAATAGCAGATGCAACCACTAAACCTAGAATACAAAAAACAACTTTCTAAAGACAACTGATTGCTATACAAACCGATTTATAAAATTGATGAAATAAATATGCTGTCAAAGCAATGATTTTCAGATAACACGAGGGTTAACAAACACTCGATAACAAAAAAATCGACGCACTAAGAAGGAGTTGTCCTATTCTGGAAATTAATTCTCTGGAAAATTAAGCTTTTCGTACTCGTAATGGGGTATTGCATGCCACAAGCCAATAGCAGATGCAACCACTAAACCTAGAATACAAAAAACAACTTTCTAAAGACAACTGATTGCTATACAAACCGATTTATAAAATTGATGAAATAAATGTGCTGTCAAAGCAATGGTTTTCAGGTAACACGAGGGTTAGCAAACACTCTATAACAAAAAAAATCGACGCACTAAGAAGGAGTTGTCTGATTGCGATACAAATGGGTGGATGTGAAGAGCATACATAGAAAAACGAACGATTAAAGTTTCAGAACAATTGAATGATTTATTTCAGAGTTTGACCGTTACAAATTGAGAAAGTCACTAAGGAGTTGGTCCACCTCTGGTCTGGATGCAAGCTGTCACCCAGCGTGGCATCAACTGAAAATGTTCCCGTATGGTGTCCAGCGGAATTTTTGCCCAAACTGTCTTCAACTGCCGGGCTAAATTATCAACATTTCGGGATGGTTGTAATCGCCTTCCCATAACGTCCCAAATGTGCTCTATGGCAGAGAGATCAGGAGACCTAGCTGGCCAAGGAAGTGTTGGGAAAGCTTTAAGACAATTCATAGCAACACGTGCCGTGTACGGCCGGACAATATTTTGTTAAAAAGTAAGTTCGGGGTGTCGCAAAAGGAACGATAACACAACCGGTCGTGGAATTTCGTCTACATACCGTTGTGTTGTGAGTGTACCAGAATTGACTAACAAAGGGGTCTGGCTATCAAAGGTGATAGCACACCAGACTATAACGCCCTGTTATGTCCATCTGTGGTGTGCGATAATAAGGGCAGGAACCACACGCTGCCCTAGACGTCTCCAGAAACGTATACGGTTGTCGTCAGGACACAGCTGGAAACGGGACTCGTCATTAAAGACTATACGTCCCCAGTCAGCACCGTTTCAAGTAGATCGAGCTCGGCACAACTCCTGGACAAATCTTTCCTGGTACGTCGATTGTTTTGCTATATTTTACAAATCGGGACTTTTTTTATGTATACAACTTTTTACCACATTTTTTTGTTGGTGTACCAAGACGTACAATGTTGAGAGAAGCTTCAAAAAGTGTGAACAATCTGTCGACCAGTCGTCACGTGACCGCTCTGTCTCCTTGGTTGACCGATTCGGTAACTTATCACCCCATTTGTCGTAATAACATCGTATGGTAGGTAGGTTAATGAAAGCGCGTTTCTATAGAAGGGCGACAAAAGTTGCGAAGTAGTCAAAATCCACTATTATCGTGTGATCAATCAATGGACAAATCAGATGATGAATCAATGGATGGGCGAATTTTCCTATCCCGTTGACCAATCAGATGATGAATGTTCGGTTCCACCCAGCAGTTGAAAATTGTCTAAAGGTCACGTTACTACTAACTTTGGTCCCATGACCCAAGAACCGGAGGGTTGCAAGTTCGAATCGAATCAAGACCACCGTGTGCACGGAGGGGCTGATGCACGTTAAATCTGTCATGGCCTCAAATCCTCATGTTGGTGTGGTATGGAAGTTTGGAGAGTGAGGTGCCAGTTCAGATGCGACCTCGTCATATGGCCGTGTTCAAAATTACGTTGTATCCTCGGACCATTCGGGTTTGATCCCTGAAAATCGCCAATGGCCCATTGTGTTTCTCCAGTGCGACGCTAGTTAAAATACCAACCCATGATCCTAGGCAAATAAAAAGGTTAAAATGACTAATTCTATAGATCCTCTATGGTCTATAAGATTTTCCAACTGGTGTCTTTAGCACGGAATGCGTACTGGAAATACAATCACGACGATTGTCATTCATGCTTTTGCGTAAGGCATTTTACGTGAGGTTCCTGACGAGCATTACCCCTATTCCAAAATCGACTGATTCAGGTTCGACTGCCTTTTCATTAGAGTCACTCTATACTCACAAAGAGTATTCAAAACGGGCAAATTTTTTCAAATTACTGGAATCAAGAAATGACCGATACATCGATAAAAACACTCGGCCCAATGCTTTTCTTCTGACCGGGTGTCAACGGTAGCCCAGTCGGAAGAGAAACGGATTTCCAACAGGTGGATTGCGAGTTCGAGATTAGGTTCGACCAAAGACTGTGTAGTACATGGGGGCTGGTGCACGTTAAATCTGTTTCGATCTAGCTCACATTGCCGTGGCGTGGAAGTTTGATGAGTGAATGGGGTGCCAACTCATCGTGCTGTTCTCATCATCTGACCGTGGTTCAAAATGATGGGGTGTTGTCCTCGGATCTTTCTATGCGGGCTCGATCCCGGACCGTCGCCAATAGCCCGTTGTGTTGTTTCATTGCGTACTACCATTCTACCTATTCATTAACTACCTACCTAACGAACTTTTAACACCGGTAATCGTGTGACATAGGTGTAGAGACAGGCGAGTTAACGTCACATGCGCGAAAACGCCATCCATCGCAAGGTGGGTGGTACTACCAAAAGGACATCGGAGGTTATTGTAGATTCCGGACGTGTCTGATAGGTTCTTCGGAACGTTGAGATATCTAATTTGGTTGTAAAATAGTGTTCTATGTTTAAAGTATTCGTCCTGTCTTAGTCTCTGCTGTGCTCTGTGTCACAATAAACTTGTATGTTTAAAGAATTGATTCTTAATTGGATTAAAAAAGCTACACAACTCGGCAATCCTCACAATAAGTTTGACTGCTTTTTCGTCGGATCCCGTACTGTTATCTCAAAGAGTATTCGAAACGTGCGAATTTTCACAAATCATTACAAGCAATGACCAATAAATCCAAATAAGGCCCGGTGCACACATCCGGTTTTACAACGTGCGCCGCCGCTGCGGCACCGAACCCAACTATGCACACATAACCGTGAAATGACGTAAGTACTCATTTCGCGCTATTTGCGATAAATATTCTATCGAAGAAAACGTGTTTATATTTTGCTTACTTGGTGTAAAAAAAAGTATATTTTGAAACAAAAAATAGACGTTACTGGATACAACCATTTTTAATTATTATTTATACTCCATGTATTTATGAAAACAAGGTACTTCAGACCGGAGAAGCATGTGCGGCGCCGTGGGGAACTGCGGTAGAAACTGCACGCAAGTTGGACGTGCGTCGCCGGAGGTATGTGTGCACTACTCCATTGGATCTAATGTATCTCTGACCGCACTTGCGTTGCGGCAGCGGCGCCGCACTTTCAAAAACCGACTGTGTGCAACGGACCTAAATTCGCCCACAATGTTTTTTTTCTGACCGTGACAAAATTACCTCGTTTTCTACACCTTTTAATAACGTGCAAAGGTCCAAATCTTCTTTGGCATAAAAATTACACTTCTAAATCTGTTTTCCCATTCTGAAACCAAATCCTGTCTGCTATTAGATACAATTTTTGTATTATCGGTATGCGTGAGAAAGTATTTTTAATATAAGCATATATGTATCAAATCTATTCCCAGTATATTTGTCCATCGTTTCATTTACATTTGAAAGCCGTTGTCATCCTTTATGAATCTTTTATGCGAAATCTTTCCTCCACAAATAGCTGCTACCGATTCTTACCTCCATCATCATTCGTGCATGGGGTGAATTATTGTCAAGAAGCTCTCGCATGACTAGCTGGATGACCCACATCGAAGTTATATCACGTTTATTTTATCCTGTTTTAGTAATTACCGATTTGTTCTTCAATATTTACGGCATGTGAAGGGTATAAATTTGTGTGCAGACATATTTTTTCTTCTGTCACACCATTCAAATTTCCTCCGAGTACTATCTAGGTGAAGTTGTCAACCTGAGAATGAGTGATTTTTGAATTCCGTTGTTCTAGAATAGACAGTGGTCTCTCTTATATGACCCATGGGAAAAGATTCCTCGATTTATTTTCACAATTTGTCGTTATAAGGCTTTATTGGGAAAACTAAAACGCGTTTGACAGTTTACGAGTGTCGATTACAATTTTAGCTTTATGAATATTCTTGTCTGAATGACAACACTGAAATTGAGAGCCGTTTCTGCAACTAGTCTTTCCATGTAATTGTAGCAAGATCATGCAACTCTATAGCTGAATTAAAACATATACGTAAACAATGGGGTACAGTTGGATAATGAATCCAGTATCTGTAGATTTTATATTGTTTGTATCAGTTTATTTCCCTTCTCCAATATACAAATGTAGCCGATTTCTGGAAGATTTAGTTGTAACGTAACTTAAGGTATCTGCACACTTCGGAGAACTTTTTAAAAAATTGCTATGCAGAAGCAATTTAATATTATTTTTATAATTATTTGTGTTCAAAGTTAATTTTGCACTATCAATAATTAAAATTAAAAAAATATATTTAACAAAAGGGAATTTTTGTGTGTAAATTTGAAGATTTTTCGAAAATTTTAAAAATGATACTGCGCATACAATTTAAATTAGCAGCAAAATAACAAGATCAGAGTAAATTTCATGATGTTATCTAGTGCTTCCACTAAAAGTAGAAACATATTAAAAAAAATAAAGGTTTTATGACTTATTGAAAAATTGGAAAAGGATTTTTGACCATTTTTCAACATTGATGTTCAAATGAAAGCTCAAAAATAAGCAAAAAATAAAGAAATCAATTTGATTCTAGTGCATGCACTAGAAAACACTATTTCGAATGTGCATAAAAAATTTATAAATATACATCCATAACTTTTTTAGTTATCATTTCTGGAATTCAATGTTTTATGCCTAAAATGTAATTCTGAGAAAAATGCATGCAAATAAAATCCAAGAGAGCAAAGATAATGCGAAATTCTTTTAACAAATAAGTGAATTTTATTAAAAAACTTTGGTGGCCAATTTATAGAAACATAATTATTACATGTTTTGACTTACTATAGTAGATATAAGGTATAAATTAAGGTAAAAATAAAATATTCTTATTATTAGTTCCGGTTTCATTATGCTATTTCCGATATAATAAACGATTTCGTTCAAATTTTAAATCAACTTAACTTTGTTTCTATTAGTCGCACATTGAAAGTTTAAACTGTTTTAGAAGCACAAAAGTACAGGGAATTTGTAAGTAGAATTTAAAAAAAAATTGCACATTTTCGTCAAAATTGTCTTTTTTAATGTATGATGTGGAGGTTCGCAGTTCTCTGCAAGGTACTCCGTAATTGATACGTCCGTTCCGGTGCAGATACCTTAAGACAGGCCACATTTGAACAAAGCGACAAAAATGATAATGAATCTCGTAGCGGTTGAATTTGCCAAAAAAGGTATGTTGCCATGCGTCAATATACAGTTAAGGCCTATTAGGTACAGCTGTATTCTGTGCCCCGTTTGGTGGCAACGCTCTTGGCGCGTTTTTTAGCGCACATTTAGTTGCGAGTTGTGGCAGGTGAAGGCAACCCATTTTTATTACCGTTATTCCGGTTTTTATTGCAACCTCGGCAAGCGGAAAATTTTTATTTTTATTTTGAATCTTCTAAAGATTTCTTTTCATATCCGTTAAATTGTCCTTTGATTTCATTGGTTCTTTCGAATTTTTTTCCCCAATTCTTTTCCCGTTTCATGTAAATTATAAGAATTAAAACATCCAGCATCAGGTTGTATCGTTTCTTGACATTTTCTTTTGAAAATCGTTTTCTTTTTGCATTCGAAAATGACTTTTTCTGTAAACATGTTTTTTCAAACTTTTTAAATTTTTTTTTTAATCTTTTAATAAATTTTTGTTTAAGCTCATTATATACCGTTGTAAAAAATTAAAAACTCTTTCTTTGGCGACCTAAAAAGTGTGTCAAGAACGTTGCCACCAAACAGCTCAGATAATGTAGTTGTATCGCCGAATTCTGTGCCAAGCACGCTAGTGAAATCTATCCTTTTGTATTCAATTTAAATCGGAACATTTTGTTATGGATAAAGTGACTTCAGCCTCATTTGTCCTGTATCTCAAAGAAGTCTATTTTCGATTCTACCTATATTAAGTATGAAAAATCCAATGAGATGTTATAAAAGTACGGAAATAAAGCTTACCAGCAAGTAATTGCAGCAGTCCTGTAGCAATGATATTACTATGCGATCGCCTCCAGCATCCCACGAGGCCGGGGAAAGCTGACAATGTGGAGAACAGGAAGGACACAATGAACAGCGCCACCACAGACCTTGCCATGTCTACGGGAATACAATGCGATCGTCAGTACGAATGCTGAAGCTAAGAAATTCATCTTATGCAAAACAGACGAAAACCTTAGTCAAATTAGCAGTAAAGAGTTCAAAAACTTCAAAAACAACGACTAATAAGGATTTAAAAAATGAAAAAACTTTAAAAACAACGACTATTAAAGATTTAAAAAATGCAAAAACATTAAAAACAACGACTAATAACGATTTTAAAAATGCAAAAACTTTAAAAACAACGACTAATAAAGATTTTAAAAATGCAAAAACTTAAAAAAAAACACCGATCAATAAAGATAAAAAAACTTGGAAAATATCGCCATTTCGTTTAATCTAGACGTTTACCATCATCAGAAACTGGCTCGTGGAACGCAGCAAGGTGAAAATCGTCTGCCTTTCGTGATGGGTTGAGAAATCAACGGAAGATTCTCGTGGGCAATGATCTTTTAACAACCACTAACATACAAACCTTGAATCGCCAAAAAAACAGAACTTTTTTAAAATTTGCCTTATTTCGCAAGAGAGTGTGACGTCACGCCGATTGGATCTTTTCGTAATTCGAACTTGGCCGCATTTAACAGTGACGAGGCAATGCCGTGATGGCTGTTATCCAATAGGCTACGAATTCGTAGCGATCACCGGGGGTTATAGAGAGCAGTGGTCCCACCTGACACCACAAAAGTATCTGTCACGGACAACGCCGTGTTGGCCACGCACTGGCTAGTTTCACTATAAATTAAAAGATGAAACATTAAATTAGGCCGTTGTCAGATACCAGGTAGCAAAATAACCCTTTTATTATCCTATGCCCATTAAATAGAATCGTTTCCACACAAAATATAAGTTAAGCAAAATTAAATGTGTTTAGTCATTTAATATCAGCAGTCAAACACATAAAAAATATTGAAATTTTGGAAAAAAATAAAATATCAGTTCAAAAATAAATACGTATAAAAATTCTTAACATAATTTTTAGGAAGAAATTGATATTCCATTCTTTACTTTCTGCTAAAACAATTTTGTTGGAAAAAGTAGTTTTACAGCAATACTGGTAAAATAATCTAAATTGAATACGTGTTCCGAATTTGGCGTGAGTTGGTCTAACAGTGTACATTTGTATCTCTACTATTATAAAAAGAAGTGTTTGCGTTCTTGTGGTGTCCAGACGAATTTATAGGAATTCCAGTAATGAAATTTTGCACACAGGTAGCTCTAATTTTATGCGAAGTTTGTGCGGAGCCCTAATTTTAAAATTTAATCTAGAACATTTTAAAATTAATTTATTGGCATTTATTTATTATTTGTTTTTATTAGAATGGCAACAGTGTGACGAGATCACAGATTCAAAAGTTATTTTTTTCCTTTCATTTCCTGAACACAAACAATTCGACTGGCGTTTATTTCTTTTTATTCTTTAGTCCAAGAAAATTTCAACGGATTGGAAATCTGAGGAAAATTTTACACCAGATCAATATCTTAAATGGAATTTTCTTTAAAAAATATTTTTTTCAATTGCAACTTTCATATTTTTGCTATGCGAATTTGGAAGATATTCACTACGAACACAATAAGGACTATTCGAGGTTTCTATTTACACGATTGTTAAGAGATAGTGTAAAAACTTTAACGGATTTGAAATCTGCCCAAAATTTTGCACAAGATCGATACTTCAGGTAGCCGAATTTTATGCGATGCTGCGACATGCCCATGTCATGTCGGTTGGGGGGGGGGGACTAATTCTCAAAATTCTTGTTTATTTTTTATTTTTCATGTTTTCAGTATCAGTAAGGACACGTAAATAACCGTCACGGGCTACGCCATGCTGGCCTGCCAGAAGAGAATAAACAAACGCCTACTCAGTTTTATATTTTTAGACGAGCATTATACTTACGTAGCCGCATCCATCTTTGATCCGTAAACGAGTCGGAGATTCCATTATCGTTGATGTAGTAATCGATGTTCAGGCATTGCGTTTGTACGGGAGACATGTACGTCTGAACTGCAAAGAAAAAAATTCTTAGTTTCATTGTTTTTTCTTGATAGAATTCTAAGATGCAGGTCAAATGCAATATTGAATCGAAAACACGAGAATTTTTGAAATACAGATCTGCATTTTATTATAACTTCGTAGGTGTTTACGCAACATTGTTTGTTGTTTCTAATCCTCAGTATCTGACGAAGTCAGACAAGGTCCATATGATCATTGACTCCCAGAAAATCCAGCACAATAAGAGGATCCGAGTAGATATCCTCTCTAGAGTGTTTACAGCAGGTGTTTACGCAACATTGTTGTTGTTTGGTGTCTCTAATCCTCAGTGTCTGACGAAGTCAGACAAGGTACATAAGTCCATTGACTCCCAGAAAATCCAGCACAATAAGGGGGTCCGAGTAGATATCCTCTCTAGAGTGTTTGCAGCAGGTGTTTACGCAACATTACTACAGCATAGTAGACGAACCGTTATTTCACATCCAAAAAGCTGAATATAGTAGAAAAGATTTTCCTACAGACGAGTAAAATTTTCTTCGAAAGCTTTTTCGACTAATGTTTGAGGTGATTTAACCCTCCAAGCGGTTTCGACGCGACATCTCCTCCACCACGATCTGACCAATTTTGCTAATGACGAGATATCTCGTCATCAAGATACTCATTGCCGATTTTTTTTCATGATGTCGAGATCAAGATATAACCAGCTTCCTTCTAATGACGAGATGCATCGTCGAGACAACAACCAGGATGGTGAAAGTTGAAAGGGGGAGCTCAACTTATTAATTTACACCACGAACCCCCGTATTCTATGCTTCATTACCAGGTTAGAGGATAACATACCGAAATGGCTCCTTCCCTCTCCAATGCCAGTTATGGAAGTATAGTCCATCGAGCATTCCGTTGGCGAGGCCATGGCAGTCTTGGTGTCACCCCGGAGCACCATGGTAGATACTGCCACAACTCACCCACCGTGAACTGGGGACACATACCTTCCTGGAGGACTTTGGGGAAGCTGGACCTCATTTACGTATGTCTTGTAGAAACCAAAGAAACTTCAGGCAGCCAATCCGACTTCGGTACATGAGCGACAAATTCATTACGAAGCACATCAGTCTATCTTTTGATTTATCCTCTTGATGGTTTCACCAAGAAATCTCGTCCATCAAGATCTGACCAATTAATGACGAGATCAAGTTCTGATTATTCTGACGTGTATATGTACTAGCGATGCGACATCGGCAGCAAAACATCAATGTTAAAAATTAAAACATCGATGTTGATATTGCATCGCCCCAGAACCATCGATGTTTTTATAACAATAATTATTGTTAGTTATAAAATAAAACTTCGATGTTAAACAAACATCGGCTCCAATAAATCGATGGTAAATACATCAATGTTTTTTTATAAAACATCGATGTCGCAGCCCTACTTTTCAGACCCTTCATACTTGGCACTTTGGTCATTATGTATGTTCAATTTAGTAATTATAAAAAAGTTATGCAACTTTTTAATTATTATTTTTTTTATTTTTATAATGGTACTTTTTTTATTTAAAAATAAAACATCGGCAAGTAAAAACATTGAAAATTATAAACATCGACGTTCAAAACACATCGGCTCCAATACATCGATGTTTTATAATCGTCGACATCCATGTCGCATCCCTAATATGTATGTATATTGTAATAAGTTGATCGTGGTTGACCAGTTGAAAGAGTAACGGATTAGCAGCAGGGGGGGGGGAGAATGCCAGTTCACAACTAAAGATAGACCGTCGTGTACGTGGAGGTGCACGTTAATTCTGTCGTGGCCTCAAATATCCTCACGTAGTGTAGAGGTTCGGGAAGTGGGGTGTCATCTCAGGTGTTGGCCACGTCATTCGACCAAATAAGGTGTTGAAATCCCGAAAAACCCTTGACAACTTAAAATTAACCATTAATGACAATTTTTAACAGACAACCGAAATCGTCAAATTCAGTTGACAAATGTTTGTTAAGTTGATAACTGATCACAAAACTTTTTTAAATATTATTATCAAAAATTAGCAACAACCGTTCACACAGTTGTCATAGACAATGTTTCCTGGAAAGTGCGAACTCTGATTTCCCATTTGAAGGTCTTCCTTTTAAATGCACATATCGTTTTGGCTAATCCAATTCAAAACTGTTTTCGCCCAAATGGATAAAATACCTTCTAATAAAATTCCTGGGTCTTTTTAGCACCTATCACAAACTGCCAAGAGGAATGGAATAACAATTGCGGGGAGAAGAATTTCGGGGAAAAATAACTTTCGAACACGACTGCGCTTCTCTGCATTGCAAAGAAGATAATGATGGCATCACAAGGCCGATCCAATGTCAAAAACACCGCAAAAAATGAACCTCTTTAAGAAGGTCAAGGGCACACTCGGAACCTGGTCGCACTTGACTGCGCATGCGTGTTCGGATGTAGCGTGAATGGCTGCGCAACCATTTGGGCATCGCATCTTATGGCCTATTTTTCTTTCCGATTTCCTCCTCTTGATCATGACACTTTTACCCAAAATGAGTCACTTGAAAGCAGATACCGAAACAAAAGAGTCGAGCAAAAATGTACACCGATTCTTCAGGTGGTAGTAATTGGAATCTCATTTAACGAGGCTTATTACAGCTTAATTATTTTTATCAAACGGCAAGAATTTTTCAAACATAATGTTTGAAAGTGAATACTGGGAGTGGAATATATCGATACTCCTGCGGCTTCAGCAAGGATGTAGGCCAGCAATTAAGGACTAGGTCAAATGCGTATGTTAATTTAAAAACCAACAGACGAAGTCATATGGAGACAGACTTAAAAGATTTGTTCCTTCATCTGCATCAATAAATAGGTCTTCTCAGCAATTTATATGAAGAATGACACAAATTGATGTATTTGTATATTACTAATAATACATTTGATGTTTAATTGACCCTTTTATGGTGTCTGGGGTCTCGCCTCCTCTGAAAGAGTTAAGGCTAATGTGTATAAATATTCTTCCATCTGATATTCTGGTGTCAAGGGGTGTTCTAAATAGGCGGTGGGAACACAGTGCCTCACCTTTTCCCTCCCGGTGGTTGTTTCGACGTGATATTTCGTCCATAGGAAAACTGGCTACATTGAAAGACATCATAACTCGCCATTAGAATCAGTTGGAAGATCAACAGATTAGCAAGTGGAGGGTTGAAAGTTCGAGGCTAGGTTCAGCCTCAAACCGTTGTGTTCATGGGGGCTGATGCACGTTTAGTACATCGTGGCCTCAAATGTTCGCACGTTGGCGTGGTGTGGTGCCGGCTCGAGTGTTGACCTCGTCATCTGACCGTGGGTCATGATAACGAGGTGTTGTCTTTGAATCTTTCCGTTCGGGATTGATCCCTTATCGTCGTCAATAACCCGTTGCGTGCTCCAGTGCGATTTTATATAACTACCTACCTCATTCGTCATTAGAAAAATCCCCTGATCTTAATCTCGTCATCATAAACAACGCCATTACCTTCACCATTCAAAATTCGATCGGCATTCTCGATGAAAACGACGAGGACACGTAATTTTGAACCACGGTCATATGACGATTAAACGTCTGTAAAACTACAAGTTTAACAAAACGTCTGGGATAAAACCTTTTCAAATGACTAAAAATACGGTGGAGCATATTTGAAAGCAAATATTTTCCTCTTCACACATGCTACCATCTGATTTAGCAACTCAATTTTTCTATTTCTCATGGCTGGCTATCCCTTACTTACCCCAGCTCAGGTGTTGCTTCGTCATCTGACCGTGGTTCAAAATTACGAGGTGTTGTCCTCGGATCTTTCCCTTAAGGGATTGATCCCGGACCGTCGTCATTAGCCCGTTGTGTTGCTCTAGTTGACGTTAATTTCAAAATTACCAATTACCCTTACTTATCCCACAGCTCTAATGCTGTTACCAGGGCCACGGTAACCCGGATGGACGAGTAATGGACTAGCGTCCGGAGAGATGTAAGTTCGAATTGAAGCAAAGGTCGTAGTGTAAATTGAAATGTCCTCACGTTGGCGTTGTGTGGAAGTTTGTAGATAGGTATTTTAATTAACGTCGGACTGGAGCAACACATCGGGCTATTGACGACGGTCCGGGAACAATAATCCAAGCGGAGTGGAAGTTTGGAGATTGAGTGTACCAGCTCAAAAGTGACCTCGTCATCCGACCGTGATTCGAAGTTGCAAGGCGTCGTCCTCGGATCTTTCACATCGAATTCAATCTCAGACCGTCGCCAATAGCCCGTTGTGTTTCTCCCGTCAGTTAAAATACCTAAAATAACGACCTCGAAACCGTATATTCATCGAAGAGCAATATAGCCGAACTGGGGGGCCCGCCCCCTGCTCGCTGACGCTCGCCGACCCCCGGAGGATTGCTTTGCAATCCTCATTCGTTCACTGC
Organism: Metellina segmentata; assembly: GCA_947359465.1. Taxonomy (NCBI): domain Eukaryota; kingdom Metazoa; phylum Arthropoda; class Arachnida; order Araneae; family Tetragnathidae; genus Metellina; species Metellina segmentata. The sequence goes on from OX375881.1 coordinate 33,908,402, forward strand.
GCGAACCTATGCTTGCTTCGCTCACATCCATGAAGACATGTGTCCTAGCAGAAGGGATTGTTTAAAAAAGATCATATACCAAAAAAATATTTTTCAAATCTAAATTTGGTATATTACAGAAAAGATATATACAGTACCTCTGGAATCAGAATTCAAATGAAACCTTTGAGCAAATTTTGACTCGAAATGTGAGCGCTGCTTTGGAAATTGAATACCCAGTATGTTGTTTATGTGTACATTTCCCCAGCACTCGAGCCACCCACACTTTTTCATTTAGTTTGTTGTCGAAAGTTGTAGTGCAAGCGTCTTGTTGAACTATAATGGTTGGCCTTGAAAATAACCGTTTTTTAAATGGCCCTGGAAAGATCCTCCGATTTCTTTGATTTCTAGTTATAAACTGCAACAGCTCGACTAAAAATTTTTTTTTTCAATAAAATTTCATCCGATAACGCTATAAATTCAATTGAGGCGTGAGGCTACGTGGTAAACAAATAAACATACAATGTTGCCAAAACGCGATAACAAATAACGTCTTTTTTGCTTGCCACGTAAGAGAATTATATATATAGATGCGCGAGGTTACATCTAGTTATCGCATCGTTATATGTAATCACGGTATAAAGATGGGTTTCTGTACTTATTCTAATGACTTCAGTTGGCAATGAAATAATTCAACCCAAAAAACTCCGAACTTCCACTAAGTATACCATTATTTACGCTGTCTGAGAAGCTTCTTCGGAACATTGACCCAATTCGGAGAAAGTTGCTGAGGGGCAGTGTTAATGGGGTACTTTTGCCATATCGTAATCAGCGCCAGTGGCTCCTAGTCTAGCTTCAACCACCACCTGTATGACTGGAATAGATGTCAAAGGGAATGAAGTGATTCAGACAAGTAAAATGATATCGAACAGAAGGGCATTGACCAGAATCGTATGCTTTCTGAAAATGGAACAACTCGCTATTCTGTTATTGTAGTTAGGCCTACAACCATCCTTTCGTAACAAGTATCTTAAGTGTTATATTTTGTGGGTGAGTTCTGGGGCGACATCGAATTTTTTTATTTAGTTTTTATATCTGGCAACGTCAATTTATATACGAACAGCATTGTATTGTCAGAACTGATGTTCGCCTAAATGTGTTTCGTTTTCCGTCCATTGATAAATGTGTAAATAAATGTAAAAAATCTATTGGATTATGGTTTTGATTTGTTTACAAGGAAATGTACTGCGTTTTGTGTAATATCCAAGGCCTTCAGAACTTTTATCTCGTGAGATTTAACTCAAGATTGATCGCACGTCCTTCTCAATATAAAGTGTATTAGCTTTTCAATTCAGCATCCGAAATAAAGAGTGTGGCCAAGTGAAGAATCACAAGGGAAAAGACTTGTATTCGATAGTCACATTTGAGGACGGCCATATACTTTTAGGGTATGTGGGAAAACCATACAATTATGATTTAGATATGTTGATTTCCATGGACGTCAAGTAGGGAAAATTATTGGTAAGGGGAAGTAAAACCTAAGTTGCTTCATTTGTAGGTTTTCCAAATTTTTTAACTTGCTTATACAGATAATTCTACTGATATTATTAGCATGATTATCCCAGATGCCCCAAATACAGTTGGTGTTGAAACGACCCTACTTCTGGCTGGTCATGATTGTTTAGCTAAACATCTCTACCATCTAAATATTATGTGAGCCGCGGTAGCTCAGTCAGTAGAGCGTCGGGCTCGCATCAGAAGGGTTGTGGGTTCTGTCCTCGGCGGAGCCTGCAATTCTGATGATTGGGAGATTGGCGCTTCGACCTGGCTAAAGACCGTTGTGTTCACTAATGGTGACTGGGGCACGTTAAATAGGTCGTGGTCACAAAGTCCCCCATGTTCCCATACCAAATCAATACCTGTGGGGGTACCTGATCAGGTGGTTATCGGCCTCTGATTTGGATCTAAATTACGATATGTGTGAGTGAATGGATGTATGAAAGGGGCCTTCCTCCCCTTTCAAACAACAACATGTATGTCGGTGAATGGATGGTCATGGTGAATGGATGTGTCATGTATGTCGAGCAAAAGTCGGACTTCCTCTCAATGGGGCTCAATAACATGGAAGGCGCACCCCCTCGCTTCTTGCCGTCTTCGACGGACCTGGCACTCCTATGGTCTGCCAGTGTAGGCATGAGAAACAACAACAACACGAAAGGACAGACCCGAAGACATCGCGTAAGTTTGAACAACGGTCGGATGGCGAGAACAGATGATCTGGCAGCCTACTCTCCAAACTTCTACACCACGCCAACGTAAGGACATTTGAGGCCGCGACAGATTTAACGTGCACCAGCCCCCCCCCCATTGTACACGACGGTCTTTGACTGGATTCGAACTCGTAACCATCCGGTAGCTAATACTATACTATTCCCACCGGACTACCGCGACCCTACAAGGTTGTGGAAGGTTCCTGAAACAGTATTTAACTTTGTTAGACAATATTGAACAGTGATTAATATATTTAAAAAAAAAAAAGTTATTTGTTGTGACAGTGAAATTACTTTTTCTAATCTTAGAACTGAAGGGACTTTTTGGCTAACCCAATGTTTTTGTTTATTGAAGCCTATTTCTATTGCGTATGTTTCTTAATTTTTTAAGACGATGTTGTGAATTGAAATAATTTGTCGATAATATAATCGAGGATATAATTTAAAAACTCTTTTATTTACGAATTTTTGTACATTAACAGATTCCGTGGCTCTGAAATAGTAATTCCATGCGGAGTACTGCTATGCATCCATACAAAAATTTAGGCAAACGAGAACAAAATTTTAAAAATATGTTTCAATGTTACCACAACTGGCGTTAAAATAATAAAAACTGCAAACGATTCTTAATTCTTCGCGAGTTAAGATATCAATGAGCGCGCACAAACAATTGTTGTTTAGAATGCAATATAGTCAGATAATTTTGTAAGGAGGAAAGATATTAACTTATTTTTAAAGTGGGCATGTGTGTGTGACGGGGAAAATTGAGAACGACTGAACATGGACCTATTTAAAAAAATTTAGACTTGATAGAAACAGAAAAAAGGAAATGTGTTACTCGAAATTAAGGAACAATTGAAACTTTGATATCGTCGAGTAGTAACACATAAGTGAAACACACTTTGTCCAAAAACAGTTCTGCTTAAACGAAGGAGAGAAATTTTACTATTCAAGCAAAGCGAAAATTGTAATTTTATCATTTCAAAAATGATTTATTACGCTTTGTTATTTACACAATTTATTTCCGTTATTCAGAGAAGAGTACTTTCATTCTGATTATGGTTGTTATAGCAACTTGTTAATAAGATAATAAACTATGTTCTCCCTCTCTCTCTCTTCAGTTTGCGCGTTTTTCGTATATTCTAAATGTTTGTCAAGCAGAAATCTAACCTTCATGCAAAAAGATAGTGGGATTTAGTGGGTATTAAACCATCACCACGTTCAGGTTTAAAAAAAAGAACTTTGAGTATGTTTCAGTTATTTGCCGACGATATTTTTCATAATTAGTTAATATGAACCGAAACTTTGAAATGAAGCAGCAAGTAGAACGCGAATCCATCAAAACTCCAAAGATGACAGTTTATATTTTATAATAAACTTTATTCGTAAATAAATCAAAAAAATTATGCAAGCGATAATTAAAAAAAACTACAACTCAAACGAGTTTCTCACAACCTTCTTTTGATTTTCGGAACTAATAAAGAGAAAATAAATGATCGAAGAGTCATGCAAAACTTAATGAATACCTGTGGGATATCCAACACAGTTCATTCATACAATTCCCCACGTTTATTAACAATACGTTGAAGAGTTCAATAGAATGCGGCAAATATTTTCTCTTCAAGCTTTTTCTTTCATTAAGAGCCCCGAGGAGCCGAAACGCGTCCCAAGACATCCATTGTGGTGAGATTGCTGCATAGCTATTATCGTTGAACTTCCGGCAAAACAAAACGCACGGCTGACTGCAGAGATGACTTCAGAAGACGTTCTTTCAATGGATGGCTATATTTCACTCAGATCGTCGAAGCATTGTAAACGGATTTTATCTAATTCTTTTATGCTTAGCTGTGTTATTTCCAGACGGTGTTTTGATGAGCAAAATATATACTTTTGTGGTGAATTGAAGGAATTTATCTATAAACTTTTAGTGTTTTACCAAGAAAAAAACTGCCAAAAAATTACAGAGAAATTGATACAACGTTCGTCGAAAAATATGCTTTTCTGTATTTTGATTGGGGAAGATGCAATTATTTTATTTATCTATCACTTGCACTTATAAATTTAATACTCGAAATAACAAAATTTACTGGCCTTCTGTAAGTAATTTTTACCGAAACGGATAAGTCAATCCGGAATCTTTCCGACCTCGGCCATTCCGAATTTCGGACTATTTGCATTTTTTGTCAAAAAAACATCTAACAAACCCCTTCCCGCGTGAATTTTGCGTTTGCAATAGTAAAATAACAGATATATAAATCGGAATAATTTTTTAAAAAGGAAAATTTTTTTAAATTCAATTCAACAAATTTTACTTGCAGATCTAATTTTTCCAGTGTGGTATTTACTCTGAACATGTCCGTTATTTTGCGTTGTTCCATCAATTAGGTCCAGGCTTAACTCCTTGTTCTTTAAAAATTGTCCGAAAGATGTAAAAAAGTGAGAAACACACAAAAAGTAAACACTCCAGTTAGCTAAACGCCCGGATTTTGGACAATTCCGGATTTGGGACTTTGTACTGTAATTAATTAATTAGCATCACACTGAAAAAACACAACAGGCAATTGGCGAATCAATACCCAAGGGAAAGAGCCGGGGCCACCACGTAATTTTGAATCACAGACAGATGACGAGGTAACACCTGAGATGGCACCCTACTCTCCAAAATTCCACACCTCGTCAACGTGAGGAAACTTGAGGACACAAGAGAGTTAACGAGACGTATGTATATGACGGTCTTAGTTTAGACCGAGTTTTGAACTCTCAACTCTTCGTTTGTTATAATCCGCTGATCTTTTAACTTGGTTCTTGCGGCCCTCATTTACATTTTGGATGAAGGTAATAGAATTAGTGCTTGAAATAACGCGAACAAAAACTAATCTTTCAAAATAACACTAACACTATAACAAAAATTCAATAATCGTAAGAGATAGAAGAGTAAGATATTATTTCGATACTATTGCTACATTTTCAACCTGCCTCAACCACTTTCCGCAAAAAATATTTCTTGTTCACAGAGCAGATTTCAGTGACTTTACTTGCATGGAAGTATTTTATTTGGTACAGATGGCACTGAGCTAAAACATTTATGGATGGGAAAACTTCTTGGATGAAGACACTTTATGAACGTACTTTGCACACAACGAAAGTGTAGTATTTTTCATTTCAGGTAGTTAATCAACGTCGCACTGGAGCAACACGACGGGTAAGTAGCTGACGACGGTACAGGATCAATCCCAAAGTGAAGACCCGTGGACAACACCCCATCACTTTGAATCATGGTCAGATGACGAGGTCAACACATGAATCGGGCACCCCGCTTGCCAAACTTCCACACTACACCAAAGTGAGGACAATTTGAGGCCCAGACAAATTGAATGAGCGTCAGCCCCCTAAGGTCTTCGTTTGGACCGAGTTTTGAACTAGCACCCTTCCGGTTGCTAAGCCGTTACTCTTCCAACTGGGCTACCGCATTCCCTAGAGGTATCTCTAAAGGAAGTGTTTCTCTGTCTGTCCATCTGTCTGAGATCAAAGTCCTTACGAATCTATGGCACTTACAACAATGGGATTTGGCAACAAATATTTTGCAATTTTTGGGTCTCGCCGAATTTTAAAATTCAATCTAGAACATTTTAAAATGAATTTAATGACCTATTTAAGTATTTTTGTTTTCCTTGGAATGGCAACACCATTAAAGATCACAGATTCTAAATTTATTTTTTCCGTTTCATTTTGCATAGGAACGATTTGTCAGCAGACTAAAAAACAAATAAAGTTTTAACTGCAGAAATGCAGTTCTTTCTTTATCTCCTAGATCTTTAAAGAAGAGTAAAAAATTCAACGGATTTGAAATCTGTGGAACATTTCTCACTATATCAATACCTAAATATATGATTTTATTTAAATAAATAATTTTTAAATTGAATATCTTTTATATTTTCGCAAGAGACTGATGTCACGCCAACCTTCGCGTTCGAGAAATTAACAGATTCCATTTCCTGCGCTCATACAAATTCCGCGAAGGAAAGCAAAACAAATAAAAACATTTCACGCCGATTGGATCTCTTCGCAATTCGAAATGGCTGTTATCCAATAGTCTATGAATTCCCATTTGATTTGCGAAGCAAACCAACACCTCGGTCAACTCCTCGGTGATGGTTGGTATCCAATAGGCTACGAATTATAGCAAACTAAATGGGAATTCGTTTTTAATATAGAGAGATTTATTAGTTTTTTTCTCCCTTGAACCAACGCTTTCGACCTCTTTAGAATTTTCACGGGCAACGTCGTGCTGACCATGTAGTGGCTAGTTTGAAATACGATAGATCAATAAAGGAATAGTGATGATATGCGAAGGTCAACTAATTTAAAATAATGCGTTTAATTAGAGAGTAATGTCGAAATACTACTTTGAGGTTAATAATCCCCTTCATTAATATCCCCACAGAAAACATAAGGAAACTTATTACTAACCATTCCGTCAATACTTAAAATAATCTAATCATAATGTGTTTAGTTGCGTAGGAATGTCGAAATACTACTTAAAGGTTAATGCACGCTTCTCCAAGGACAAAAATACCAGGAATAGTTTCAATCCTGTGTCAATATCATTGACTATACCATTGAACTTATAAAGACCACAATTAATCATTGAAGCATAGCATTTCACCAGCTGATCATGAAAGGCATCGAGGTTATTTTACTCTTCCGGTTGCCATTGTTGACTTAAGTAATTTCAATTACGAACCGAAGCATTTAGGTTAATGAAACATAATCCAATATGTACACAGTCTCACGGTAGGATTGTAAGAACTTCCTTTACAATAGATCTCGAAAAGAATTTTCTCCGATGGCAAAAAAAAAATCCAGTGTCATTTAGTAAATAGAACAAAATCGCGGTCAACGGGTCATATTTACCAGAGAATGATCCATTAGAGAAATACTGAACACTTCTTTCGTTTGGGGGAAATAAATTATATCCAAGTATCCCGAGCAAAAGAAGAAAGAAACTAAACTGTTCACACCAAGTGAATCCAATCGTTGAATCAGCTTCGTTCCAATTTCCTGGTTCGAACAATGTAGGTCGGTAGTTCTGGAATTGCATCCATCGATCGTCACTTTTTTTGTCTGTTTTCTCGATACTGGAATGTTGAAGTAACAGAAGAAAAAAAAGAAAGCCAGAAGACCAGCGACGGATGTGGGTTCAATAATCACAGACCCGCTCCGATTATCATGTAAAGAGAAGTTGCATTACGATGCAATTGGCTTCACCTCCGATCAGGCGAGAGCATCGATGTAGCATTTTTAAACACCAACAATGGCGATGAGCCGAGAGATAGAAGAGATAAAGATGACATGAGAAGTTCAAGGATGATGGGAGAGATATGGTAAGCACCGGTTAGATGTTCCGATCATCATGGAAACTATTTGGAACTGCTCGTTTCAGTTTTCTCAGAGAGAAATACGAACGGAATTAGATGTTCCGATCATCATATAAACTATTTGGAACTGTTCGTTTCAATTTTCTCAGAGAGAAATACGAACGGAATTAGGTATTCCTATCATCATATAAACTATTTGGAACTGTTTGTTTCAATTTTATCAGAGAAGAAAACGAATGGAATTAGATGTTCTGACCATCATGGAAACTATTTGGAACTGTTCGTTTCAATTTTCTTAGAGAGAAATACGAACGGAATTAGATGTTCCGATTATCATGGAAACTATTTGGAACTGTTCGTTTCAATTTTTTTAGAGAGAAATACGAACGGAATTAGATGTTCCGATCATCATATAAACTATTTGGAACTGTACGTTTCAATTTTCTCAGAGAGAAATACGAACGGAATTAGATGTTCCGATCATCATATAAACTATTTGGAAATGTTTGTTTCAATTTTCTCAGAGAGGAATACGAACGGAATTAGATGTTCCGATCATCATGGAAACTATTTGGAACTGTTCGTTTCAATTTTCTCAGAGAGGCATACGAACGGAATTAGATGTTCCGATTATCATGGAAACTATTTGGAACTGTTCGTTTCAATTTTCTTAGAGAGAAATACGAACGGAATTAGATGTTCCGATCATCATGGAAACTATTTGGAACTGTTCGTTTCAATTTTCTTAGAGAGAAATACGAACGGAATTTTAACTCTGTTGGTGTTCACACGCATATATCCGTTCTGCAACCTGCATGACTTCTTAAAAGTTTTTTTCCTTCTTGACCAATGGAATCATTCCTAGGATTCCGTCAAACAGTGGATGCAGTCTAGTCACGTGTGCTATGGGGTAAAAGCAATACAACACTACTCGGAAATGTCTTGGCACTCAGTGACGTTATAAAACAAGGTAATATAGAATTCGTTCACTCCTCTACATTTAATCAACCCTCTGAAAGTTTCAAACGCATTTTTTCTTTCTGAGAGTAGCATATAGAGTCAGTACCGGCTATATGGTCACCCTCTTATAAGGTCACCCCGCTTGTATGGTCAGTTTTCTGAAGTCTCGTCTAACTTAGTAGGGAACATGTGTTAAAGCGCACTGCTTATACAGTCATTTTATTTTCCTGAATATCAGTTATATGGTCGGTTTTTTTATCTTTACAATGAGGTTATCGTTTTTTTTTTTTGAAAAATAGTAACTGTAATATTTTTTGAGGCGTGGAGCGATACAAGGAATGAATGACCCGGAGAAAGTCTCTGCTACCCCGGAGAGGACCTGAATTTACGCCTTTACTTCCCTCCCCTTCCCCCATTTCTCTTTTGCGTTGAATCATCGTTGGCGGTAACCCTCCTTTCAATTCTCTTCTTCCCCAAGCACAGCAAGTGGACATTTGTCTGTTAATTGGTTGAAGTTATCTCTCCCTGTTTGAAAAATACGTTTGAAATTGAGACGAAAAGAGTAAAGGAAAATTTTGTTTCATTTGGATCATACGTGACTAATAAGAACGTTCCTTTATGTTAATTTTTTTTTATATTTTAGTCTGCTAACAAATCGTTCCTTTGCACAAAATGAAAACGGAAACGAAAAATATAAATTTAGAATCTGCGATCTTTTATGCTGTTGCCATTCCAAAGAAAAAAATAATAATTAAATTCCATTACATCCATTTAAAAATGTTCTAGATTGAATTTTAAAATTCGCCGCGACTTAAAAAATTACAAAAAAATCAGACTACCTGTGTACCAAATCCCATTATTCTAAGTGCCGTAGATTCGTCAGGACTGCGAAGGCGAAAAACAGAAAAACAAACACTTCCTTTTATTATAGTAGAGATCAGTGCATTGAATATGAATGCACGTACGTATGCATACTGTACTTAGATTGGTAAGGTAAGCTAGTAAATTTCACTAAAAAAATATTGCATATTTCTTAATGTAGTTTTTACTTCACGAATTAATTTTGAATATGTTCTTAGAATTTTAATTATTTGTTTATAAGTACTATATTCCGATAGGTGAATATAATCCTGCCACAATTTTATAGTGTAGTGTTGTTCCATATATATGGTCACTCCGCTCTGGACCACTGGGCTGACCATATAACCGATATTGCCTGTATTTGACTCTTAAAATCACAACATTTCCGAGTACTTTTCGATTGTTACCCCCCCCCCACACACACCACACATATGACTAAACACTACTTATAAAGATTGAAAGAATCCTAGGAAAAAGGTAAAGTCCTATTCCAGTGAATTGACAGTCGAGTCATGTTGTTTCAACGAGTCTATTCTTTAAGTTAGGGGATCCATAAAAACGTAAACAAAGCCCTTCCACAACTGGCGTCTCTTGCAAAGATTCTGGTTCTAAGTTTATCGTTGAGATCCGAAAACAACAGCAGTGAAAACGAGTTGGAAGAGAAATAGATCTGCTTCGATCGCCGTTCAAGCTTTTGCGTAAGTAAGCTTTTGCTCCTAACGAGCATTAGCATCTTTTCAAAACTTGACTGACTCAAGTTTGACTGTTTTGCAGTCGGTCACGTGGTTTTAAATGTGTCTATTAGTTGAATTAGGGGACTGATGGTATTGTAAACAAATACCTTCCACAACTAGCGTTCGGATTCTGGTTTTAGATTTATCGTTCGGATCCGAAATCCATAGCAATGATATAAGGAGTTGGCGCGGGAAAATCAACCGCGGCAATCGCCATTTCTGCTTTTACGCATGACACCCTTCTCCCTAACGAGTTTTCAACTCTTTTCAAAAATCGACTGACTCAAGGTCGACTGCTTACTCGTCATAACCCCACTATATGTTGCTCAAGATGGTAAAAACTGTTTGGAAATCACAGAGAAGAGAACAGGTTGAACAGATGTATGCGTGCGAACACATCAAAGAGTAAAAAAACTTCTTTATGCAAGCTATACGCTAATCACACATGTCGTTGATTCTTCAAAAAAGAACGTATCCCGATTCTAGAATTACTGAATACAAGTATAATAGAAATAAAGTGGGACATGTGTTACATAAGCATTTGCGTGGATCGTTCCCCGTAATTGAATATGATTTCTTGCATCATTGAAAGTAAGACGGATTTGATAGACGGATGGCGTGCTAGTCTTGAGTGATATTCTAAAAATGTTTAAAAGTCGGTCATGTAACACAAACAAATGAAGTTTTTTTCACTAATCACCGACAGTGAATGGCAACCTCATAAACCAAAATATATTTTACCAGAAATGTGAATTTTACCGGACGATTTTAATTGAAAAGTAAAAATTCTGATTTATATTAGACTAGACGATAATTCTGTACTCAGATAGCAAAATGTTATAAGTCACTTTTCTAAAAAAATTGAGTTAGTCCCATTTTGGAGTCTGGCTTGTTAATGTTAAGAAGGTGGTAAAATGTCGCAAGTCTTTCTCTTTCAGTTTATGAAAAAACAAAGGTGGGAAAATGTAATATGTTAAAAACCACAGAACCACATGTTGAATCTTGAATCTTAAAATTGCTGTCACGAAAAATTAAAAAAATAACTACTAACATTTTGCCCATCTGAGTACAGAATTATTCATTTAAAAGTACAAATTTGATATAGATTTTGCAAATGATTTTGATTAATGTTTTTTGTGAATTCACCTTTTTTGACATTCTTTTGCAATGTGGCTATCACAAAAGCCTTCTTGTCGGAGATGAATCATACACCAATGACATTAATTTTTCAAACGATTTACGGGAAAGTTCAGAACATAAAAAAGCAGCAGACCATAATTAAATCTTCGGGCAACACTGATATGAAAACAAACAAGGAAAACAAATGACTTGGAAGAACAAAAATAAAAACCAGACCGGTAATCACAAACGAAGTTTTAATTAAAACTGCACTTTTTTTTACAAAACTCTTTATTTCGAAACAAACACTTCAGGGTCGATGTTAGAAGCGCGTCTTTAGAATTTTGCTTTCTTGGGCTTTGAGATTTTTGCTACGGAAATCAAAATTAGAACAGGATGCCCAGTGTGGAAAATCTCCGATGCACGGAAAACATCAAAATCTAGACCTCGTCCCACAAAAGGGTTTGGCAGACTCATAAACAGAGACACAAATGAAAGAAGTCAACTAGACAATGGCCGAAATAAAATAAAGATGTTTATTTTTGCCATAAAGCAATATGTCTTTGAAACAATGTGTACAAGGCTTTGCCTTTTCAATCATAAAGCAATTCTGCTACAAGAATGCTCCTGCATATTTCTCCACATGCTTTGCAAGGTCTTTTTTTTAAACTGTCTATAAAAAAAAAGCTGATATATTTGTTGGTTATTCTTATAAACGAACATTCATAACGAAGCATACCTCGTGAAGATAACCACAAGGAGGATTAAGCCCCAAAGTTAATTTTGTTGGTAAAAGTTCTTAAATTACAGTTTGTAAATTTCATCATTGGACATAATAGTATATAGAACATTTGAATTTGAACATTGTATTCAACATTTGAATTATTTGATAATATGCTTTTCTAATAAAAAAGAAGGGTGAGTAAAATAATTTAACGTGGATAGCTTACAGAGGAATGATGAAAGATTGAGGACAAGAAATGATGAAGAAAATGCATTAATCCAAACAACAGTCTTAATTTGTTGATATTTAAGTGAAAAAGTATCAAATTTTTTTTTGCTCTAATGGCGGGCACATTTGACCTAAGTTATTGACCACTACAAGGCCGGAAGTGATGGCCACTTGTGAAAGAGCACCCAGTGGGAGGACCATCATTGCCCCTAACAATTTATACTTCGTAATTTTGAACCATGTTCAGATGACGAAGCAACACCTGAGCTGGTATACGCTTACAAACATCCATGCCCGAACCCGGATTCGAACAGGGGACCTTCCGATCTAGAGGCTAACACCTTAACCACTATACCGGTTGATCGGCAAAGCATAAACTAAAAAAAACAAAAAAACATTTTTAATGAAATTAGTTTACTGCAGATCCTAGTTCTCAAATCATAACTATAACTATTAATTTGTTCTTTGTTTTTCGTATCACTTCCGATAATAAATTCCCAAAGTTATCAGCCAAAAAGTCAGCTCAGTTGAAACCAATTAAAAATTTACACGTTATACATTTGGTAGAACTATTTGGGTAGGTTTTTTTCTTACAAATCTGATCGGATCTTTTCTATTCGAGATTGATCCCGGACCATCACCAATAGTCCGTTGTGTTACTCTAGTCTGACACCAATTCAATCACCTACTTATCTTACAAATTTGTTAAAATTTCCCAGAATGAAATTTAATGGTCAGGTGTGTGGAATGAACGCCTATTATTTTTGGACTCTGTAAGTTATTAACCAATTTAAGTATAGGCTTACATTTTTGAAAACAAATATTAAATTTTTAACATGCCAATTTTTATTTTTAAAGTAAAACTCTTTAGTAGATAAATATATGAAAACCTTTGTCTGATTAACAGTAAAAAAACTTCGGGACAACGAATAATACGACTTTTAAAAACTTAGAAAAGCTCGTCAATGGCCATTCCGATAGAGCAAGATGTCTACCATCAGAATAGAAGTAGGTTATAAGAAATGCGAGCTTAAATATTGTTGATCAAGAGAGAGAGAGAATAGTGAAACCACATAACACACTAACGTAACTCACTAGTGCGTTTAGCAGCATAAAAATTAGTTTGTGACACAAGTATTGTTTACCTGAAGTTCTGTCAGAAAGCCAACATCATGAACCGAAATTAATTTACATGAATAAAAATTTTTAATAATTTTTTTACGTAGACGGTGCGATTTTTAATGAAAACATTTTTCTCGAAAACTTTCTGGTAGAAAAACAATAAATGGTTGATTCTTGAGCCAAACAAAAAGTTCCGTTGTAAATCTTTTAAATTCTGCTCCAAAAGATTGAATTATGATGAGACTTTAATAACATTATTAAACGTAAAATAACTTATCAAAACACATACAAGTATGAAAATGACATCACAGGATTCTTCTCAATCTTAAGTGATACTTTCATAAAGAGAGCGAACCAAATTGAGGGCTAAATCGCTACGAATTTCTCACCCGAAGCTACGTTATTTGTAAATGGAGAAAAGAAACTATATTAGAAAGAGAGAGAGAGACTTAAACATATTGTTTTTTAATTACGAATACTAAGGCCAATTTTAGATTGTTCGAGATATCATCTCTTAAGTTAGATTAAACTTGCACATGGGGCGCTTAAATCGCATAGCATGATCAGACATACCAGCAAGACAATTTTGTACAGCCAGAAAAGTAATACGCTTTTAGACAGAGAGAGAAAAAAGAAAGAATTATACGAAAACATGTTTTCAAAAGCATGTGGCTGATAGTGTTGATAACATAAAAGTTTTAAAGAAATTACTACAGTGCTGTAACAAAAGGAACACGAGGAGGATATTCTTAAACCACAATGTAAACTTTTCAGCTAATTTTTCACCGAAGAAAGAACCATTTTTAATCTTGTGTTACCAATTATACGTTAGGATCATGAAACCTAATTTGAAAGGAAACGGAAATCCGAGTCTTTTGAGTAGGGTCGCAACTAAATATTGTGAAACTTGAGAAATTTCGATGCCGAATTTTTTTATTAATTTTATTACGTTCAGAACTGTTGTATATAGTATCTGCATTTGGGCAAATCTCGAACCTCTTACGCGGAACACTAAGCTTTCGATCAATTTCTTGTGCTTTGTGATTTGATTCTTAAATTCCGAAGTAAAACATTTACTTCGAATTAGAACATATTTCGGAGAATAATTCTTGTGTGCATTAATGATTCACGAAATTTTTTGTTTTTGAGTACTGAAAACGGGGAAAATTAAGCATCAACACTCTGGAGTGAATGCTTTCATTATTCAAGAGCATTTGGGTAGCGGAAGAAAAATCTTCATTTTTCGTCCTGGTTTGTTTACACTGAAAAACCCCTGATAGCCGAGTAAAATCTTTTTCTTTCATTTTAAGAAATCTAAACGTGGCTTTGATTGTTTTTCAGCTTGATTTTGTTTTATCCACAATAAGTGAATACTTTCATCACTTCCTGGAGGCGCATTGCTACGGTACCATGGCAGAACAGAATTCCATCTTCTCTAACAGCTAGAAGAAGCCAAGCGCATCGTTAAATCCTGCACTAAACTTTCCTAGACAATGCTAAAAAGAAATGATTTGCCCGAGGGTCGCTCTTGCCATTTCCATTTCAATGCACCGAGCAGAATACGCATGTTTGCATCTTCGTCTCCGACTTCCTGTTCAGGTAGTTTTTCTTTTCAATTGTCCGCTATGATAGCAGAGAAAATACTGGCAACGACAGTTAATAAGGGCGCATCCATTTAAAAAAAGTTCAACGTCTGTGTACTTGAAGAATTAAAAAATGACTGGATTGAAACTAATTTTCTGCAATTGTTCTCTCATGCAACCGAAATTATTGCAGGAAAAATTCATACAGTGATTTTAATTGCATGATAGAACACTGGTAAGCTGATTGGGTAATTTTACTGACGCATTAATTTGATCTTTTGGTATAAATTTATGAATGGCAAGAAATTAAAATTTAGCTACTTCGTTTGTCATGGTTAATTTGTATGATAGTTTGGGTATTTTTTTTAATTTAAATCTTTAGAGTTCAGGCTTATTTTTTAAACTAAAAATGGCTGAGCTGAAAGGAAAATGAAGATGGTTAGGAGAGGAGGAGAGGGACTCTTATTGTTGACTAACATACCATACCGAATGCGAAGATGTTTCTAACTAACTAATTGGTGCTGACCAATCTACTATCCTATATTAATTCGGAATTCATCTTTGAATTTTTATAAGCAACATGCAGAAACCATGTTCCAGAAAAAACAAACCTCAAGGCACCACCTTTATTATACGTACAGGAAACATTACCAACTCCTACGTTAGCTTGGCAGAAAATGCCTATTCAATTTACAGCTGAATATGTCAATTCATTTACTCTTTTTTAAATTTAAATATTGAGTACACCTGATAGGGATTTTCAGGACAAGCAAATATATTACGGGCGGAAAATAAATATTTTACTTCCGTTATCCAAATACTCTCGCATGATACGTATCGGGGTTAACTTGAAATGTAGTTTTATCACCGTTTTGACGACGTAAGACTTTCAACCTTTTGACTACGGCTATACATATAAGAAGCTCGATTCTTTCTTGGCGGGATTCTTAGGTATTTACAACTGCTGTAACGGCCGTTGTCTGAATTTTTTCTTGGTGTCGCAATCTTTGGAGCTTTCTCAGTGTTGATCCTTTGCCATCGCCAGTGATCTGATGTTTTGTCTTCGGCGAGGCAATCCGTGACGTCAAAGTACGCAGAGCTTTGAGATGTATGCGAACTGAAACTAAAAGCAGACGCTCATGGGATCTCTTCGAGGGCGGAACTCTAAAATATTTAGAGACTTTCTCTAACCTGTCGAGAGCCCTATGTAAGTTCATTTCATCAAATTATATTCGTTAAATTAACTGTTCTTCATTCTCTCCTGAAATTAACTATAAGAAACAATTCCAAGTATAAACAGAAAGAAAAAATGGTAGTTTTTAACTCCAATGATCTGCTTTACTTGGCGCGATCTTCGTAAAACTGCTGTACCGACCATAGTCTAAAGGTTAATCTAATTGGTGGTTACCAATCATCTATCATACTATATCAATTCGTATCCAACTCGTGTTAGAAAATCAAGCCAAGTGACGTCACGTTTAGAATATGAGAGAAAATTAAGTTTATTAGTTAGTCAATCGGTTACTATAAAGGCTGCATTAAAAAAGTTTTTGTTTAATAAACTACTTCAAAAAGCCTAATGGCTACAGAAATGTTTGAGATTCTATCCTTAAACAAAATATTGTTTACATTTGTGAGAAGCAATCCTATTTTTAATGCTGATATATTAAAGCCAAATTGGAACCTCTACATTAGTTTAATAATAATGAGTATAAGGAACAAATTGACTGCTTAATGAAATTTAATATGGAAATTAATAACGCTTTTTCTAAAAATTTAAATAATAGCCATGCATCATACAACACACACCATGGGAAAATCATGAAAACCTATCTTTTGCATTGTTCGCTTCATTAGTTTATTTTGTAAGTAAAAAAGCACTTAACTTTCAATTGGAAAAAAAAAACTTTAATCGAAATTGACAGAATATATTTTATTCAATTTTTCATAACTAACCGTTTGTTAAAAATGTCGATATTTAAACGAAACGTTTTGGTTAATACACAATGACTTTGCTGTTGCTTTTATGAGTCACGTTCTGAGATTTGATGTTAAAGTGTACCGTTCGAAATAATTATTGCACTAAAAGAAATATTGTTCCAAGAACGAAATATTTGAGAAAGTTATAAAAGCAATAACGCGGAAAATATTTTTATAAATGAGAGGAAATTCCAGATTTATTGGGCAACCTGACCGCAATAACACAAAACGCGCATTCTGCCTTCATAGTAAGCGTAACCTCTATTTAAAAAATTTTTGTTACAAAAACATTTTTTAAATGGTAAATTTCTTTCACCGTATTTTTTACCCTCAAATTTTTCGTTTTTGTTATGACGAATATTCCACGCATGAAAAAACATTGTATTAGCTTTTAGAAACCTGCTCAATTATGATTATTTAAAATCAGGTTTTTATTTTACTATTTTGTTACTGGTATGATATATCAGTGTTAATTTACGATTTTAATAAATCCGAATAAGTTATAGCAATTTTAAGAATAATTATTTAATCAATGTAGCTGTTGAATACAAGTTGATAGAATTTTGAAAGTTGCAAGCGAAGAATATTTTTTTCCCGAATAGTCAACCAGTGATTCTCTATACGAAGTAGATTGAAGAATTTTAAAGATGTAATATTTAAATAATAAGCTCTCTATGCACGGAGTACACATATAAAAAAAATTTTAAACATTGGTATATATGTGTTTAAAGATGAGACGTGTACTAAAGAAATTCTGGTTCAATTTGAACTTTACAAGTTTTGTCAAAATTCCAATTAAAAAATCTCTTTAAATATTCGATCGAATATTAGATATATTAAGTTTTTAAACGTTTTAAAAAAAATAATTTTTGTTTATAAGCATGCACATGGCAGCGGTAGGTAAGTATTAAATTAACGTCGTACTGGAGCAACACAACGGGCTATTTGGCGACGTCCAGGGATCAAACCCGAAGGGAAAGATCCAAACTTCCGCGACACGACAACGTGAGACACATGCTGCGGAATAAAAATCAAAAGATTTTTTTTCTGTAATTCTGTTATATCCAAGCTGAAAAATTTGAGCTTACTATAATGTTTCTTTTATTATCTTAACGCATAAAATATCAAAAAAATTTCATTTCATACCACTATTTTTTTCAATGCGCGTATTCTGAATGGAATTTTCTAGGCAGAAAAATCATTAAATATTTGTAAAGAAAGGAATGATAATAGCATTATGTGGCATGCGCGAATGTTTTCAATTGTTCCCTGAATTTTAATTATTTCAGATCGAATGTGCACATGCATGCGTACGTATTTGTGTTTTCTAGAGTTTATTTTTCAAATGTCAATTAGAGAAATGCAAAACATGAATTTTAAGAATAATTTTTCCTGTTGATATTTGTAGAAAGTAATTTTTTTATCTTCGATCCTAAAAATTTTTCGATCGTATAAAACTGTTTAAACACATATTGCGGTTTCTGTGAGTAGGCACACGACTTTGGAGAAGTCCATTTGTATAAAGGTAGTTAAGCTAGCAAGAGAAGGGGTGCCATTTTCAAAATCATGTACAGCGACCGCCATACGTGATTAATTGCAACCCAAACTCGTAATCACACGGAACAATAAACTCGAAGTCACAAACCACGCCAAAGACGTCAATTGCGGAAGCGCATTTTATTTACGTTTAATCTGCCCTCTAATTTAAATATATATTCAACTAGTTACCACCGTTCCAGCCTAAGCCATTCGGTGTATCGCCACGTAATTTTGAACCACGGTCAGATGACGAGGCAACAACTGAGCTGGCACCAAACTTCCACACCATCCCAACGTGAGGACTTTCGGCCAGGACAGATTTAAGGTGCACTAGCCGCCTCTACACTATACGCTTACAAACATCCATGCCATGACCCGGATTCCAATCAGTAACCCCCTAATTTAACAAATAAACTCGTCCAAAACCACGTGATTAAAATGGCAACTCGGGAAACCGGACTGTAGTATTTTCAAAGCTTCAAGTGGAGATGAGCAAAACTGCGATTTTGCGATCACAGTGCTAAGAGTTGTTGCTAATTTGCAATAACAGTTATTATAAACAAAAACTATTGATAATTTCAGTTTAAACTGTCAATTTATTATTAAAAAATAAATTTAATCGTTATTTTTAACTTAGGAAAGGAAGAATTTTTAGTTAAGAATTGTTTAAATTAACCGTTTTATAACATATATACAGTAGTTTTGATGCTGCTTTTCGCTTAGGTTTGGTACGTTAGTCAATAACTTAATATTTTGTAAAGCATTTTCCAACTGTTCATTTGTTATAAACTGCTATTGAAATAACAGCCCACCTTTACTTTCTCGTGTGTTTCGAAACTGATACCCTTACGTGTTGAACCGGCGTATTTGCTTGGAATAGTTGCATGGAATTTCTTTCCCTAACAAGACTGGTGGCGTAAACTTTTTAAGTACTGGCATTCAGCGTGGCATGACGTTCCTGAATTAAGTAGAGACGGGAGCACCGTTTTAATGATGGTCTTAGAAGGAATTCTTCGGTCAAAATCCACAGTTCGTTGACTGAGGTAAGTATTCTTTAAAGGCACGTGCGGATTTTATGTATAACTTATTCCATCAGTGATGAAAGTTGAGGACAACTTTACACTAATGAAACTGGCATATTACTAATCTTACTGGCATCCTAAGGAAATGTATGCGAATCAGTGCGAATCCGATTTCTCTGCTTTTTAATTCATTTTATCACTGTTAAAAATCCCTCCGGGGCAATGGCACCCCCAATTGGGCCATATGTGGCCCGCACGAGTCGCACGACAACAACAACTGTTAAAAATGCCTGCAAAAAATTAACTTTCAAAAGCAGGTCTATAAGATATGGGGTGAAGGAAATATTTACAGAAGATGTTCGCACATTTTTTAGACGATTTTGGTTAGCGGTAATAAAAAATCGTTTGCTGCAAAAGAAATAATTGCAGTTGTACTATGTTTTTAAAAGTCAAAATTATCGTCTGCGGCTTGAGAGGTTTGTTTTTATTCAAAATGGCGTTTTTAACGAAGCAGTGATTCGAAGGCTGTATTTATGCTCTTTCCGAAGAGAAATATTCATATTCCGTTGTCCAAAAACGATGTGAGAGTCATGGTTTTGTGATATCTAAAGCGTCGATAGGTAATATCGTCAGCAAGAAAGGAAATAAACGTCAAATTGGAGCCTCAAGTGCGACAAAAATTCAAAACAAGTATCCAAGCAAGAAACGGACATCTTCGATTATTGCAAAGGTACGTTGTTTAATGTTAAAAGAAAATCCACCTAGTATAGGACAGCAAAATCGTTAAAATGCTTGGTGTCCACTGTAAACAAAATGATAAACGTTGACTTAAATCTTAAGAAAGCGAAAAAACGCATGTGCATCATCTTTCTTCAAAGCATATCGCTGAACGCAGGACACGCTGCCGAATTCTATATGAGAAACACTTATCCAAAGAAAAATGGAAAAACATTGTCACAATAGATGAATCATGGGTGTATTTAAATGATTGCAGCAAAAAAAAAGCCATTTATTACCATAAAAGGGGAGAAAAAAATTTAAGTACATGGTTCATTGAATCGAAAAAAAGTTTTTCTAAGGGATTCAGGATTGTTGCTGGTTTTTCATATAATGGCAAGTTAAAAATAAAGAGATTGGGAAAAAATGTCAAGATTAACTCCAAATACTATCAGGAACATATTTTATCGCCATTTTTTCTGAATGAAATACCATCGCTTTACCCAGAGTGCCATCAATCTGTGGAACTGCATCAAGACTAAGCTAGATAGCCCTAAACTAAAGCTAGATAGATCAAAATCCACTGTAAATTTCCTAAAAGAAAAGGAATAAAAAAACCGGTATCAGGCCATACGCTTCACTGATATCCCTACTAAATCCCCCGATGTATCACCTATGGATTTTTGTGCTTTCGGACTTTTAAAATCTGCATCATCCAAACGTCGTCCCACAACCCTTACAGGACTCTGGAAAGCTGTTCAGGAGGAATGGGATAGAATACCTCTTCTGACACTTCAAAAGGCATTATTATCCTGGAAATTACGGTGTCGAAAGATAGTTCAGAATAAGGGCTATAAAATAGAACATTTAAAACACGATAATTTTATGTAATTTAGTTTTGTGAATACAATATACATTGTCTAAAAAATGTGTGAACAGCCTCTGTATTTATGAATAATTTTAGGGTAGTGAGGGGAGTATTCGAATACAAAAATACTCGTGTACTCGAGACTACTTAAAAATATTCGTGGCTCTGGATTCTTTTT
This sequence comes from Metellina segmentata, assembly GCA_947359465.1. Taxonomy (NCBI): domain Eukaryota; kingdom Metazoa; phylum Arthropoda; class Arachnida; order Araneae; family Tetragnathidae; genus Metellina; species Metellina segmentata. Next base: position 33,929,664 of record OX375881.1, read on the forward strand.
CAAACAATTCGGATACCAAATTACTCGGATAGAAAAATGTTTGAATGCCAAAATATTCGTTTACCGAAGTGCTCGGATACTAAAGTAATCGAATACAAGATTATTCAGATTCCAAAATACTCATCCAAAGCATTCGGATACTAAAGTACTCACTCTAAGTATTCGAATACCAAAGTATTGATTCTTGCTTTCGATTAATCGTTTTATTATATGCATTCGAACACTTAGGTACTCGATACTTGAAGTAACTTCAATGCTAAGTATTCGATTCTGCCCATCACTAATTTTGGGTGGTCGCTTTTATGCCACTAAAATTTTCCTCTTATGCAAGGAGATTTATAGATGACTGCAGGTTTCTTGTGAACTTGAACTGTGTTTAAGAATTGTTTTGTTATAGATGCTACAGTCCATAATTTCATACTTCAATTTTGATCATATTAGAATGAAAAAGGCTGTTATTTCCATCTCTTTACCTTCATAGAGGAATACGAAATGTGAATACTTCGATTTCAGTAGCTATTCGCTTCTTAAAAAATTACGTATTGGTGAAGTAAAATTCAAAGATGTTCAAAGAAAAGGACAAAAAAATGGAATTTGAAACGACGGATTTCTGGATTTTGTAAAGCACCATTAGTATGGAAACACTGTGTGACGATAACATAGGATTCACACCCAAGAAGTTGGTACGAGACTCATGAGCGAAGTATGTGTATGCAAATTACGTAGAACCGAAAGTCTCTCAAGTTGAAAGATAGGTAATCGCTTTTTCTCATCCATGGATATATACCTTGGCCATTGGGATGTATCACTTGTTTTTTCCTGCATTTCCAAGACTAATTCTTAAAATAAATGGTTTTCTGCAAATGTATATTTTTACTTCACTTCAGATTAATATTACTAATTTCAGCTGAAGACAGATGGCGTTCGACCCAGGTGCTTCACGAAATACCTATCCACACACGCACCAGGTTCAGAACAAGACACAAGAACAAGTTACCTTGTTAGACTCAAGAACAAGTTACCATCATCAGTTGGCAATACTTATAATTTAATTTTGGATTATGGTAACTCGTTGTAGTTTTATTACGTTGTGGAAGTGCCATGTAGAGGAGGGGGGGCACTACTTCCACTTCCGCGGAAGTGGAAGGAGTGGATATTGAGTGGTACCTTCAATACAGCAATTTATCCAAATAGCCGTTTGGAGACGAAAACTTATATCATAAATTTAGCGAGGCAGTACTGTATGTTCTTGTATTTTACTTCGCGTGTTTGCTAAAATTTCTCGGTTTTGACTTTTGCTTTTGTTCTTCATAAGCATTTCTATTTATGCTCTTAGGAAAACGATGCCTCGTAAAATTAGTTATCCTGGAATCAGACCAAGTAAAAATAACCGCATTTATTCATTGCGTCTTCTGAATGTTTAATAGATGCACATAAATATTTAGCAGCACATATGCGTGCACGTAATATGAGAAGAAGAGTAAAACGTGATGAAAGTAAAGAGTGAAACACCACAGATCTTTTTTAATAGGAAGGAACGCAAACTTTGACCAATGATAACGAAGCTCAAGCTGGTCACGCACGAGTTTAGGTTACACTTTAGATGCAATAAAAGTGAAGACATCGAATTCCGTGAGCATTTCCCAAAGGTGTTCTCATTTATCTTCGGAACAGACTTGGAATTATTAGGTCGAACGTTTTAGAAAGTATGAAGTTTGCCAAAAAACTCCTTGAGCGATCTTATTTCCTGGGAATGCTAAAAATAACTTTTATTAAGTTTTTTTCTGGGTTTTTAAAACCAACTGACATTAATCTGCTTGTTAGAGAAATTAGCACTATCAAAATGCTTATAATTTTGATTTCTTGACGTAAAAACTAAAAGTTAGTCTTTAAATATCCGTACAGTACAAAATTCGCTTGTCAGTTAATTCCCATTAAAATACTTACGATGAGACAAGTAAAACTAATCAATCGATTTTTTAATAGAAAAAGTCAAACTATCAATTTTAAATTCAACAAAATTTTAGTAATTATTTCACATTGTTCCATAAATCAATTTTTGAAAAGTGATTTGCATATAACTTCCCATTCCAAAGAATTCCAAAGACAACTTTGAAATTTTTTTACATCTACATATGCGATTAAGTATGGATGAAGCATGATTTAACCTAACTTAAATTAAGATTAATTGGATGAGTAGATGAGCGATCATTCTTTTGCAACACAAAATTTGTAGACCAGGTCTACCAAATCTAGGAAACATCAATCGCTGAACTTAATTCGCTGTGTAGCACTTGATTTCGAATAACAGCAAATTACAAAGACTGTGGGCATTTATTTGAAGGTAAAAATCACTTCAATGGAATGCTTCGGCAATCGCCCATTCCTAAATTCTGTGAATTCTCTTTCCTTCAGAAACGTCTTGTTTACCCCACAAGTAATCCTGATAGCTATTAAAAATTGTCTTAGTGCTCTACCTATAGACTGTGATCTATGTCCCACCCAGACCTGTTCCAAAACCGCACGAAATAAAGTGTCAATGTCTCCCCACTCCCACGTCTTGGTTCTGTGACGTTTTATTTTTCGCTCAATGGGAAAACACGCAGGGCAAAAGTTTTAGAAAGTAGAACGCAGATATTATTCTGTCAGCAGACAGAAAATTATTGCGAGATCTCTGGCAGATAAGACAGACACGAACGGCAGTAATGAAAAGAGGTTCACAGAGACAGGAGCTTTGAAACGTCTGCCGGTTTCGAATAAGTTTGGTATTCATTATCGCTTTGAAAATGAGGACGGCGTTTTTTTCCCCTTTTATTCTACTCTCTCGTTTAAGAGAAAAGGCAACCTGGAATACGAACAAGCTGATTTTCTAATCAGAACCTAAATGGGAATAAAGTTCAGCGGGTAAAGAGCTAGAATGCGTGAGGAAGAAAGTATTTTTACATGCTAAAAGCTGGAATTTTTTTCCTATGGGGTAAAAGGATACGAGTGAGTTAACAAGCCGACAACGATTCAACAGATAAAGCAAAATATGCTCGAAGAAATTGAGCAAGTCACCCCAGAAATGTGCTCAAATGTAGTGGAAAGTTTGTGAAAGTTAAAAAAAGCCCGTATTTGTGTGTCCAGCGCGGCCAGAGCCGGTCATTAGGCCGATGTTACGTTCTATTAAATACTGTCATTAACTAAGTTTATTAATTATACGTGAAAAAACTGAATTCCAAATATATTTAAAAGCAATTCCCAAACAAAATGGCGCCCACAGAAACATCGCAAGTCTTCGCAGCTGAATGCACTGTCGTGACATGAATCGGAACACACTTTCATAAACACACTTTGGAAACCAAAATTACTTTTTCAAATTAATTCAGCAAAAATCTGCATACATCACGTAAATTGTCGTTTTGAGGTTGATGTGAGGCACGACCGGACCATTCCTGAGTGGGCGTCCCCTTGCACGTATCAGAAACAATATTATCAAGATATTGTTAATTATTTTTATGATGACAAAAGCAAGATCTGGGTGAGTTTTCTTCGAATGACGAGATACCTCGTCCATCATGAACTGGTCAGTGTGTCTAATGGCGAGATACCTAGTCGAGACAACCCCCAGGAGGGTTAACACAAATATAATTATTCGTAAAAAGTCCTTAAATTACAATGTTAAGGCTAGATAGGAAAGTTCCTGGTTCGAATAAAGGTAATTGGTAATTTTTTAGTTAACGTCGTAGTAGAGCAACACAACGGGCTATTGACGACGGTCCGGGATCAGTCCCTTAAGGGAAAGATCCGAGGACAACACCTCGTAATTTTGAACCACGGTCAGATGGCGAAGCAACATCTGAGCTGGCACCCCACTCTCCAAACTTCCACGCCAACCCAACGTGAGGACTTTCGGCCACGACAGATTTAAGGTGCACCAGCCACCTCTACACCATACGTTTACAAACATCCATGCCCGGACCCGGATTCGAACCAGGAACCTTCCGATCTAGAGGCTAACACCTTAACCACTATACCGGTTGGTCGGCTCGAATAAAGGTCAATGCATGGATATTTGTAAGCGATCGTGTATAGGCACCTTAAATCTGTCGTGGCCGAAAGTCCTCACGTTGGGTTGGTGCGGAAGTTGCCTCGTCATCTGATCGTGGTTCAGATTTATGTGGTGTTGTTCTCGGATCTTTTCCTTAGGGGATTGATCCCGGACTGTCATCAATAGCATGTTGTGTTTCTCTAATATGATGTTAATTAAAATTACCTAAACTTACTGCTGTGAAAAAACTGCATAATTGCAGGTACGGTAAGCTAATTTTAATTATCGTCTTACTAGAGCAACACAACGGGCTATTGACGACGGTCCGGGATCAATTCCTTTTGGGAAAGATCCTAGGACATAATTTCCTAATTTTGAACCACGGTCAGATGACGAGGCAACACCTGAGCTGGCACCCCACGCACCAACTCAACGTGAGTACTTTCGGCCACGACAGATTTAAGGTGCACGAGCCGCCTCTACACCATACGCTTACAAACATCCATGCCCGAACCCAGATTTGAACCAGGAACCTTTCGATCTAGTGGCTAACACATCAACCACTACACCGGTTGGTCGGCTGCATTATTGGAAATGGCATTTATATTTACATTGGAATTATTTCATATTATGCTTCTTTAGTAAGAGGCTGATTAAAATAATTTAACGTGGATAACTTATGTAGAGGAATGATGAAAGAATGAAGACATGAATGAGGGGGGATATATTAATGTAGGGGAAATACAGTATGGTTTGAGGGCGAGAGATTACGGCCCTTGAATCTGTAATCAAAGAGCGATCAGAAATACATGCTGGAGACAGTTATACTAGAGAAAATCAGTTTTGTAAATTACCGGTAAAATATACTTCTAAATTCGTTAAGAATCTGAAAATAGTCGAGAGAAAATTATCAAGCGCATGATTATTAGGACATGTAAGGAACAGGTAGAAAGACTGAGTCGTCATTTTCAGACTACGTGCTTAACGAAGGGCGTTCTTTTGGAACGTAAAATGTTCTTGAGATGAGAGGGCGGCTTGTTGAGGTTTGTATGTGGGAAGTGCATACTTCAGTAACGGCCCTGTCAGGACCCGAACAGGGAAATTCGGAAATGAAGATGAACTGATGTTCCGAAATCTTCCAGCTCATTCGCTGAGCAGAATCATAAAAGTACACGATTTCTTTGTCTTGTGGTGTTCGTTGGTGTGCAATTAATACAACATAAATTAGAACACAATAATTAATTCCACAAGACGAAAAGAGACACAAGACGAACACAACCGAAAGGGAAAAGTTAAGAAGTAAGAATATTGATACGCGCTCCGTTCGCAATGCTTCGCGCATGCGCATTACAAACTTGCGCCGAGAGAGAAAGAGAGCGATATTACGCGAATCGTCTGCTTCTGACAAGAACAACGAATTTCAATTCGTACTCTCCACAGTCTGTTAACCCTCCAACGAGTCTTTTACGTCAAGATCTGACGAATTTCGCTAGTGCCGAAATATCTTGTCATGAAGATATTGCCGATTTTTTATGGTGACACGATCGCGATATCTGGTTGATTTTCAAATGAGATACCTAGTCCATAAAGATCTACTAAGTTTTTTTTAATGACGAGCCAACTCGTCTTGTTACAACGTTTTTTCTTTCGTCGGCCAATAAAGGCCCAATGGTCAAGCTCGACCCACGATTTCGGGTGGTCCACTTTGGGATTCGTGGAAGACCTGAAGAGCTTCGTGAAACATTGACAAACTATCTATGTGTGTGTCCTTTGGCAATATTTGTGAGGGACTGAATAAAAATGAAATATACAACTGTAGTGTAGAGTAAGGTGTGTACACTGAGAAAAGTATAACCCGGCGCTCGAAATCATTGATTGTCCGCTGGTCCAAGACCACTTAAACTACGATCGGACCAGGAAATTAAAATCCTAGTGGTTCGCGGGACCCCTAGCTATGAGAAAGCGAGTGCATGTGTTTTTTTTTTTTTTTCAAAATAAGACCCGGTGCACACATCCGGTTTTTCGACGTGCGGCACCGAAGCCCAACTATGCACAAATTACCGTGAAATGACGCACGAACTCATTTCGCGTTATTTGCGATAAATATTCTATCGAAGAAGACTTGTTTATTTCGCTTACTAGGTGGCAAAAAGTATATTTTGAAACAAAATAGACGTTACTGGATACAACTATGTATTCATTATTACTTATATTCCATTTATTTATGAAAAAAAGGTTCTTCATACCGGTAACGCATGTGCGGCGCCGTGGGGAACAGCGGTACAAATTACACGCAAGTTGAACGTGTGTCGCCGCAGCGTCGCCTGAGGCATGTGCGCACTACTCTATTGGATCTAATGTACCTCAGACCGCACTTGCGTTGCCGAACGTTGAAAAACCGGATGTGTGCATCGGGCCTAAGAGTTTCAGACTCCCAAACCTTACTTTAGGAAAGCTGCCGAAATTTATTTCGGTCACGTGATCGGAAAGTATGAAAGTTCGAATCAGCATATGCAGGAGTCGTTTCTGGTTTCTGCCTCCAAATTGCAAACACAATAATCGGCGCTTGTTGAATCATTGGCCGGTATTAAAAGAAAGTGCGCTATCGGCGGGAGGGGGCGCGCTTACTTGACCACATGGTTTACCACACTGTTCTCTTGCGATGGCCGGCTCGTCCGATATATTTCTGAGAGTGGGAAAGTTAGAATTCCTTAGAGACTTGAAGCTAATACAAATATATCTACAATTTGACAGAATTTTTATTTGGCAAAGTAAAAAATTTTGGATCTTTTGGAGTAATAGAGCAGTTTGTCGGAGGTATTTCGTTATTAATAAAATTAACCAGATCTTGGACGAGCTATCTCGTCGAAACCACTTGGAGGGTTAATCATGGTTGTTCTTTTGGGTTTTATGGCGCAAGGGCCATATTTGGTCACGCTGTGCCAGACGCAAGACATACAATATCAAGTAATAGACATACACCCACAGTTAAAGTTTTTACTGACACAGGAGAGAGAATACACCCATGGAGGAATTGAACCTGGGCCGCCTACAATTTGAAGGTTGCTAGCGCGGTGGACATACCCACTGTGCTAGGAGGGTTAATCCTTTATCCTCACAACAGTGAAAGTCCAGTAGGGTTCGTAAGTCTTGCATATTTTTTAGTATACATAAAACGAAAAATACAAATTGGTGAAATATAGGACGAAAAGGTTCGTGTACGGAAAACTTGAACAATCGTTCTTGCCTTGTAGTCGATCCTAAATAATGCCCACTTACATTTGAAAATGTTGCATTTTATAGTGTTTTGTCAGTTTTCCGTCATGGCTTCTTCGTCCTTATGCCAGAGCACTTTTGCTTCTGCCTATTTAGAGTACTGGTGTGGATGTTAAATCCGTAGAACCAAAAGTACTCCGAGTAAGTACTTTTATGAAGTTGTAAGGCTTTTTTTTTTTTTTACGGGAACCATTCATGGTTAAATATGCGATTTCCCAATTGGAATTGGGAAGGTACCAAGTCTAATACCCAAGGCCCAGCGGCGATTATGGGAGAAATATCGGAGGGGCAAGTTGCTTCATAAAATATACATCCATATTTATTTCACAACTTTATACATTTTTGTAAATTTTATCCTTCACTTTGCGGAGGAGCAACTCAAAATAAAAATATTGGGTGTGGGGTGCAGGGAGAATTCGGGCCCATAGAAGTTGGGGGCATTCTTTAGATGTGGTACTAAGGTATTTGGTATAGATATTTTCAGCGAAGAGTAAAAATATTTTCCAGTTTTGTTTTTGCAATCAAGTACGCCAATGTGACATACTTGACTTTAAGCATCCCTTGTGGAAAATAGGATATAATGTCCGTTTCAACAGAGGACAGTCGTGGCTCAGTGTTTATGTCCACTGCGCTAGCAACCTGCTAGTCGTAGGTGGCGAAGTTCGATTGCTCCCTGGGTATATTCTTTCGTCTGTGTCAATAAAACTTTTCTTGTGTGCAAGTGTCTAATATTTGACGTTGTTTGTATTGTGTTTGGAACAGCATGGTCAATATGATTGCGCCATAAAACCCAAGCAATCAACCGTTTCTACAGCAACCAATAGGAGCATGCTTTGTGTCTGAGTCAGTTCTGGTGCTAGATCAGGGGATGTGTAGACTTCGTAAGACCAAGGGACATATAGATTCAGACTAACTAAAATGAGGATCGGCCAAAAAACCGTAAAAGTTATCTATCATATATTATTTGAGGCGTGTCCCAGCAAAAGGGCATATATTCCCTCTCAGTAATTTTCCAGTATTTGCGGGAAAACTGTTATTAATAAATAATAAGTGGCAATAGCTATAAAACTCCTTTTGTGTGTGTGTGTGTGTGTGTGAATTATTCTTAGCAACTCATAATATAACCTTCTTTGACACATCAACAAATCCGATCCTTTACTCCTCCAACCGTGCAAACGCGGCTCACCAAATTGGATAACACGCCAACGCGAGGACAGTTGAGGCCACGACAGATTCAAGGCACACCGGCCCCTTTTGCACACGACAGTCTTTGATTGGATTCGAACTCGCAACCCTCCGGTTGCCGATCCGTTGCTCTTCCAACCGGGCTTCCGGAGCCAGACAATTTTAATGAAGGTAATTAAGAACGTCGCATTGGAGCAATTGGCGACTGTCCGAGATCAATCCCCAAGACAATTTTAAGGTTTATCAGGAGAAAAAGAATCTCAGCAAAGGTAGGCTGTTATTTAGCACCAAATTGGACAGGGAAATTGAAATTCCCAGATTCAGAAAAGGAAGCACTCACCTCCTTTGGGCCTTTTGTCTGGGAAGCATATTCTGAATATCCCCTCGTCTCGGCTGTAGTACCTCAAGTCCGATTCGAACTCCTGCAGGCTGGCCAGTCGCTCGTTCCCGTCGGGGTTTACCCGCACCTCGTACCAGTTGTCAGTGCCGAACGCGATGGCCGTACAGGTGAGTGCCACTACTGCCGATACCGTCGCCACGGAGAGCGCCACCGCGGAACAAGCCATCCTCTCGACTCAGAACGCAAGTTCTGACAGCCCACTTGGAACACCCTGGAGGTCACACGCGAACGGCGGCCGACTGGAAGCAACAGGTTTTCTCGAATCAGAATACGAGAACCACGGGAATGGAAGATATGAACGATGGTAATCCGATGGAATGGGACAGCCTCCTGTGTTCGGAGGAAAATGAGTTCTGTTTTCTTGAACTTGCTTCGGTTTTTTTTTCTGCGCCATTTTGGTGACTGCTCGGGAATTAGGTTGGAATTTTTTTGTTGTTGTTGTTCTGACTGGCGATTTCTGGTGTTGTCGAAGATGGTGCAATCTTCGGGTGTGAAGATGAAACACGGTGGCTCTGAATTTATACGGAAAGAAAAAAGGATATAGAGATGCTTATCAGCAAGTTTTAGGTTTGAGAAAAAAGAAGGTTCGACCTCCTGTGTTCGGGAGAAAATAAGTTCTGTTTTTTATACTTGACTGCGGTCTTTTTTTCAGCGCCATTTTGGTGACTCATCGAGAATTAGGTTGGAATTTTTTTTTGACGATTTCTGTGTTGACGAAGATAGTGCAATCTTCGAGTGTGAAGATGAGACGGTGGCACTAAATGTGTGCGGAAATAGTAAAGAAAAACGAGTGCGCTTATCAGCTAATTTTTGGTTTGAGAGAAAGGAAGGTGTGAAGATAAGGAACGAATATATTCATCCTACATCGTTTGCATCGTAAGAGAATCCTGCGTTCGAGGACCAACAGTAGTTTGTTTTATTCGCTGTTCCAAATATAAACACGTAAAATGCAACGTTGATGAAATCCTTTCGAATAGAAATAATTAAAAATTCGAAAGACAATTTTAAGGTATGTATGTATTTTGATTAACGTCACACTGGATCAACACGATGGTCTATTGGGGAAAGTCCGGGGTCAAAAACAAAGGTTAAGAACTGAGTACAAACACGTAATTTTGAACCACGGTCAGTTGACGAGGTAAAGCCTGAGCTGGCATCCCTCTCTTCAAATTTACACATCACGCCAACATGAGAAGAATTGAGGTCACGACAGATTTAACGTGCGCCAACCCTCTTTGTACACAACGGTCTTTAGTTGCATACGAACTCGCAACCCTCCGATTGCAAATCCGTTACTCTTTCAGCCTAGCAGCCGACCAACCGGTATAGTGGTTAAGGTGTTAGCCTCTAGATCGGAAGGTTCCTGGTTCGAATCCGGGTCCGGGGATGGATGTTTGTAAGCGTATGGTGTAGAGACGGCTGGTGCACCTTAAATCTGTCGTGGCCGAAAGTCCTCACGTTGGGTTGGCGTGGAAGTTTGGAGAGTGGGGTGCCAGCTCAGGTGTTGCTTTGTCATCTGACCGTGGTTCAAAATTACGAGGTGTTGTCCTCGGATCTTTCCCTTAAGGGACTGATCCCGGACCGTCGTCAATAGCCCGTTGTGTTGCTCTAGTACGACGTTAACTAAAAATTACCAATTACTTTCAGCCTAGCAACCGGGGCCCGACAATTTTAATGTAGGTAATTAATTAACGTCGCACTGAAGCTATTGGCGACGGTCCGAGATCCATCCCCAAGACAATTTTAAGGTGCATTAGGAGAAAAAGAAGCTCAGCATAAGTAGGCGGTGATTTAGTAAGTTATGTTACATTGGAGCAACACAAGGGCTACGCTACCCGCGACGATCAAATATTAATCGAGAAGGGAAAGATCCGAGGATAAGACATCGTCATTTTGAACCATGATCACATGGCGAGAAAAATACCTGATCTGACAAATACCACTCTCAAATATCCACATCTCGCCAATGTGAGGATATTAGAGACTACGACAGATTTAACATGATCCAGCCCCCGCTTACACAACGGTCTTTGGTTGGACCTAGTTCCAAACTCACAACCCTCCGGTTGTTAATCTGGTTAACAGGGAAATGTCGAGGTCATATTTGAGCATTACTAAATTTCATCAATCATTGTCGTCCTATATCAATATTTTTCTTATGTCTTAAACATTTCAACCCGAGCAACGCCGAGTAAGTTCTTTATACATATTAACATATTAATACAAAGTATTAAAAAAAAATTATGTGTTACTAAAACAGTTAATTCGATATCGTTGGCTAAATTTTTTGAGCCCCCTTCAATTAACGCAGATGGTCTTCGACGTTTTGAGTGCAGGTGATTTTTAACTGATTCCCTGAAAAATCTGTCCATAGAAAGGGATCTGGGATTCGAATCTTAATTGCAATAAAGCGAATAAATGTAGATTTTTTTTTTGTAAAATAAACGCAAGTTAATTACAAATTAGGCTGTTTTGTTGTGTTGACGGTCCACTAATTAAAATATGCAACTGTCATTCGTTCGGCAGTTTCAGCAGGCATGATGGATGCAACGAGCACCAAGAGAAGCGGAAATGTCTGGGAATAGGAGTTTGTGAAGCTTTTAATTACTTTGTATCGTGATTATATTTGTTATGGAAAGTTAAATTAAGGGAATGTTAAAAAAAGTATTGCTTTGAAAAATATGTTTAATGTGGTAAAAAAATAATGCAAATGAGATATACTGAAGGAAAATTAAAACAGAAAATCAATATTATGCGTACGATTCAGTATCTCGCAGAAAGTTTAGTAAATGTTAGTGAGTAAAGCGACTTTTCAGTTTATACCACTCTTTGGACCAACGTCTTTTCCTTTTATTTTCTTTCTTCCGATTGCAGACAGCAAACTCAATGCAAGAAGTACAAAATCTGAATCTGAAACCATTTTGAAACTCAAATATGAAACACGTCACGCTCAAACATTGACCGATTGAGATTGACGGGTATATAGAAGCTATATTGAAACACCCGTATCAATCGAAACCGCCGCTGACCAACCGGTATAGTGGTTAAGGTGTTAGCCTCTAGATCGGAAGGTTCCTGGTTCGAATCCGGGTCCGGGCATGGATGTTTGTAAGCGTATGGTGAAGAGGCTGCTGGTGCACCTTAAATCTGTCGTGGCCGAAAGTCCTCAGGTTGGGTTGGTGTGGAAGTTTGGAGAGTGGGGGTGCCAGCTCAGGTGTTGCTTCGTCATCTGACAGTGGTTCCAAATTACGAGGTGCTATTTTCGGATTTCTCCTTTAATTGACTGATCCCGGACCGTCGTCAATAGCCCGCTGTGTTGCTCTAGTACGACGTTAACTAAAATTACCATTCCCATCGAAACCGTCAATCAAATTGACAATAAGCCGACCAACCGTTCTGGTGGTTAAGTTGTGAGACTCTAGATAGGAAGGTTCCTGGTTCGAATCCGGGTCAGTGTATGGATATTTGTAAACGTATGGTGTAGAGGCAGCTGGTGCACCTTAAATCTGTCGTGACCGAAAGTCCTCACGTTGGGTTGGTGTGGAAGTTTGGAGAGTGGGGTGCCAGCTCAGGTGTTGCTTCGTCATCTGACAGTGGTTCCAAATTACGAGGTGTTATTTTCGGATTTCTCCCTTAATTGACTGATCCCGGACCGTCGTCAATAGCCCGCTGTGTTGCTCTAGTACGACGTTAACTAAAATTACCATTACCAATCGAAACCGTCAATCAAATTGACAATAAGCCGACCAACCGTTCTGGTGGTTAAGGTGTGAGACTCTAGATAGGAAGGTTCCTGGTTCGAATCCGGGTCAGTGTATGGATATTTGTAAGCGTATGGCGTAGAGGCAGCTGGTACACCTTAAATCTGTCGTGATCGAAAGTTCTCGTGTTGAAGTTTAGAGAGTGGAGTGCCAGCTCAGGTGTAGCCTCGTCATCTGACCGTGGTTCAAAATTACGTGATGTTGTCCTTGGATCTTTCCCTTAAGGGATTGATCCCGGACCGTCGTCAATAGCCCATTGTGTTGCTCTATTACGACGTTAATTAAAATTACAATTGCCATTACAATAATATTAATCGTATCTAAAGAAGAATCAACATTCTACTCGTATACAAAGTAAAAATTGTTCGATGTTTTGGTAGTGGTAATTTTAGTTAACGTCATACTAGAGCAACACAACGGGCTTCGATGTTTTAGGTAATGGTAATTTTGGTTAACGTCGTATTAGAGCAACACAACGGGCTATTGACGACGGTCCGGGATCAATCCCTTAAGGGAAAGATCCGAGGACAACACCTCGTAATTTTGAACCACAGTCAGATGATGAAGCAACATCTGAGCTTCGATGTTTTAGGATTGGCTACAATAAGCTGTAGAAAGTTTTATGACGGCTCTTGGAGACTATCCAGGATTAAGCCCGAAGGAAGAGATCCGAGGACAACCAACACAACACTTCGTAATTTTTAAACAACTACGGTTAGATGACGAGGGCAACACCTGAGCTTGCTCCCCCACTGTACAAACTTCCACACCGCATCAACGTGAGGACATTTGATGCCACGATAGATTTCTCGTGCACCTATCCTCATGCACACGACGGTCTTTGGTTGGATCTGGTTTCGAACTCGCAACCATACTGTAACGTATTGAAGTGGTAGCTTAGACTACTAGAAAGAATCTTTCGCAGTGTTCTGTGCGGATATGTTTATTATACAAAATTAAGATCAAGCTTTTGACGGACATTTAGTTCGCGAATATTTACAGGCAGGGTCCAGGTGACTGATTTTCCGAACACGGTGAATTGTCCACCAGACATGGAATGTCCTTGGTCTTGAGACTCCAAGCTGATTACATGGCTCGATTGAGCCCTTTTCCAGTGATTTTCTAGGCGAGTAAGCCTTCTTCCCCCAATTAGATGACCATTCGGTTGAGTGGGATCTGTATCTCGGGTGAGCTTTTCCAAAAGTTGCATTCAGTTGAGTGAGATCTGCAGCTCGGTTGAGCTTCTCCGAAATCCACGTCCGCTCCAATCAGCAGGATCAGCAGCTCAGGTTTGAGCAACTCTACGTCTTGTTCGACGTACTCCCAGGTCGGGATTTCAGACAGAGTCAACGAACAACAGTCGTGGTTCTCACATGCTTTTTGCTAGCCTTTTCACAAAACCTACTCAATACTTCGGTTCTCCAGTGCTCGATTGAGCATTTATCCACAGAAACCGGGATTTCGACCACAGGGAACGGTTGTTCACCTCACTACTATCAGCTTGATCCGACCGGTCTGATGACCTCTCTCCGAAATTATAACGGGGCTGTTCAGACCCCTCTTCGTTTCATTAGTCACACTCGTCCTCTCGCCGTTGGATGGTTCCAATTCGGGCTGTCCGTTGGTGGTTAATTTACCCATTTCGACGGCTGAGGAGGTAACTTTATTAGACGGGTCAGATGGCTCTCCGTTTGATATGGGAAATGCCGAGCACAAAGGTTTTGCGGTTTCCCAACGGCTTTCGGCGTCTCCTCTGATCCTGGAAGCGGCGAAAATCAACTTCTGACTTGGGTACCGCTGTCGGTGAAACACCTCGACTTCCTTCCGCGGTCAAACCAACTTCCGATCGCCAACTCGTTGACTGGGCTCTGAGAACTGAGCACGGGGACATGCTGTCGGCTTGACTTCCGCCCGTTCTCTTCACCGCTTCTTGGGAAAATTCCTAGAGCTAGTTTCCGTCACAATACGGTTGCTAATCCGTTACTCTTCCGACTACAGCTATCCCTTGAGATATGTGAAATAAATAAACAATGAATAAATTCAAATCTGAATAACGACACTCATCGATAGATCAATAAAGGTAATGGTAATGGTAATTTTAGTTAACGTCGTATTAGAGCTACACAACGGGCTATTGACGACGGTCCGGGATCAGTCCCTTAAGGGAAAGATCCGAGGACAACACCTCGTAATTTTGAACCACGGTCAGATGACGAAGCAGCACCTGAGCTGGCACCCCACTCTCCAAACTTCCACTCCAACCCAACGTGAGGACTTTCGGCCACGACAGATTTAAGGTGCACCAGCCGCCTCTACACCATACGCTTACAAACATCCATGCCCGAACCCGGATTCGAACCAGGAACCTTCCGATCTAGAGGCTAACACCTTAACCACTATACCGGTTGGTCGGCTTATCAATAAAGGAATTAGGATGATATATGCGGATGTCAACTAGTTTAAAATAATGCGTTTAATTGCAGAGTAATGCCGAAATACTACTTTGAGGTAAAAATCATACATTAATATCCCACAGAAAACTTAGCCGACCAATCGGTATAGTGGTTAAGGTGTTAGCCTCTAGATCGGAAGGTTCCTGGTTCGAATCCGGGTTCGGGCATGGATGTTTGTAAGCGTATGGTGTAGAGGCGGTTGGTGCACCTTAAATCTATCGTGGCCGAAAGTCCTCACGTTGGGTTGGCGTGGAAGTTTGGAGAGTGGGGTGCCAGCTCAGGTGTTGCTTCGTCATCTGACCATGGTTCAAAATTACGAGGTGTTGTCCTCGGATCTTTCCCTTAAGGGACTGACCCCGGAACGTCGTCAATAGCCCGTTGTGTTGGTCTAGTACGACGTCAACTAAAATTACCATTACCATTACCCACAGAAAACTTAAAGTAACTTATTTCTAACCATTCCGTTAATACTTAAAATAATAAAATTAGAACTTCTGGTAGAATAAAAAAGAAAACAGAATTGTGTGTGTGAATGGGAAGAAATTTCTTAATTTTACATAGCAAATTACATGAAATGCACTTCGTGTATTGTTTTTTTTTATTTTTGAAGCTTTTCTTGAAACGAGGTCAGGGCTCGTTCAGTACGAGTCAGTCACCTGGTATCATGTACCAAAATAAAGTTAGAATCTAGAAATAATGGTAATATACATCGAAGAAGTATTTCTGAACAGCAAGAGAATCTTGGTTTGAAAAAAAAAAGAGTTATTTTTATCTATGTGAATAGTGACAGACCCGCCCATCAGAAAATCGGGGAATTCCCAGTGCGGCGGTGTAGTAGCGGATTAGCAACCAAGGTTCGAGTTCGAATTTTACTGTGACCTTTTATTTTAACTTACGATCTTGTTCTCTTGGATCCAATACGTTTTCAAATAATATGGCTTTTTGAGAAAAAAACCCATGACACGACAAAAAATAATTGAAAATCTCAAATATCTCTTACTTCACATTTTTTAGATTCCTAGAACTCCGCCATAGTTCAACGATTAATTCGTGGCGTAATTGCTACTTTAGTTAATATGGCTTGTTCAACTTCACACATGAAGGTCATCATCACTTAAGAGAGGTTAAATTTTCCATTTTGTGTTACACCACGTCTAAGAAAGACTGGTGTCTCTATTATTGTTTTCCTCCCCATGCATCACTTATCCCAAATGAAGATTCCTTCTCGTCCAACATGATTAGATTCGCCAGTGATCCGTGCAACGTTTGCTTTTTCGGAGTCAGCTAACAACGAAAGGAATATGCAACAGAGGAATACCACAGTGACGGGGTGGCTTGGATGGTTGTTTTCGAGTGTTACAATAGGTAGGTATTAATCAACTTAACACTGGAGTAACACAACGGGCTATTGGCGACGTTTCCACGTATTTTGTATTTTTAACTAACGTCACACTGGAGTAACACAACGGGCTATTGGCGACGTTTCCACGTATTTTGTATTTTTAATTAACGTCACACTGGAGCAACACAACGGGATATTGGTGACGTTCGTAGATCAACCCCCGAAGGGTAAGATTTGAGGACAACACAACGTAACAACTATGGTTTACAGCGGATTGGGTCAATGAAGGATCCAAAAGGGATCGTAAACCGTCTTCGTCACAAAAAGGGGTTGAAAATATTTGCAACTCCGGGATAAACACAGCTTAACAAAACAGTTGACACAATGAGAAAGAAAGAAACAGCAGAAGGGTAGACGAGGATAAAAATGGAAGTGAGGGAAGATAACTTGAGTACCTCGGGGTTGTGATGCCCGTACTAGGGACTACAATCCGATCCGGCGGATCAGGCATCGTTTGACTACCTACCGGATCCAGCAATATCTATCTAATCCGGTCCGGATCCGATACACCAGAATTATTTTTTAATTAAATAATCGATTATTCAAACCCAACTTTAAAGTCGCAAAATCGTTTATTAAACAATCGATTGTGAATTAATCGATTTTATATTTTTCTATCATCAGTTTGGAGAATTCTAGAAAAATAATAAATTTAATTATCAATGATATTTTTTGCGATGGAAGGAAACTTACGGGAAGGAAGAAAACTTTCAAAGGTTTAAAAGTACATTTAGAAAGAAAACACTGCATCAACATAATTTCATCAACATCACATCATCCTGATCTTTCATGCATTGAATAAATCCCTAAATGCAGTTATCGTCTTCAAAAATTCCGGAAAGTGGTAAACTTATTCAAAAAGTCGTCCATCAAATGTGATACATACCTTCAAAAGTATGTGAAAGAAGAAACAGGCAAAGAATTAAGTTTCGTTTTGGACTGTCGCACACGCTAGAACAGCCTTCTATTTTGGTAATTTTTTTGTTAACGTCTTACTAGAGCAACACAACGGGCTATTGACGACGGTCCGGGATCAATCCCTTTTGAGAAAGATCCGAGGACACCTCGTAATTTTGAACCACGGTCAGATGACGAGGCAACACCTGAGCTGGCACCTCACTCTCCAAACTTCCACACCAACCCAACGTGAGGACTTTCAGCCACGACATATTTAAGGTGCACCAGCCGCCTCCACACCATACGCTTACAAACATCTATGCCCGCACCCGGATTCGAACCAGGAACCTTCCGATCTAGAGGCTAACACCTTAACCACTATACCGGTTGATCGCCAACAGCCTTCTAAGTATGATCGAAAAATTTAAAATCAGAAAGACTGCATAGATAAATCTTAATTGATATTCAATCTGACAAAAAATTTACCGACCAGAGTAGTTAAAAGTGACAGAATTAATTATTTGCAGCCATTTAAATTGGCAGTGCAATCACTATGCAGAAGCGATGCGACTCTTCTTACTGCTGTAACAACATTAAAATTCATTTTAGAAAAGCTGGAAAAACAAGACACTGTTTTAAGCGCTGAATTATCTGAGGCACTGCGTGTAAGGGTAAAAGAACGTCGTTGTGCACGATAGTAACTGAAATATTACTTTATTTAAAGAATAAAAAAAAAAGGATCAAAACATGAGACAAGCTGACAGTACGTTCCTTATGCCAAAAAAGAATCTTATGCGACAGGAGATGAAAATTTTTATCAACCAAGTCATTAAAGATGACAACGAAATGTGGATCCGGCAGCAGAAGAAAGCTTAAATTCCAACTCACTTTCATTGTAAACTAATTTAACATTTAAAGAGGAATTAGAAAAGCAAATTCTGCAAGAAAATGAAGACTATTGCAAAAAGACAAACTTTAGGAAGGAAACTGATTTGAGAAAATAGTGCAGAAAGAAATGGCTTCATATATGAAATGGAATAGCTGGTTAGATTTTCAGTTCATCGAGAAGTAGGTTAAGGACAACACTATTGATATGATTTGTTTCCTTAGATCGTTCTTTCAAACTCAAAAGTGATTTTCATTACTATATAACTTCGATTCAAGCAAGTAAGAGAAATTAAGATTTCTCTCTTTTTTTTTTATGTTGACCAAAACTGCCAAAGATTATATTTTTATGTTAGTATGAGTCAAGGTTTGGTGCAATTTATCTAATTTCCTCAACGACATTAGCGATAGAGACTACTTAATTGTAGATAAATACACTGCTGACCACCGTAAATGCAACACCCTGAAGGAAGCATACAAATAATATGAAATTTACAACATGCATTAGCGGAGGTGAGATATGCAAATGATTAGAATTTCAGCGCAGACGCACATCACGCGCCTGTGGCGCCACTTCAAAGCGCTATTTAAGGCTTGGAGATTTCGACGATTTCAAGTACGGCAATTGTGTTTTTCTTGTGATTTTTTCAAAAAAACGATCAATTATGCCTCGTAACACAAATGAATTATACATTGAATTGTTCTAGAACTTAAAATGGAAAAATGGCAAGGGACGCTAAGGAAAAAATAGGCTGAGAGTTAACGCGGAAAAAAATGATAGTTACGTGGAATTTTGGGAGAGTGGTGTTGGGACATTTCGTCCAATTAAATACACCCTTCTATACACTGCAGAGTGAAGAGACAAAAAGAAATACTTAACGATAAGGATCCATAAGTATAGTGGCACGAAGGCCACGCAACGGAACGTGCTTCTAGCACATATTGGCGGCCGGGGAAAAGTTAAGAGCGAGTGAGCTCGTTTTGCGCGGGCTTATATTATCTGCTGCGTCAGTGTTCGTGACGTCAGCAGCGTCTATCGATAGAGAGATTGCGCTGGCTTGGAAGTAGCGCATTCTGGATAGCTTGAAATTAGTGTTATGTCGTTGGAGACCATAACATGCTCATTCCAACAACGGAGACTCTGCTGGTTGGTTCTTATGCAACAGGCGAAACAGATCGTTCCGTGTGACTGGCGTCTCCGAATAGCAAAGTCAAGCTCAATCAAAAAAGCTCCAACGGCAAATGTGATTGGGGTCACCACGAAGGATGACCCCAGACACGAGGTCGTTAGTCGTACTTCTAAAACTTCAGTCCAATAGGAGGTGTTCGCTCTTCCCGCCTCACTTATAGACGAAAATTTCGGAAGTTGAGTAGTTCTAGTTCTTCTCCCCTTCCTTCATTAAAAAACTAAAACTCACATTTAACGGCTGGAAAAATTAGAAGTACGCTATATCCCAGCCATTTCAAAAACGCCTCGTCATCTCGCTAGCGTGTTGTGATTGTCCGGGCATTTTAATTTCCAAATACATGGGGATCGTGCACAAATTGATAGCAGAAAAATGAGGGATTGTGAACAAATTGATAGCAGAAAAGTGAGAGACTGTGCACACATTGATAGAAGAAAACTTAGGTGGGATTTCCAGTGAAGCGTCCCGGGCCAAAAGCACACATGTTTAATTCTACTAGAAAATGGCTGGTGAGATGGTTTTAAATATTTTGAACCCAAAAAATGTTTATTCTTTTTATAATTATCACTACTCTCGAGAAGTAAGATACTTCTTTTGAACTTGAACAATACGCATCAATTAAGCAGCAATTATACCACGAATTTTTCGTTGAAGTATGGCGGAGTTCTAGGAATCTCAAAAATGTGAAGTGAGAGATATTAGTATAAATTGTAAAAAAATGTAATTCTGAGAAAACTGTTTGTAAAGAAAATCCAAGAGAGTAAAGATATTGCCAAATTCTTCTAACAAATAAGTAAATTGTATAAAAAAAATTGTAGTGACCAAATTTTTAGATGGTACGATTTTTATATAAATTTTGCTGGGTGATTTTACTTATACCGTAGGGGTGCACTAAGAAAGGATTTTTAAAAATTCGACTGGGAAGATACCTAAAATTGATCTTATATTTATGTTTGAACTGACTTTTTACTTCTTCCCATGATGAAAATAATACTTATAAATATTTGATTGATGAAGAAATAATATTTAAAGCATTTAATTTTACATAACTTACATTTTGTAATTTTTATTTAAAAAAATCAAATACGAAAGCCTAAAAAACTCATTGAACATAAAAGCGTAATTTTGCTTTTCGGTATCTGGCAACGTCAGAATTAATGTTTAATCTTTTAATTTAATTTAGAATTCTTTCTTGGGTGTTTGAGTTGACAGAGCGAGATGTTGCGGTCATATTTGAGGATTCTTTTTGCTTATAAATCATTATTGTTTTTATCAATATTGTTCGCCTTTTGTCGAATTGTTCTATTTCAAAATATATTCGGTAAGTCGAAATATAACACGTAAAAACAGAATTTTTTTTCATAAATCTGCATTTTTTTTAAGGATTGGAATTTTGTTTCTGTTTGCTTATGTGTTCTGGTATATTACCTACTGCAAAAATATTATTCAGGAGTTTGTTTTTAATGATTTATTTATTTCCTGCAAAATATCACTAGACATTGAAATTTCCTTGGTGGTATATGAATATTTCGACCAACTCTCTTTAAATCTCTGGTTTAATACGTAACTAGCCGGACTGCGCCGGCTAGCGCTCGGCGGTGTGTAATAGTGCCTTTTTATTTTAATTTTTACACACCGTAATTAAACATGTTTTGTTTTTTTATTCTATTTATTTTTATGAAACAATTCTTCAAATCATTGCGTATTCAATCAAATATTTAAGTAAAATTGGTCGAAATATACATATACCGCTACAAAATTACCCATGTCTAGTGATATTTTGCAGGAAATAGACATATCATTCAAATATAACTCTAAATAATATTTCTGAAATAGGTAATATACCGGAACACATAATGCAAACAAAATAAAAATTCCAATCCTTGAAAAAATACAAAATTCTGAAAAAAAACACGTACGTATCTATTTAAACGTGTTGAATTTCGACTTCCTGAATATATTGTGAAATAGAATAATGCGACAAAAGACTTTCAACGATATTGACAAAGACAATAATGATTTATTAACAAAAAGAACACATATTTATAATACTTGGGAATCCTCAAATATGTCCGCAACATCTCGCAGTCAACTCAAATACCCAAACACGGAATTCTAAATCAAATTAAAAAAGTAAACATTAATTCTGACGTGGCCAGATAGTAAAAAGTAGCCGGGTAGCAAAATTACGTTTAAATTATTTTTACATCAAAGGAAGAAATAAAAAGTCAGTTCAAACATAAATATTACAATTTAATTCCTTATTTTACATAGAAATTGACTTCGGCTATTTGAAAACAGCAAGAACTCAAAATATCTGGGTTATTTTATTTACATTGATTGTTGCCATTCGACGATACACAAATAACGTCGATTTCGGGTCCACGTACGCTAGTGTTTTATATATATAGATGGTGTGTAGATTACTGTATCATAAAATAAATCAAAAATATACACATCAAAATATTTTTAAAGCGTGTGATTTCTTATTTTAAAATACAAGCACATTTTTTAAAATAACAATAAAAATAAGATGGGATACGTAAGTTTTAATTCCAATATATTTCAAAATTTGATATTGCTTTTCATTGAAAGACGATTAAAATAAATTAAATTTCATTTGATTTTCGTGTTTCATTGGGTGTAATTGAAAGCTGTACTTCCTAGTCAAGTAACTACATCTATCATTCTAAATAAGTACGCGTTTTCCATTTAGAAGCAGAATATCTGTGAATTTAAAACAGTACCATAAGAGTTCAATTTTATACTGTATGTCTGTTGGAAAAAAAGGAATTTTCAACAAGATTTTGTTGATATTGAAATAATATCACAGTTAGTAATTTTGAAATATTGAAATTTTTTGTCTTAAGTGACAGAAAGTCGAAGTTGCTTACTCTACATATTGAAGCTGTTCTTATTCAACTTAGATACATGCGAATCATTCGTTGAATGCAGGGCTTTTAGTTTTGTAAAAGCGCTGTAAAATAAACCTTCTGTTCATTAAAAAATTGTTATCGATTCAGTTTAATTTGTCTACACTGGTGACATTTGTTTCTATCACAAGCTCCGTTATTCCACATGCCGCTTAATAGAATTTTTAGGAATACGTGCGTTTGTTTCAAACTAAATAAGTCACGAATGCCGTAAATTTTTAGCCCCCTTGGTCAAATTCAACGCGGGTTAATATGTAGCCTATCATACCTACAGGGTTCTAAAATATAAGTGTACTAAATGTGGTGTATATTTGACAAAAGGTGGATTAGTATAGAGAACAAACGTCTTAACTCTGCTTTATATATCTAACAGAAGTTCCGTTATTCCACCTGCCCCAGAATGGGATTTTCAAGAAAAATTGCGTCCTCTTGAACTAAATTAGCCATAAATGCCGTAACAATTTAATTTACCATCCTCTCGTATTGATGATGAAATTCGAAAATATCGCATACTAAGTGCAAGAATGTGGTACAGCTACAGTCTACTTTTATGAGTGGTGGCAACGGCCTTGGCGATTTTTTTGGTGAACTTCTAAAGTCGACAAAGTAAGAATTATTTCAAAACTCTTTTTTTTTTCTTTTTACAACGGAAAATGAAAGCTTGAAAGCACATTTGAGAACGTTTCAAAAAGTATATTTCTTTAAAGCTTTCGCAAAAAGTAGTAAGCTTAAGCACATTTCAGAACACATTTGTGAACCAGCAGAAAAAATAAGCTGCGAATGTTGGGTAAGAATACCCTGAAACTTATCAATTACACTAAATACAGTAGGCTGTTTGAAAATAAAAAGATTTTTAAAAGAAAAAAAAGCAAGAAATAATACAACCTGATACATCAGAAATGTTAAGAGAAAAAAAAATTATGAAACAAGAATATTCCACGAATGGCAAAAAACAATACATGTCAGAACTCTGCCGGGAAAAAAAATTATTATGAAATAAAAATTCCACAACTGTAGAAACACAAATAAATAAACCAATGGTATCAAAGAAAAAATATTTGAAAGGACCTATACAATCAAAGGATATTTTAAAATCAAAATAACCAATGGAAGCAATAAAAAATTTCAAACGAACCAATGAAATCAAACGCCTTAAACACATTTTGGAAGAACTTTCTAGAATATTCAAAATGAAAATTGAAAGTTACCGTTTGCCGAGGTTGTCATAAAAACCACAATAACCGTAAATACATATGGGTTGTCTTAATCTACCGTAACTCGCTACTAGAAGTGCGCCAAAAAAAAATTCGCCAAGACCGTTGCCACCGCTCATAAACGTAGAATGTAGCTGTACCTTCATCTGTCACCGCATTCAATCTTCCTAAAATTGGTACACGACTTTTGTTTACTATATTAGATGGTTTTATTGTGATAGGGTATGGGCAAAGAATACGTTTCCTAACCTTAACGTAATTTTATTCTTGAGAGAAAAGATTTAAAAAAAATGGAACAAGTCATGCAGAAAATTGAACCTCTTCAAGGAAGAGAAAACTGGGAAGATTGGAAATATTTGATTCAGATCAAATTAAAAGGAATTCCAAATGCAATGGAATTAATTTCAGGAAAATTAAGAATTTGTTAAGAACCTAGTAGCAGTGCAACATTAGAAGAAAGAAATGTCTACAACAGGGGTTCCCAACCTTTTAATAACTCTGTACCACTTGAAATTTTTAGAAATTTTTGGCGTACCACCAGTTCTATATTTTTTTAGAAACATATATGTAATGTCAGAAAAGTGCACAATGGCTTGTTTTATTTTAATTGAAATACTAAGAAAGCTTCATATTTTATGATTAATGGAAAAATAAAACGATTATTGAAAATTAGTTTTATTTTTTACTTACAGGTCTAAAAACAAATAATTTTAAATAATTAGTGCAAACATAGATTAACATAATCAAAAATCAATATTTTTAGTGCGAAGCTTGTTGTTGTTTGTCTTTTATTAAAATATCCATATCAGGAGCAATGGAGCTTAACTTCACTCTTAAGTCCTCGTCAACACTTACTTTGTTTTTATATTTATTTTTTATGTACAAAAGTTCAGAAAACCCACACTCACACAAGTAACTAGCAACAAATGGCATAAGACAGGGAGAGACATTAACTTAATTTCGCCGAGATAGCCATTGAATAGAAATAGATAATCAGCTACAAAGTTTCTCTTTACATAATGTGCTACTGTTAGCGTCATTTATTACAATGTAATAAAAACGTTAATCACAAAATTGATTTCATATAATCTCATTTTTCCTATAACGTGGTTGTACATACTAAAAAATCGAACAAACTTCGTAGAATATTTGGGTCGCTCGTATCATCCTTGCTTTTAGCACCTGAAACGTTGCCGCGTACCACCAGTTGAAAATCCCTGGTCTACAAGAAAGACTTCGTAAAAATTAACAAGACATAATCAGAAATAATGTTTCTATTAGTTTCAACCTTGAGTCCAAAAGTGAGAGCTCAAATAAGAAATCTTTTAAGCTCTATTGAGGTTTGAACAAAATTCCACAATCTTTTTGCTGGTGTAGAAGAAAGTAAAGCCTTTGAAATTTATTCGGAGTTTTTGGGTTGTAAATGGAAAGACATGCCAGTTATGGCTGGAAACTTGTCTTCAACAAGGCAACTTTGGAACAACCTTCAAGAAGAAATAGGAAAATGTAAAAACAGCAATAATGGAAAATTGCCATCAATTATTCTTATATGTGAGATATTTGAAATTCTACCCAGAGATTATTCAAATTTTCAAACAACTTGGCTTATGATTCATGAAGATAGAGAAAGGAATGTGGACAATCTCATGAACTGACTCTGCACAGAAGCAAGCAAGTTAACCTCTAAATCAGAATGTGTTGATCATGAAGCCTTGGCAGTCAAGAAAATTGTCAAAGATAGAGTAAATGAGAAAGGTAACAACAAAGGCAAGAGGTACACATAAGCATGCAATTATTGTAAAAAGAAAGGCCATTGGGATTAAAGATTGTTATAAATGGATTGCTGATGTAGGACCAAAAAAGGAAGACACCAAAACAAAGAATTATAAAAATAATACAAGATCAGAAACCTCAAGGGAAGTAAATGCCTTCATGCTATGAATAGATTATCATGCATTTGTTACAGAAAGTGATGACAAATAAAACTGGTATTTTGATAATGGTGGCACAAGACATATTACTAACCAAAATTAATTTTTCGAAACCTATAATGAATTTGAGCATTCTGTAAAAGTAAGTTCAGAAAATGGACGAGAAGCTAAAGTTTTGGGTCAAGGAACAATTGAAGTTAAATCATTTGTGGATGGAACTATTCTTCATTTAGCTCTTGAAAATGTATAGTATGTTCTGATATTAAGAAAAATCTTTTTCAATTCTACAAACTCACGATAAACTTCCCAACAGTGAAGTTATCTCAGGACCAAATATATGTAGCCTAAAGGTAAACAAGAAAACCTATTTTAATGGCTATCGTTAAGAGAATGGAGGTCTGTTTAAAGTGGAAATGAAAGCAAAAGCATCACAGACGACAGAAGCAAATTCCATAGATCAAAATATTTTGCAGTTTTATCATGAAAGAATGGGTCAACAAGATAAAAGATATATTAAAGATCTTATTTGAAGAGAATTGAACATAAAGCCAAACATTAAAGACGAACATTGTACAGGATGTATAAAAGGAAAAATGCATCGTCAGAAATTTGGAACCCAACCACGAGCAACCAAGCAGGGAGAGACACTGCATGGAGATATTTGTGGACCATTTCAAGTTCCATCAGATTCAGACTTTCGTTACTTTGTTTGCTTTAAAGAGGATTTTTCTCGAATGCTCTTTGTTCACGTTATCAAAGAAAAATCGGAAGCTCTGGAGAAGTTAAATCAAGTACTTGAAGAAGCAAAAGTTCAAGGTCATCCTATCAAAGAATTCCGCAGTGACAATGGTGGAGAATTTGATAATAAGAAAATCAGAATGTTACTAAGGAAATATGATGTAAGACAGCTGTTTACAACACCATATACTCCACAGCAAAATGGATGCGCTGAATGGTAGAATAGAACCTTAGTTGAGGCAGCTAGATCTTTCATGTATTCCAGAAAGATTTTTCCACAAAAGTTTCGGGCATAGCTAATCAATACAGCACCATATATATTAAATAGAACTGTGAAGTCCTTGATTGATGGAAAGTCGCCATTTGAAGTATGGTATGACAAGAAACCAAGAATTGAGCATCTAAGAGTGATTGGAATTGCACGTAGTGGATAGATTCCTAATCAAAAGATAAGCAAGATGGATCCAAGATCTGGAATTTTAATAGGCTATGATGGTGATGATAGCTACAGACTTTATGATGAAATAAATTATTCGGTATTTCAATGTCGTGACGTAATATTCCAGAAGGAAGAGTTCTCAAATCTACTACCAGTATGAGCCGATGAAGATATTGAAAATAAATGTGAAGACGATTAAAAACAACACACAAAGAGAAACTGACGAGATAATGGTAAAACATCAGGACACAGTTGATCAAAGGCAACTTAGGCATAGTTCTAGATTTAAGAAATCTTCAAGATATGATGATCACAGTTTACACTCAATATTGGAAAATATAGATGAACCAAAAACCTACGATGAAGCAATAAGGACGATGCAAAAAGAAAAGTGGTTACATGCTATGGACAGTGAAATAAAATCTCTAAAGAAAAACCAAACTTGGGAAGCAGTTGATTTGTCACCTGGATTCAAGCCGATAGCAAGCAAATGGGTTTTCAAATTTAAAACTTACCAGGATGGCTCAATAGATAAATACAAGGCAAGATTAGTTGCAAAAGTTTTTTCTCAACGTAAGGGAGTTAACTATGAAGAGACATTTAGTCCAGTAACAAATAAAAATACTGTCCGTACCTTAATTAGCGTAGCAGCTAGTGAAAATATACACTTAATGCAATTTCATGTTTCAACAGCTTTTTAGTATGGTGAACTTTCTGAAGAAATATATATATCTCAACCTGAAGGCTTTAAAGATGTAACAAATAAGGTTTGCAGACTAAACTGTAGCTTATATGGACTAAAGCAAGCTGCTAGATGTTGGAATGAAAGATTTGGAAGTTTTCTCACAAAGCTCGGTTTCCCTAGAAGTGCATATGATCCTTGTTTATTTATCAGAAATTGAAACGATCATAGAATCATACTTGCACTCTATGTGGATGATGGTTTAGTTGCATCAACAAACCAAGATGAAACAAATAAATTCTAAAATGAATTGAAAACAGAATTTAATATTACCTTCAAACTTGCTTCATATTTTTGGGCATTGAGATTGAACAAAGAAATGACTGTTCAATAAAGATCACCCAATCAAGCAATATTAAGAAAACGTTGGAAGATTTCGGAATGGAAAATTGCAAAGCAGTTTCAACACCAATGATTAATGATAATTAAAAAAATCAAGAGGATATTGTGACGAAGTCTGTGGCGAGGAAAGAAAAAACAAGCTTTCGGCGGAGAAACTGCCAAGAGGTCAAGCCAGACGCTGAAAGGTCACGCCGCGTATGACCTCAGACCGCGTGAGTTAACGAGCTGGCGTTGGTTCGAGGGATTTAGTTCCGACCGAAACGGAGCGAAGGATCTTTGTCGTGATGCCGACGAGACACCCAGGCAGTAGTTCATTTCCGCTGCTTTAACATCATCACAAGAACCCGCGGATCCTTTTGTTCGGGCCGCCGTCCGCTAATGAGGCTACCGTCGAGATAGAAAATCAACGGTTTTCGAACAGCCAACAGCGAGACGACAAGTGTGTCCAATGAAAGAGAGGGGGGGCCAACAACCCCCTGGAACTTTCGGGAGTCGAAAGCGTTTGGGGTTGGAAGAAGGGAGACCAGACCGAGGGATCAAACTGATCCGGCTGAAGTTAAAACCGTTCTCGTTTTTTTGTCGGATACCCCGTCTCTGGAGACGTGCCGAGTCGCGACAGCTGTTCGTGGACTCAGAACGGATTGCCCAAATTTGGATTCCGGATATCAGACGCTAAATAAAGCTCAAGCCTGAGCTGCTACTGTGCTGCATTGCACACGACCTATCGAACTGATTGCCCAAACTGGGATTTTGTCTATTAGACGGGAGAAAAGCTCGACCCTGAGCTGCCGTTTGCTGACTTCGTACACGCGTGCGAGAACTTTTGGAGAAGCTCACCCGAGCTAGAAAACATTTACTCACCCGAGTAAAGTCTGGAGAAGGGCTCACCCGAGTCGGATAATCTACATCGGAGTTCTGCGGAAAAGGACAATTTACAGTCTGTAAAACGCCACCTACCAAATTCCTTCAAGGTTATTCCTTGAATTGTAAATAAAAAACACCTTATTCAAGACCACCCCTAACATTTTTACGTAGTGAAGGAATCTTCCATCCCTAAGACGTCACAATCAACTGGTGCCAGCGGAAAGGATCGACAACCAGCCGTGGAGTGGAGTAGAAAGGGATCGACAACCAGCCGTGGAGTGGAGTAGAAAGGGATCGACAACCAGCCGTGAAGTGGAGTAGAAAAGGAATTCGACGCAAGAACTGCTCGAGGAGATAAAAAGCCGACCACAGATGGTGAACGCGGTAATAATCCGTAGTAAAAAGAGAATGGAAAAAGTCAGGCAGGAAGGGGAGGTCGGGATACCCCCCGAGAACTGTGGGTCGACTGATGGGGCGAGTGACGATCCTCATTTGGTACTCCCGCCACCTGAGAAGGGGACCCCCCTCGTTGAGATTTCGCCAGAAAAGTTCGGTGAAGTACAAAGGACTTGTGTTGAACTGAGCTCGCTTTGGGAGAAGGTAGCAGGGGATAAGATCGGCGAATATCGGGTCGAAAAAGGATTGCTTTTCCGTATAACCACTGATCACCGTGGGGAAGAGAAGAAGCAGTTAGTGATTCCGGCGGAAATGAGGGGATTTTGAAAATATGTCACGAGGAGGTCGCTGCTCATTTAGGCTCGACCAAAACCAAAGACAAACTGCTGAGATATTATTTTTGGCCGAATTGCATTAGGGATGCGGAAGAGTATGTGAAGACATGTGATCCCTGTCAGAGAGTAGGAAAACCGAGAGAGAAGAAAAAGGCCCCTCTAAAATTGGTGCCAGTAATTAAAGAGATCTTCTCCAAAATCAATGTCGATACGGTGGGACCCCTTCCTCATTCCAGTAAGGAAAATAGGTATTTGGTTACGGCTATTTGTATGGCCTCGAAATACCCAGAGGCAATCCCGGTTCGAGATATTACTTCCGAATCGGTAGTGGAATCTCTGATGATAATCTTCAGTAGGTTGGGATTTCCCAGAGAAATTCAAGTGACTTAGGCACGTGCTTCACCAGTAATTTGACATCTACATTTTTCAACAAATTTGGCATTAAAGTGACCCACAGTTCTGGAAGGCATCCTCAGAGCAATCCAGTAGAGAGATGGCATCGATCAGTAAAGAGGTTATTGAAGGTTTTATGTTTAGAGTCGGGATTGGATTGGGAGAAAAATCTTCCGGCAGCCCTTTTAGCATTAAGGACAGTGACTCATGAGTCAACAAATTTTAGTCCAGCTGAGCTCGTACACGGGAAGAACCTTAGAACGCCCGAGACTTTATTGTTCGAACATTGGGTAGAGCCAGAGGAAGAAGGAAACGTCGTGACCGAGTATGTGTTCGAATTGATTAATCGTTTGAAGCGTTGTCAGGAATTAGCCTATGAGCGAGTTTCGGACATGCAAAACAAAAGGAAAACTTGGTACGATAAAAATGCGGTTCTGAGAACGTTTAAAAAGAGAGACAAGGTGTTGGTCGTAACTGCTTCCAAACCCAACAAATTGTCTGTTAGTTGGATTGGCCCTGGTGTGATCGAGAGTCAACTCTCGGACACCAATTACATAGTTAGAATGCCAGGAAGAACAGAGAAAACTCAGGTGTTACATGTAAACTTACTTAAACCATACCATAAGCGAGCGGAGACAGTTAACTTGTTGATTAGTGGAGAGAGTACCGAAACGTCCGAATCGGATCTAGAGATAAATTACCCGACGTCAAACCCAAATGTTTATGATTTTGAGGAAATAGTACGAGACAGTAATTTAACTGAGAGGTGTACCCCTGAGCAAATCGCGAGACTGAGGACGCTCTTATTATCACATAAGAAAATATTTTCAAATGATCCAGGTAGAACCGATTTGATAGTACATGATCTGGACTTGATTAGCAGCCAACCCGTGAGATCCAAGCCGTATAGAACGTCGCCCCGGCAAACTGAAATTTTGAAAGCCGAAATCAAGCGGATGTTAGACCTCCAGTTAATTGAGATAGGAGAATCGGATTACACCTCGCCGATGATATTGGTGGAAGTGCAGGGCAAGGACCCGAGGCCGTGTGTAGATTATCGTAGATTAAATTCAATAATCAGGACCGAATATTTTCCCTTGCCAAATATCGATGAAAGAATAGAGAAGGTATCAGCTGCAAAATATATCACAGTAATTGATCTGACAAAAGGGTATTGGCAGATCCCATTAAGCCCGAAGGCTCAACGATTAGCCGCTTTTGTAACAACGTTTGGCACCTATCGCCCGTTGGTTCTAGCTTTTGGTCTCGTAAACGCCCCTTATTGTTTCTCCAAATTCATGTCACAACTTTTACAAGGATGCGACGAGTTTAGTGTTCCATATTTAGATGATGTAGCCATATTTTCAAATACGTGGGAAGATCATCTGAAACACATAGATCTGGTTTTAAAGAAAATCGCGGGGGCCAAGTTAACAATTAAACCCTCAAAATGTAGGTTCGCGCAAAGCAGCGTAAAATATTTAGGGCATGAAGTCGGCGGAGGTCTTAGGTCCCCTGCGGAAGCTAAGACAAAGGCAGTTCTGGAATTTCCGGCCCCCAAAACGAAAACACAAATACGCCAATTTCTAGGTTTGTGTGGTTTTTATGCCAGATACATCAAAAATTATGCGATCATCGCAGAACCCTTAACCCGCGCATTGAAAGGGAAGCGAAAAAGGGAGGAAATATAATGGTCATCTGAAATCGAAACGACGTTCCAAACGCTAAAGACCAAACTCACCGAGAAACCTGTACTGTATGCTCCTGATTATAGAAAGGAATTTATTTTGCAGACTGATGCATCAGATAAAGGGTTGGGAATTATTATGGCCCAACGAGGACCAGACAATAATGAACATCCAATCTTGTTCTTGAGTCGGAAGTTTAGTGAGAGTGAAAAAAAATTCTCCACGACAGAGAAAGAGTGTTTAGCTATCATTTGCGCAATTAATAAATTGCGACACTATCTAGACGGATAGGGGTTTACAATCGAAACGGATCACAATCCTTTAGTGTGGCTGCGAACGAACGCAGGAAATAACCCCCGACTCATGAGATGGGCTTTGGCGTTGCAACCATTTAGTTATACCATAGTTCACAGAGCAGGGAAGGATAATAAACACGCTGACTGCTTAAGTCGCGTGGAATAAGTAAACCTATCGATCGTCAAGAGATAGATTCTGTAAATAAGAATTGTATATAATGTTAAACTTGTGTAAAATAATTGTAAATACTTTGTGTTTTTAATTGTTTTAAACTAAATGGAGAAGAAATCCTTGGTCTGAAAGACTGGGACAAATTACTTGAAAGTTTTAACTGCCTCTAGAGTTGTCGGGACTTCTGTGTGTGTGACCTTCCTTTTCAGATTTTGCTCTCCAAGGTATCGCAAAATCTCTCCTTGGGGGGGAGGAATCTGTGACGAAGTCTGTGGCGAGGAAAGAAAAAACAAGCTTTCGGCGGAGAAACTGCCAAGAGGTCAAGCCGCTGAAAGGTCACACCGCGTATGACCTCAGACCGCGTGAGTTAACGAGCTGGCGTTGGTTCGAGGGATTTAGTTCCGACCGAAACGGAGCGAAGGATCTTTGTCGCGATGCCGACGAGACACCCAGGCAGTAGTTCATTTCCGCTGCTTTAACATCATCACAAGAACCCACGGATGCTTTTGTTCGGGCCGCCGTCCGCTAATGAGGCTACCGTCGAGATAGAAAATCAACGGTTTTCGAACAGCCAACAGCGAGACGACAAGTGTGTCCAATGAAAGAGAGGGGGGCCAACAACCCCCTGGAACTTTCGGGAGTCGAAAGCGTTTGGGGTTGGAAGAAGGGAGACCAGACCGAGGGATCAAACTGATCCGGCTGAAGTTAAAACCGTTCTCGGTTTTTTGTCGGATACCCCGTCTGACGTGCCGAGTCGCGACAGCTGTTCGTGGACTCAGAACGGATTGCCCAAACTGGGATTTCGGATATCAGACGCTAAAATAAAGCTCAAGCCTGAGCTGCTACTGTGCTGCATTGCACACGACCTATCGAACTGATTGCCCAAACTGGGATTTTGTCTATTAGACGGGAGAAAAGCTCGACCCTGAGCTGCCGTTTGCTGACTTCGTACACGCGTGCGAGAACTTTTGGAGAAGCTCACCCGAGCTAAAAAACATTTACTCACCCGAGTAAAGTCTGGAGAAGGGCTCACCCGAGTCGGATAATCTACATCGGAGTTCTGCGGAAAAGGACAATTTACAGTCTGTAAAACGCCACCTACCAAATTCCTTCAAGGTTATTCCTTGAATTGTAAATAAAAAACACCTTATTCAAGACCACTGCTAACATTTTTACGTAGTGAAGGAATCTTCCATCCCTAAGACGTCACAATATTCAGGTATTTAAAAGGAACACAAAATATAGGTATAATTTACAAATCCAACTTTAACCAAGGACATTAAGAAGGATTTAGCGATGCCGACTATGCTGGAAATGATAAAACCGGACGTTCAACAACTGTTATTGTTTGCCTGCGTTCCTGTGGAGCAATATTGTGGACAAGCCAAAGACAATCTTCAGTTGCACTCTCAACAACAGAAGCAGAAATAGTTACAGCAAGTGAAGCAACCAAGGATTT